>CM051380.1:8449354-8836363 GCA_028015245.1 Cardamine occulta | reverse complement strand
TGAGGAAACCTAAGTTCTTGAAGTTATTCGAACAAAAGAAATATAATCTTTTCATTTTGTGCCACTTAAATGAAATACAAAAGATTTTTGTTAGAAAGCAGATTCAAAACTTTTGTTTCGTATTGTAAGACAATGTATTAAAACGTGGGATTTTAGAAACCTGATATTATTAGTCCATGTCATCATTTAATAAAAATTCTGACAATAACCTACCAAAAACTAAAAAAAAAATCGATATCTGCCAGAACTTATAAGAAAAATCATCACCAAAATAAGCAACAAATTATAAATGGTTACAACAGGCGATATCAGTAAACTCTTCTGAATGATGTTGGACAGTCGTGTAACCCATGTATTCCTCCTATGTTAAAGTGTGTAAAAGCAAAAATAACTACTTTTAAAAATTTATGAACTATTGAACCAATTTCCCTAAGTTGGTGCCAAGAACAGTAAGAGTAATGAAAAGTCATGGAAGAGTTTGCATGTCAAAAAATATACATTGAGTCCAAGTAACAGCTAGACTAGCAGGAAAAATAACTTGATTTAGTTATTGTATAAACATAAACCATCAACATTATTAGGATATTACTATATTTTAAGATATTTAATTTCATAAAACTTGTATACCTGAAATCTTTTTCAGTGTATAATCATAAGTGTGTGTTTTCGATTTCAAATTATAAAACCATTATCGACAATAAATTAAAATTTTGAAAATTTTTGATATGTTAAAATGTTTTATATGTTCAATCAAAATTGGAAAAAAAAATAGTAATGTATTAAACCAATTTGGAAAAAAAAATACAAAAATGTTAGAGAGTAAGTGATAACTTAAGAAAATATCATCACCAGCAAAAAAAAAATTAACATATCTTATGTACATGTATATTTGTATTTGAAAAAATGGAAAAGAAAAAGTAAATGTCAATTATTTTAAAACAAATAAAAATTTTTAAAAATATAAACAGAAAATTATCAGAATGGTCATTTATAAAAATAAAAAGAGAGAGATAAAAATGTGAAGAGGAATAATTACTGTTTAAAAAACAAGACCATTACCGGTAAAAAAAATAATAAAGTATATTATGTAATGTCTATTCGTAGTTTAAAATAGAAAAAATAAAAACGAAAAATAATAAGAAAAGTTTGAAAACAAAAAATATAATAAAATAAAAATTATCGTACTTACTATTTGTAAACTTTAAGAACCAAGCTAACGACATAAATGAGGAGAAAACTTACCAGTGTAAATATATTTAAATAAAACTAAAAAATTGAAAAGAAAATCTTACCTACGTAAATATATTTAAATGAAAAATGAAAAGAAAATCTTACCTATGTAAATATATTTAAATAAAAAATAAAAAAGAAATTAAATTTAAATATCAAAAAATAAAATCATATGTAAATAAATTTAGAATTTTTTGTTTTTTAAAGAAAAAAAAAAGAAAGTAAACTAAAAAGCTGACAAAACAAAAATCATATAAAATACAAAATAAGAAAAAAACAAATATTGCATGATAAAAATATATTGAATGCATAAAATATCATATACATACTTCCAATAAAAATTATTATCATCTCTTATATAGAAAAATAATATTTTGATAAATATTATAAATCACATATGATTTTTTGAAAAATAGATTAAAATACCCACGCGTAGCATGAGTTCAAAACCTTATCTTATTATGTAAATCTTGGTTGCTCTTACGAGAGCTCGACATGTGTTAAATTTCTAATTAACAGGATCATGACACGTGTCGGTTGATTGTATAGATTTTGACACGTGTAAAAAATGTGTTATTTTTATTTTCCTTACTCTTAAAGAAAAACCAACAAAAATATATATTAAATAATCAGTTAGATATTTTTACTTTCTATTTTCCTACGATCCGTTAAATATGATTATTTTAATAAAATTTAAAATTTCGTTCTCAAAATTAAATTTTTTAAGATTTAAGATTTAAGATATTTTTTAACACGCTTCTAATTATCTGAACAAAACAAAATCTGATTGAGTATAATCCAACATAGTTCATTATTCAAATTGGTTAAATATAAAATAAATCTTAGAGTAAATTGATTGGATTAACTAACACATAAATCAATTTAATAGCATGGATCAAATGGTCAAATAGACCGACCCATGAACACAAAACGTTTTTAATGAATTTTATCATCGTAAAATAATAAAAATTAATTAATTGCATGAATTCAATAAATTACAGAATCACAATTTTCACAAAAAAATATAAAATTATATTTGTAATGAGAAATATTTTCCATGAATGCAAGAAAACCGAACATCAAACAAGTTATAAGTTTTAAAACCTCAAATAATTAGGGATAAATAAACAAAAAAATTGAGAAGATATGTTGTGGGAAAAAACAAAGTAATGAGAATATGAAAATGATGATTGTCGCATATTGCAATTTATAAGAAAATATAAGTTATGCATGGACACGAGGAGATCATCAACATTAACTTAGTGAGCCAAATACGCAAATCAGTGTCATCAAGAGTGTAAAAAGATGATCTTATATATGGAATGTTATGAGTATTAAAATGAGATTCAAGATGCACTGAACAGTTTTATCTGATTTGTCAACAAGAATTACACATATAATTGGCAAAACATAACAAATTGTTTAAAAATGCATAATATTCTTGGTTTACGAATCGAAGAAATAACACTTATATTGGACATAGAAATTGAAGAAAATATTTTCTCCATAGAGGAGAAAAGGTGTAAATTATATCTCCCAAAGGGAGAAAGTTCGAATTGTTCTTTTCTAAAGAGAAAAAGTCGAAAAAGAATCGGAAATCCACTCAGAGAGAGTTTTTTCTGCAGAGCCAATTTTCATACACTAATTTGAATCAAAAGGAGGGAGCAAGACCGAGGGAGGGAAGGGGGCTTCTGGTGGAGATTGATGATGGTGGATGAGAATCTGACGACAGAAAAGAAAATGAAGCCACTAAAACCAAACATAATCAGGTATAGAACCTGAGATATGAATAAAATCGAGAGATAATCACGCATAAAATCGGGTTAAGATGATTTCATATATGGAATGTTAGGAGTATTAAAATGAGATTCAAGATGCGCTAAATAATTTTATCTGATCCGTCGACAAGAGTTACATATATTTGGCAAAAGATATAAAATTGGTTAGAAAATGCATAATATTCTTGGTTTACGAATATGAGTAAAATCGAGACATGGTGACGGAAGGTCTGAGCTAGAGGATGTTGTCAGAAAACACCAGGAAACACCAAAGATCTTTTCAAAAGAACGTCTTACCTAGATATGAGTGAGTGCATAGTCGCCGCTAACCGGATCCGTTTTTCAAAATCTCACACTAGAACTACACATTCAAGTTTAGATAAGCTCTTACGAGTTTTCGATTTTAGTGGCCTATGACTCATTTGTGTATTTATAATATTTGATTCGGTTCAGGTACATGAAATATCAGGGGAAATTTTTTGGTTAAATTTGAATAAATTGGTTAAATTTTCACAAATGTAACTAAGAATTTTTGATATTTTGGTTATTTTGGTTATTTTGGTTTAAAAATAATTGATATTTTAGGTTAATAATTGTATGTTAATTGAGTTATATTAATTCTAAATATAATTAATCATTTTAGATATATATATTTGTATTTCGAGTATTTTGGGTATCCATTCGATTCTCGGTTCGGTTCGGATTTGGTCCTTTGGATATAGGAGTCTACGACCCATTCGAATTTTCGTCGGTTCAGATTTGAGTTTGATACCCCTCTATCGGGTTGGATTCGGTTCAGTTTTTGGTTTTGGGTATTTTGTCCATGTCTATCACACACGTTGGTCAGAATAATAAAAAATAAGGTGAAATCAAAAGACACTAGATGTGGTATAAATTTTAATATGTTAATAATAAAACTATAATATAAAAAGTTAAATTAATTTATTTTTTTAGAAAAATAAACTTATATAAATAACTCTATTCTCTAACGAAACATGTTTTATACTTCTTTCTCTTAAAATAATTTAAGATATATCATTGACAACACATATTAAATTTAATAATTTTGTTTAAATCTAATTTATTTTAAAATTTATAAATTCGTCCATCGGACGGGTCCTAATATATAAACCTTGGTTGCTCTCACCAGAAAGTGATACATGTCAAAAATATAATTAACAAGAGTTTGACACGTGTTGGTTGATCGATTAGATTATGACACATGTAAAAAAATTATTTCTTTAATCAAAAAGGAAAACCAACAACAACAAAAATAATATTCAAATAGATAATCTTTACTTTTCATATTTTACATATTTTTCTTTAATTAAAAAACAATAAATAATCACATAGATAATAATTACTTTCTATTTTTTACATATATAATTTTGAACATGTTTTAAAATTAACACCAAGTAGATGTTTTAATTTTATTCATTTAAATCTATAATGAATTAGGTTCAAATTTTAGATAATGTATATTTTAATAACAGTATGTATATTTAATTAACTATTTACCTAAATTATTTCGTTAATCAAAACAACCAACAAAAAAAGGCAAAAATAAATAATAAATTAGATAATATAAACTTTCTATTTTTTCTAATATATGTTCAATCTTATTATTTCCATAAAATTTAAACCCTTTTTCAAATTTAGATATTTAGATTTCCATATTTAAAATCCAATATGGAAATTGATGGAGTATAATCCAAACTAATTGATTAAGTGTTAAATAAATCATAAAATAAATTGATTGAATAAACTCATAAATATATCTAATTTAATGGCTTGAATCAATACATAAATCTATTTAATTTTATGAATTAAATAGTTAGTTATATAAATAACTCTTTTCTCTAAATAAAAACATTTTTTACTTCTTTTCTAAAAATGATTTTAAGATACATCACCTATTTTTTTATATGTTTTTCACCTAAATTTAATTTATTTTCAATGTTAGTTTTCCAAGTTTCTTGTTTTCCTACTAAATTATTAATAATGATTTTATTTATTTTTAATTATTTTTATAATTTTAACTGTATATAGATGTTTGTTTGATATGATGCATATTATTTTGATATAAAAGTTTTGTCTTCTATTAATTTATATGGAGTATACATGAGATTAAAGTAAAATTTTAATATGATTAAAAATTTAGTTAAGTTGTATAGCAAAATCAAGTGTGTAGGAAGAAAATTTGATTAACAAACAATTAATAATCGGTATTAACAATCAAGTTTGCAAGATGCTAATCATAATCCAAATACTAATCTAATAAATATTGATATATTTATTTTATCCGCATATACGCGGATCCTAAACTAATATTTCATATAATAGTTGATGGGAGCTCTCAAACTAATATCTCATACATTGACACATCCTCCCTTTTTATGCCAATTCACCATCTAATTAATTAGTTTAGTTTTAAGAAATAGAATTAGCTACGTGTCTTTTGTGTCTAATTTCATAACAATTAACGAATGAAAATGTTTCGTATCTCTCCATTTATTTTTCTTTTCCTCTGATAGTTTCGCAAACCGGTGGTTTAGCTGAGATCTTCCGGAGTTGGTCGGGAAATCGCATCAGATCTGGTGGAGTAAGTTTTTCGTGCTCGCCTTGGTATCTCTGGAAACTCAAGATGCTGCAGTGGTTTTGGCTAGAGTTGGATCTCGGTAGGATTCAGTCCTCCAGTTGATGGTTTGGCTCCGTCTTGGCTACGACGTCTGTGGTTTGGGTCCGACCGCCGGGGATGAGAGGTTTGTAGAGGGGATGCTTCTTCATCGGTAGATTGATTTCTTTTCGGTTTATTCTGGTTTGTCTCTTTTGGTCCCTGGTTATTTTGTAACTCGGTTTAACCAAACCGCTCATGTACCAGTCTCCAGTTATTGGGTTGTACTCTTTTTATACTAATGAAATTATATATTTTAAAAAAAATTATTTTATTTTTGATTAAAGCCCAAGAGATAGTACATAGACAGCAGATCCGGTTGGAGATCTTCTGGACCCACTCAGACCCAAAAATAAAACATCAAATCCCTTACTGGTTGTTGGCTTACCCTTCGACTTTTCCCACCCATCTTACTTTAACATAATATTTTAATATTGCATTAAAATACCTTAAAACATAACTTTTTATAATGAATATATACCTTGAAGTTTCCAAATCGACTACAACAACCCCATTGACCTCAAGTCTTCTTCATTAAACACCGAAACATACATCACATTTCCTTTAGATTTTAGTATTTTATAATTTTACACAAGGGCTAATGCATACCCAAAAAATATAAGCCCCAATAAGTTTTACATTCATGGAGCCAAAACATGCATGTGAAATTGGGTTATAGGAAACAAAAAGAAAAATCAATAAGAAAAAAAAACAAAAAAGCAAATAGCAAATAGCAAAACTCTCACACTTGGTAAAAAACCAGGGGAGTTTCATTCCCAATCACTCTAGATCTAAACCCTAAATGGATTAGATTCACTCACTCAAGCTCTATCTACATAAAATGATAAAACTGAGACTAAAAAGATCACTCTCACTAGAATCCTAACTGAGATTAATACAGAAAGTGATCTGTATATGGTATATATTAGAAGACTATTTGTATTTCTTGACTAAGGATCAATCAACCCGGCCGGCGTAATTTCTGGTTAATGGAGAAGAACTTTCTGATACTTAGTCTCTGAGAAAGATCCATCTGAGACTGAGAATGCTCTTTTCTTGTTGGAATTCCCACAGCCATTGTTCTGAAACTGCGGTGGTGGGGCAGTGACAGGAGGGATCTCAGAGGTCTCGAGTGGAGGCGGAGGGTGGCGCCATTGAGGCAGAGGACCGGCTAAGAGAAGAGTCTGAAGCAAAGGACCTGCCTTGAGAATAGCTTGTAAAAATTTTCCCTTTTCAGGCAATGGCTTATCAAGCAACAGTGTAGCCATTATCTCAGTTCCTGAGACTTCAATTTGAGATGTTTGGTTCATCATTACCGGATCAATCACTGATGGTGACATGATACTTTCTTCGGTGTCTGATGACGAAAAGCTCTTGTTGGAGTTAAGCTTCTCCTGCTTCTGCTGCTGCTGCTGCTGTTGTGACTGAAGTTGTAGTTCATCTTCAATGCTTGAAGCTCCTGATAAAGGAGGAGTGATATGTTTTTGTTGCTCTGTCTGTTTCTGTTGAAGTAAGAGATTGTTGAATATGAGATGATGACATTTCTCTAGAGCTTCGTCTCTCTCTTTGAGGGTTTTGGTTAAAACATCTTCAAGATGGATTAGTTGTTCATCTTTCTTCCTTAGTTCTTCTTGAGCCACTAGCTTTGTTTGTTCTAGCTCCATTGTTGTGTACACAAGAGTCTGTCTTAACTCTTCCGTTGTCTGAAGTAGAGAAAACACACAAACCAATCAGAGACTGAGGAACAGAGAAACCCCTAAATTTGGGTACTTATTTGCAGATTCATATCAAACTTAGGGTTTGGGCATATTAACGCGCGCAAACACAACAAATGTCCCCAAAGTCTTATCTTTTCAAGCTAATTTACATACAAAATCGAAATTCATAAATAAATAAAAAGAGAAACCCCTAAATTCGAGCATTTGTTTTCAGATTCATATCAAAATTAGGGTTTTTGGTCACAAATTAGCGCGTAAACACAACAAATATCCCCAAAATCTTGTCTTTTCAAACTAATTTCCATGCATAATGCAGATTCATACAAATAAACAGAGAAGCCCCAAAATTTGAGCATTAATTTTCAGATTCATATCAAAATTAGGGTTTTGGACATGGAAAACGCGCGCAAATACAACAAATGTCCCCAAAGTTTTGTCTTTTCAAGCTACTTTACATTAAAGATGCGAAATTTAAGCTAAAACTTTGGGATTAAGAACACCCATTATGCAAAATCAAGCTAAGAAAATGGAAAATGTATCCAATTCTTAAGCAAGTGTAAGTAAATCGAAACCCATGTAAAGATTTTAAACCCAATTGCAAATTGACTATAGAAATCAGCAACTGAGTCAAACTTAGGTTTTTATTACACAAACGAAGAAGAAGACACAACAAAGTTATGATTTTGAACACACATTATGCGTAGATCTAAGCACAGTAATGAATCAATGAAAGAAACAGAGGAAACAAAAATTTTGGAAAAAAAATTGTCACCTTTCCATGAGAGAAGTAAGTCCAGCTAAGAAGAGCATTGCTTTGGTCCATGATTCTTACTAAATTAAGCTAAAAAGATCTTTAGATTATGTGACTAAGTGTCAGGAGAGGAGCAGAGAATTTGGGTTTAGTGAAGGGTTCTGTGGAAGGAGGAAGAAGAGGGAGAGAGAGACTTTATAAAGTAATGAAACTTCATGGACTGCTTAAAGGAAGTATATGCCTATCATATAGAGCTTTCAACTTCTTTTTCTTCAGTATCCAACATATTCTACAAACTTCCGACCCCACCAAAAGTATATATAATGTTATATTTATAATCAATAAAATAAATTGTAAAATATAACAGGATATCACTTATTATGAAACATACAAAAAAAAGTATGGTTTAATTTATAATTTTTCTTTTAAATAAATTATCCCGCATTATCCCCCAAAAAGAAGAAGAATATTTCATTTACTTCCAATATTTATCAAATAATTAACAAAACTGTTAACCATAAGTTTTACAACAGTGATATTTTAATGTTATAGATGATTGGCAGGATTTTTTCAATGAAAATAGTATCGTTTATTAATAAAAATGGTGTTATGAATCAAAAAATAATTGCCGTCTCGATAACAATTTTTTTTTTTAATTCTTCCATATTTAGTTTTCAAAACTTCAAACAATCTTAGTTTAGAAAAGATGAACAAAAATTTAAACAACAATTTCTTAGACCGAATGTGACACATATATATATATATATATACAAAAGTATATATTTTTCTACTACATATGGTTTTAAAATCTTTTTTTTTTCTAATCTTACTAAGAGCATTGCTCAAGTGTTTGGGCAATGACCAATGCCGTAGTTTACGTACTCACTGGGTCTCACTCTCGTACAGTCGTTTTGTTTTCTTCCATCGAGTTGTCAATGGATAAAACAGCATTTCTTGTCTTTTACCCAAGACGAAACAAGTTAACAAGACTAATGTCTTTCACATTACTCCCATTTCACACTAGCTACACCGAGAAGAGCGGAAGCCGAATGCTCTATTTCAACATTTGTATAGTTTTCTCGGTATATAGAGATATATGTATATGTATGTATGTGTATATGCATTTAACTTACAATACAACATTATTATCTGTTTTCTGATATATTTTACGATGTTTTGTATGGCTAATTATTGTTTTACTCAAAGTAGTTTAAAATGTGAGTCTTCATAACGCATAAGAGTAAAGAAAAAAAAGAAAAAAATGTGAAGTAGCTTATAGAATATGTTAAATGAAAATTTTGGTACAATTTTTAAAGTCAACCAGCATAATAGAAAGAATAATCACATAACAAAATTTATAAAAATATGTTAGAACCCCAAAAAGGAAGTGGTCTAGACGTTATAGAAGTACTGTTTCTTTCAACAAAATTTGGACCTTGAATCCTTGATGGCGAGTAGGAGAAAAAAATTTGAATCTCTATCAATTACGAGGGTGAACTTATAAACATTCGTCTATTTTGTTAATATTATCGTATACAACTCACACATGTATGTTTTAGAATTTGAATCCGAATTGTAATTGCTACAAACCTTGGTCTAATCTTCTTTTTTCTAGAGAACAAATTTTTTTTTTCTGGCCAAAACAAAGTGTGCACTTGAGAAGAGTACTAAATACATTTCTGAAAAAATTATGCATATATTTGTACATGATTCTTTATTTCTATATTTAAATCGGTGTTACAATTGATCTGGAAGAGTTATATTTCACGTCTAAGTGGACTTATACTGTTTCACATTGCTTTTATTTTACCTTTTCTCCTCTTAAGATATTATATATAAGAAATGCAAAAAAAAACGAGAAACAAATCTTCTCGTGAAATCGCAATATATACACTATTTGGTCTCTACATTTACTATTTGGTCTCTACATATTCTATTTAAACTATAAGAAGTGAACATAATCCGAAAAATATGTCACGTTTTTTCTGTAAATTCAAAAGAATATATAGGTTGAATCCATGATCTTTCAGACGTGAAACATGTACCAATAAAGCTTAATGTTTTCTCGGACTTTCATGCTTTATATTACAAGTTTTGTAGGATGTTTTACTCTGTACAGAACGTTCTTTGAGGAAATATAATTTGACACTAGACCAAAGAATGTTTTTTTTTGTAGGATGTTATTAAAAGAGTTTTAAATGATCGGAAGATCTCTTTATATAGACATATAGTTGTCATTGAAATATTTATTAAGTACGTATCTCTTAGATATTTATACAACTAATTCACGTATATACATATCTCTGGTAGACTTTGGACCCTTCGTGTTATTTAAAATTTTTGAAATATATATACCTAGATAATGAGTAGTAGACTTTGGACCAAAAATCATGTGCATGCTGCAACAACCAACGAAGTCACAGGATTTAGTTTTTGGTCTTTTGTCTAAATGAAGGAAACAGCTATTATCGTCGGCTATATGTCTATATCTTGGAAAAAAGTATATTGAAATTAAGGAAAACATAACTAAATCAGATGAAAATGTAAACTGATTTGTGGGGTGTGTATATGCGCCTTAAAAAAGAAAAAGAACATTTTTCGAGAGGACGCACTCTATATTAATATTTTTTATATATTTTCTCATATTAGTATTTTTTTCTGTCTAATACATCATTAAAATTATCTAATCCTGTTATGATGCTATACAATTATCTGCAATTTATGCGATTACGATGAACATCTTTTCCAAATAACGATTCCACAATGCAGATTCTTCTCGACAGACAGTTCTGCATGTACGACATTCCTATGATGGACAAGTTCTCTTCACTTGAATCTACGATAGACGGTTATGCATGTACTACATCATTATGATGGATAGACTCTTATCGCAAAACACGAGACCACAACGGACGAGTCCATCTGCAGCACTTTGGAACATCTGAAAAGTTTTACATCATATCATTAATCTGCAAAAAAATATGCTCTTTAAAAATTGAATCTCAAACTTGATGTAAAAACCTTTAAACCTTTAAGAGCTTAACCAATGGATCAAGAATGTTTCCACACTTATATTAGTACCTATGCGGCTATCCTTACAACTAATTATTCTCATATAAGAACTCTACAAGTAATTATTCTTTTTTTCTAACAAAAATATCATGAGTTTAAATTTATAATTACACAAATACACACGGTTAAAAGGATTCTGCATTCCATTTGTATCTATACGCTTTATAATAAATGTATGGATGTTTATAGATAGACGCATAGAGTCAAAGGTTACGTGGTTTCCATTGTCAGCAAAAGAAGCTGATAACGAAACGTTTTCCACCAATATTTTAAAAGCTTATGGAAGTCCTTTTCAATTATGAATCTCTCTTTCTAGATACACCACACCGTCTTGGCTCCCGACTTTTACTTTGTTTTTTATAATCACAAATAAAAATAGAAATTTAACAAATAAATTATGTAAAATGTATTTTTTTAAAACAGAAAGCACTCGACGATAACTAGTCAAAATTACATTATCTTTTCTTTTTTTTTCACTCACAGAGCGATACCTAGAGAAACTTGAAAGAAAACATTCTTAAGCCTTTTTGATGGTCAAACAATCTTAAGCCTTTAATGCATACATTTTTCAATATAAAGCTCTGGTTAAACATATGTAAGTAGTCAACCAATTTTCTGGCCATTTACCTAAATCTAGGTTACACTATATAGCTCTTTACAGTTTCTAGACTAGTAACTAGGAGTTAGGAACACGCACTTGGACATAAACTTTAATGAGACAAATTTCATAATTTTTTTATGGTAAAAAGATATTTACATGATCAAATTTAAAATGATGATTTATCTACTAGTTTCCAATTGTTTTTAAACTGCAGCCCAAAAGCTTTCACACTGGTGATTCGTGAAGCATGACCTTGAGATAGGATAAACTATTTCGTTGCTATAAATCTACTCAAAAATTATGTGAGTAACTTAAGAAAATTGAGGGGTTGAAAGAGTGATTTTTTTGGTCAAGAAAAGAGTTTAATTAATGTCCACTTTTTTTCTTGTCGATGGAAATAAAAAAGGGAAGAAAAAGAAACAAGAACATGAACTGTAAGTGGAAGTAAGTAAGGAAAATAATATCTCTATTTTTGGTTTCCGGGGCATGTGTTAACATCATAATAATTATAATCATGATGGTCATAATAATGGGTATCACACTACGTAGCATGGAAGCTTCATTAGAGGTCTGATTCTCGTTTCGGAATAAGAATTAGAATCGAAAGCTTTTGGAAGCGCTTGGAAGCGTCTTGGAAGCGCGCTTCCTAAAAAAGTAGAGTTGGAAGCGTTTTGGAATCATCGATTCCTTTTTGGAAGCTACATAATTTTTGTGATTCCATTTTTGGAATCGTAAACATATAAATAATTATGAATCATAGAACTGACTTTGATATTTTTTTTAACTTAAGTAAAAATCCTTAATTTGAAAACGTATAAATAATATTTGTAAATGTCATTTCAGTTTACAACATCATAGAAAAAGTAATTATAATTATTTTTGACTAATAATTTTTTGATTATGTTGTGTTGTTTATACTTGGCTTTTTTTCATTATATGTTTGAAAAAAGTTTATTTTTAGAGGATATTTACGATGTTTTTCTTTCTGATTCTCATATGAATCGTTGTCTGATGGTGTTTTACTTCTAATTTTTCTTATAGATAATTATAAATATTCATATATATATTATATATTATAGATAATTGTAAATTATTCATATATAGATAATTTAATTTAATTTAAATTAATTTTATAATTTCTACTTCCATTTTATAATTATAAATATTCATATATATATTATATTTATAATATATATATATTACATTTATAATGTATATATATATATTATATTTATTATACGCTTCCAATACGTACCCGCTTCCTAAATCTTTTTAAAAAATCGCTTCTACGCTTCCAGATACTATCACATGGTAATTATTTTTATTAATTATGATGATTATATTTAAGCAGGGACTCTCCTTGATTTATTATTTAAGTGTCATTTTAAAATCCGATCTAACTAACTAGTCTGGTTGGACCGGCTTAAGATCTGACTGGTTTAAACGCAGCAATTGCGGTTGCGGATGCGGAAGTTTACAGAAGTGAGTGATTGTGGTTATAAACGTTATTAAGCGATTTATATGACTGGTTTAACAATTAAAAACATGTGCGTTTGTGAAAAATTTCTGACTGGTTAACTGTGGTTTAAAAATTCACAACAATGGTAAAATACCATCAGTTACACCCAAATTTATTATTATTATTATTTAAATCAGAACTTCTTCTAATTACAACAAAAATTGAACAACCTCAATTGATAATAATTTGGTTAACGGATATTTGTAGTTTATATAAAATGGATAGGTTAATATTGTAGATTTTGGTTTTATGTTTTGGACAAAAAAAAACTTCTTTAAAACATTACATGATCAAACGTTACTTGTTTAGACAAATGTTAGAATTGTTCTGAATCTAGACAACTAATTTAACTCATTTCCAAGAAATGGAAAACAAGAGGTAATTTGAGTTTATTGGTCATATTTCACAACAACACGATGTGCTTCTTGAATCTTTAACATATGATAGACATCTTGTTTTATATCGACTTAAAATGTTTAGAGTTACAGTATATATGTTTGACAAAAAAAAAAAAAAAAAGAGCTACAGTATATATATTACATGAAAAATATTTATATAGTATACACACTCTATGAAGGCCCACAATATCCAATATCTAGTAACGCGCTATGAATATGATCATGTTGGCATTTGACAAACATAGATTATTTACACTTATTGGTTAAGGTTTGTGTTCGACGCCACATAAATGGGGGCTTGTATATAAATGCACGACGACGCATGCTTTGCTTCCATTTTCTTCAAGATAATTAATCATGAAAATGAATTTAATAACTTATTTTGTACGCGCGTTTTCTATCTAATTAAGATCCTTAATCACGATAACAAGGCAAACCAATTGCATATTTTGTCGGCCAATAATTCCACATGATGTTCTTAAAGGAAAATTACTCATAATAATTTATCAAACATAGTTTGTAGGAATCTTAACTACATAAAAAAAAAACAGAATTTCCGTTTTGGCAGTTAAAGAGGTATCGATTCTATATAAATGTCTTTAAGAGAATCATATGGTACCTATCATCTTTATATACATAATAGTTATGTAATGTTTTATACCTTTGACACTTTTGACTGACACTTTGAGTAAAGTGGCTATTGTTCCCATGATGGTATAGTTCACTCTTCAATGTTTTATATCTAATTTTGATGTGATGGTACGAAAAATTATATTTTGATATATTTTATAATTTTTTATTCAGAAATTGGGTTTTTCAAATTTCAAAACAAAAACCAAAAATCATTTTTTGAGTTTTTGAGTTTGTTTGAACGAGATTTTTGTTTTCATATTTTTTTTTCTTTTTGTAAAATCTAAAATCTAAAATCCAAAAGCTAGAATCTAAATACCAAAATTTATATTCTAAAAATTATTGAAAAACTCTCAAACATTCATGACTTAAAAGTTTTTTTTAAATTTAGGAAATAATGAATCTTAAGCTTTAGTCCATAGTTTCTTTGAACCAGTGATCAGAACAGCTAAATTAATATTTTAACATTAATCCAGAACCTTGTTATGTTCCCTCCTAGAGATCTCCAAAGCGGACCTGTAGAGCTGTCGTTAATCGAATAATATAGAGAAAATTGCGTATTACATGTATCATCCAATAAGAACACTAAAAAGTCCAATGAGTCAATTTTGTTTTCTTACTTATTCAAAAGGTATAGTTTTGGTGGTATAATAAGAAGTTGCATACTTAGAAACGTTAAAATTTAGTACTAAAAATAGACATCCTATAAAAAAACTAATGTTATGTTTGTGAATAATATACAGTATGCAGATTTAGACATGAGTGTTAAAATATCGACGATGCCAACACAAATAATAGTCATTAATATGAACAAATAATGGTTCCGTAAAGTTTATTTTTCTTCTTCATTTGTGTCTCTTCTGGTGGCTCCTCTTCTGTCACGGTAAGCTCGTCTGAGAGTTAGTTCTGTCTCGATGTGGGCTCGTTTTCTCTTCCCTAACCTCCTTGAAGTAGAAGCTCTTCTCCTTCGATCTCGTATGGTGCAAAGTTCTATCTATCTCAGCCAAGTTAATTATTTTAGAGGTTGCCTCTGATCCTTCCGTTGTGTTTGGAGTGGTGTGTGGCTTTTGGTTTACTGTGGCTCACTTCTAGGAAAGCACCCCCTACCTCCTCTTGCTTTATTTGTTGTGATATGACCTCAGCCCTCTCCGGTTTGCTTACACTTGTCTCCGGGTTGGTTTGGTTCTCTCTCTCTTAGGTTTGCTTGGGTATTCTTGGTTGTATTTTTGTCTCTAGTTCTCGTGGGATCTGATAGTGTTTGCTAGAGGTTTGGAGGTTGATTGAAGGTTGCTTGTGTTGCACTGTAAGTATCGGGGTCTGTTTGTATGGTGGTTTAGATTGTCCTTGCTCAGATTGGGAGAATTGCTTGGATTCTTGGGTATAGATCGACTGTTGGTCTTGTTGACTAGCTTGGTTGGCTTCTCTTCGGTCCTTCAAGTGTCTTTGCTTTCCTTGCAGTTCTACAACCACCTCTTCCATCCTTGGTAAGTGAAACCCCATCTTTGGTCTTCGATCTTCTTCTAGTTTGGTCTAGCCGGCTTTGTACCCTCCTCTTTCTCTTGATTTTCGTGGTGGTAGATTCGGTTCTTTGGATGTGTTTGTGTGCTGGCCTTCTTTACTATTGAAGGAAATGTTTGAGTTGTTTGGTTGGCCTTCTTCCTAGAGGAGATGCTCTATCGGCATTACGAGCTATGTTCTTCTAAGAGAGTGTTGAATGACAATACTCTCCCTATGCCCTCGAAAGTTTTGTTGTGCGGGCGTTTAGCTTGTCCTTGGTTCTTGGTTCTGTCATTGCGTTGGTGAATATACTTTTAGTATCCTCTTATTATTTTTTCTTCCTATGTAATATTTTTCCATGTTGTAAGACATTCACCTGCTCTGATACCATAAAAAAAAAATTAATGCTTAATAAAACCGAGATACTATCGACGAATGAGGGTACAAATACTTGGAAGTGCAACCACACGATAAGTCGAAGGAGCCAATATTGTCCGAAGACTCAGGGTTCTCGTTGTTCGTACTAGATTTACTTACTAGCGTAGACGTGGTTTTGAAAAAGTAATTTTTATTAAAACTTTTGATTACAAGAGCTAAGTAAAAGTGATTACAAAGAGTAGAGAGATTTGTAGAGAGATTTGTAGAGAGAGAAAGTTGTGCGAGAAATCGCTTGTGCTTCCTCTGATAGTAGAGTTGGGTATTTATAGGGAAATTTGGGTGCTTGCTTATGTCATTGCTTGCGTAAGTGTGTTGCTACGTGTCGTCCTGTAATGGTGCCGACATTTTGCTTACGTCATTGCTTACGTTTTGAATGCTTGCTGTGTGTATAAGTGGGTCCCATATGTCGGAGGTGGGTCCCATTTTCTTGGTGTTGCGATCTTGACTTCTTAAATACCTAGTCTTTCCATACAGCTATACTCTGTAGATTATTAATTTCGTCGGGATAGTACAAGTAGTAATTAAAATACATAAGATACAGAGTCTACTAGAATATACATTGAATAATTTATCTGGATGTCTATACATCCAACATGCTTTTGAGCAAAGCATCAGCTATAAACGGATTTGATTATTCTTTACCGAGAGCCGTTTGTTAGAATAGCCTTTAACTTTGATATTGCTATCAGGTGTTAAGATAACCTCATTATTGGGTTTTTTTTTTTTTTTTTAAATATCAAATGGATCTTGTCCTAAGGGGCCACCGTATGGGTCATCTGATTGAATAGTGTCGAAAGATTGGTTATCGTCCTCTTCATCATCGGAGGATTCCATTTGTTGACTTATTGTGGCGATGATCTTTTGTAGTTTTGCTTGCTTAGCGGATCGGCGAGAGGCCGATTTTGATGAGCTGGTCGAGTGAGATGGACTCGTAGGTTTTTTCTGAGTAGAAGTTTTAGAAGGGGGTTTTGTAGATGGTTTGGTTTTTGATGTAGATGGTGTAGTAATTTGTTGTGGTTGAAGAAGGGGTAATGATTTAGAGACAGCCTGTATAGCCATGTGAACGTCTTGGCTTATTTGAAAAAAATTTTGAATATTGGCTAAGGAACAGTGGTCAAGATTAAACTTGTCCCACCATTTAATGCGTATTTCTCGGAGTAATGAGCAAGGCATGTCAGGGAGAAAGATGGCAACGTTGAAATGCCATGAACATATCCATGGGATTCCCATGTCAATGTGAAAGGCAATAAGGTTTAGAGGCCCAATGGGCTGTTGATGAATATGTTTTAGATAGAATGGGTTGGCGTTTTTGAGGATATCTGTTGGGTAGATTTCCTTGGTAGGACCCAGCCAGTGCCACCACTCGTAGAACCAACCAGGGACGTTTTTAGGGCAATTACGATCAAAGGTAATGAACCAAGAATGATCATAGGTTCTTAGATAAAAGGTTCGGGAGAAGGCATTGATATAATCGATGTAGGTATATCCGTTAATATGATAATCGGGGGTAGAGAAAGGTTTGGTTGTGTGGTTATGAATAAATCCAAGTTCTTGGACAGATTGTATACGAAGAATCTTGCAGGTTGAATAAGATATAAGGTTAGGATTGGTTTTGTCTGGGTAGTGAGTTATTTCGACAGAACCAGAGTCTACTAGAATATACTCATAAAAAGTTCTATTTTTGAGTACATTATCTGTAGGGTAGAGACTGTCTGCATAAAAAACTCGATTGGTAAAGGTTTGGAGCTCTTTGAGGGTAATGGGTTTTGTATAGTGGGTGGTTAATAGATGTTGTTTTTGTGGTTTAAGGAAGTAATTTGACTTTGTATTGGTTTGAATAGGAGAGGATGGTTGTGAAGAAGTTTGGCCTTTTAAAGTGGTCACCGCCTTCACATAGGAGAGCGGAGGGAAGTTTGCAAGAGCGGAATAAGTATTTTGAATACTCAGGGTTTTCCACGAAGATGAGGTTGATTTTTGATATAGTCCGATGCGATCATTGTTTCTTTCTTTTAGGTCTGTCATCTTGAATAGGTTGTTGTTGAATATCCGATGTTTTTCCCTCGCAAATATTCTCTTGTTAGAAAATCAGGTAAAGAATTATTTTCACCTTTAATGTATTGAATATCAAAATCGAATCTGATAATATGGCTTGCGCAAAAATATTTGTTTAGAAACTAAGTTTTTAACATCTTTTTGTAATATTTCTTTTCTTTATTTCAACTCTTAATAAAAACTTTTTGTTTATCAAGTCATCCTGGAATTTTGAAATACAATTGACGATTGAAAGTACTTCCTTTTTAACCGTTGAATAAGCTTGTTGGGGTCCTATCCAGACTCCAGAATGAAAACGTATTATAGATTCTTTATTGGAGTCAGATAATTTTTGTTTTAGAATGCCTCCATATCCTATTTCTGAAGCATCAGTTTCAACTATCATAAAAGCTTCAGGATTGGGGATTGAAAGACATAGTAATGTTTTAACTTGTAATTTAACTTGTTTTACTAAATTAGTATGTTGGTTAGTTCATGGTTTAGGGTTTTTTTGTAGCCGTTGAAATAATGGTTGAATAGTTTTTCGTAGATTAGGAAGAAAGTCTGAAACATAGTTCAAACATCCTAAGAATCTTTGCAATTGAGTCTTTTCTCTTAATTCATTTGGAAATTTATCGGCAAACTCAATTGATCTTGATATAGGTGTTATAGTACCTTGATATATATTATGTCCTAAAAATCTTATTTTAGTTTGGAATAGATTCATTTTTTGTTTAGATAAAACTAACCCATTGGTTTTTACTATGTTTTAAAATGTATGTAAATGACTAAAGTGTTGATCAATTGATGTTGAATATATTAGAACGTCGTCTATATAAACTATAGCAAATGTTGATGAATTGTTAAATATATCATTCATAATATGTTGAAATTCTGATGGTGCGTTTTTAAGACCGAATGGCATTACGTTCCATTCGTAATGACCAAAGGGTACTGTGAAAGCCGTTTTATATTTGTCTTGTTCTGCAATTTTTATTTGCCATGTCTCGGTTTTCATATCGAATTTTGAAAAGATTTTTGCATTGTATAATCTTTTTAATAGATCTCTTTTATTGGGTATTGGATACCTAATCCATTGTAATACATCATTTAATGGTTTATAATTAATGACTAGTCGCGGTACTCCACGTTCTTTTTCAGCTGCGTTATTTACATAAAACGCTGCACAACTCCAAGGTGACTTGGATGATCGAATTAATTTTTTATTTAATAAATCTTGTATTTCTTTTTGACATTTTTCTAATAATGCTTTATTCATTTGAATAGGTCTTGCTTTAGTTGGTATAAGTTTCTCATTAAAATCTTTTATATAGGGTAGATTAACCGTATGTTGTTTTCGTTCCCAAAATGCATTGGGTAGATCAGAACATACTTGTTTGATTAATTCGTTTTCAATAGTTTTTATTTTGTTAATTATATAAGGAGATTTTAATTGTTCATCTATTTTTTTGTAAGAAATTTCATCTTGTAAATATTGAATATGTTTATGTTTTCTATTTATTAAGTTAATTGGTTTTTGTATTGTATTTTGTTGGAGTTCTAATATTTCTTTGGTTTTTATAGGTAACAAAAATTCGAATAACATTTTTGTCCCTACAACTTTTGTTGTTATACCATATTCAGATACTTTAAAAGGATAAATTTGAGTAAAGAATGGTGTTCCTAATATTACTTTTTGTGTTAAATCTTTAACTAGGATAAATTGGTTTTTAAAACAATATCCTTGATTACAGATTTTTAGCATGGTAATTTATATTTTACTTTTAAATTACTTCCATTAGGCGCGTTCAGATGGTTTTTTTCATAAAATTTAGTAGGTATAAGACCTTCTCGAATGCAGTTATAGTCTGCACTGAATCTAGTAATGCTATTGTATTAATTTTGAAATCATGTCCTATATGTAATGTAATCTTAGTATACCATTTTTGATAATTTATTTTATTAATGTTGTTTATATATTCTTCATTTTGGTCTAAGTGAGTATCATTATTTTCTAAATTTTTATTGCTTGAAGATGCTTGATTAAGGTTTGGTGATTCTATTAAAGATAGACGAGCGTCTATTTATAATTGCTTTAAATCTTGTTGATTAACAAGTATTTGTAAATCTTTTATTTGTGTTTTGAGTTGTTTAACTTCATGTTGTAATTCACCAGTTGTTACTTGTTTAAATAAACTTTGAGTTGGATATTTTTCAAATATTTTATTTAGACTAAACGGTTGAGGAGTAGCTAATTGATTCTCTTGATATATAATATCTTTTAGTTTTGTTAAGTATTCTCTTTTAATATTAGGATCATTTATTTTGTCTATAATATCTAATAAGAATTGTTTATTATTATCTTTAGTTATTACGTTGATTACGTTACAATTACATAAATTATCAGAAATTTCTTGTGATTCGGTAGAGGAATCACTTAAGTTTTCTATTTCATTTACTGAATTATTACTAGAGTACTCGTTTTCTGATAACTCGATTCTGATATTAATAGTTTTGTTAATTTTTCTTGGATATCAGGTTGATCTTGGAATATTTCGTTTATTTTTTTCTTCATTTTGCAATCCCCGGATCTATGTCCGGGACGTTTGCAATTCAATGAACCATATTATTTGTAGATTTGAATTTATTGTATTTATTGAATGGTTTCTTTTGAAAATTCTTTTGTTTACGATAGTTTGAAGAATTTTTATTATTAAAGGGTTTTTGGTAATGTTTTGATTTTTGATAATACTTAATGTTATTTGACCTATTCTGCCTGTGTTTTAGACGTTTAATTCTTGATGGCGGATTAAGTCTTGAATATCCATATTGTTCGCAAAACGAACTCATTGTTTGTTTAAATTTGAATTTATCATTACGTTTTTTATCTTTATGTTCTTGACATAAAGCTAATCCTTCTTTTTTAACAAATGCGAATAATTGGCCATATGTTATTGTATTCCAAGGGACAGGTTGTCCACCAGAATATTCTTTTAATTTATTGATTACTTTTTCAGCGAAAAAGGATGGTAATCCTAAAATAAATCGTTCTTTCCAAAAAGGTTGATTACAATCTTTTCTTTGAAATATATTTGTGACAAAATATCTTTATACCATTTAAAATCACTCAAAGTTGGACATCTTAAATTGGTTAAAATTATTTTCTTGCTTTCGGATTCCTCATTGGGATTTCTGACAAAATGCATAGTTATTGTGTAAATTAAGACTTCTACAGCATTCTGATGTTCTACATCTTCAATAAAACCATCATTATCTTCTACCTTTTTTATTTCTACGTGATTAATTATTGAATCTTGAGTGGAGTACGCTCGTGAGTTATCCCACCAATATTTTAAAGCTCCAATAAAACCAGTTATTAATGTCGCATGCTTGTTTATCGAATTACCTCTAGCTTTATAGGATATGGAAGCCATACCCATTTCTTGTAATGAGACATAATTTGGTATTCTGATTTGCCATCTATATTCCATTCATAAATACCATCTCCAGGTGTATACATTTCTATTTTGGTTATATTGTTCTTCATATAGTAAATCGGTGGAGTATGTCTTTTATAATAGGGTTTATTTGATCTTATTTTATTTCTTATACGATTTATTTCTTGGTCATTATTATCAGATTGAGTAGATGATTGAATAGATTCATTATCGTTTTCGTCGATATTATTGATTCCTTTACCCTTGTCTAAATTTGCTAATCTAGATGCGATTGATTTTAATATTTCATTTTCAGAAAATATTACTTGTCTATTTATAGGTTTAAATATAGGTGTAGCGTAGATGAAAAAGGATGTTGCATACTTTGTTCTAATTTATTATATTCATTCATATTTAATTTATGATCTATTTGATCTACTTGTTTTGATATTGTATGTAATATTTGACTTTGATAATTATTTTGTTGATAAATAGATTTAATGTCTTGTAATAAGACGGGTTCTTTATCGTCTTTATTTGCACCAGTTTTAAATGGTGTAGCTATAATTTGTCTATTTGATGTATTTATTTTTAGATCTTTCAACGGGGGATGTATTGATTTAGTTTTAGATCCATCTACTTGTTCCCATAATTGTCCTAAAGATGAGCTTGTATTAATTGTTTTAAACGGGTAATCTATGTTATACGCTATTGAATACGTTTCAAACCATATAAAAAATGGAATGTCTATTTCTTTTAATAGCATACAATTATACCATTTTCTCTATATTCTATTGTTTGTTTTTTAGAAAACGTATTGAAATACCAGTTTCTCTTATCATTATTTTCTTTTGAATAGAAATCTTCTTTGATATATTGTTTATTGATTGCATATTCTTTTGTAATTACATTAATAGATTTAAAATCTCAATGCGTAGGAGATGTCGTATATAGGTCGTTATTTGGTTCAGCAATAGGTGCTTTAAATTTAATGTCTTGATTATCGTTTTGATTGACACTTTCAACTTCTGAGTCCGTACTCGATTTTTTAGATCGAAACTCGTAACAAGAAGGCCGGAATAATCTGAACTTATTCTTGGAGGTGCTGGTTCTCTAAATGAACCAAATTGTAATATTATTTTTCCGTCTCTTTGTTCAATTATTCTTGAAATATTTTTTTGTTCAAAATTCCTTATTGGTTGGATAATCTCAATTTTCCATTGATCTGGGATGGTTATTTCATCCCATTTTAATTGTTTAGGTGCATAGGTAGCACTTGGAATGTCTTTACTGTTAACTGCTAATATGGTAGTTTCTCCTTTATTATCTTGTAATAGACATCTTGGGTTAAATTCAGAGGTTGATTGCTTAAAATAGATTCTATATAGCAATAGATATCCGTGTCTATTATTTTCAAATTTAATTTCAGGTAAGTGAACATTTAATACCAGGGTATTTAGTATCGTTGTATCATTGAAACGGACTTGAAAATTAGAGCTAATTGAAATAAATTGCTCTGTTGCATAAGTTTGATTGAACTGAACCAAGGAGAGAATATTCAAAATTTAATAAAGTTTTATTTCTTAATAGAATCAGTATTGGTGAATCAATCACATTCCTTGCTAAACGTTTGATTGCTATTTGAACTAGTCCAAAATAGAGATAATTAAATCCTTTTTGTTTATATTTATCAAGGCGATTGAGGATAATAATTTGATTTTTTTGAATTTATTTTGTAAAGATAAGGTCTGTTCATGTTCTTTTTATTGCATAAGTGTTCGAAATCAAAAGTTCCAATTTGATAAATATTTTCTGGGTTTACATGTGGTAGTTTATTTTTTGATAATTCATGATTAAAGTTTGTTATTTTTGTCATAATCTCTCTTGAGTTAATTGTAGTATGAGATGTAGATACATCATATTTCGGTTTGAAAAGCTTTCTAAATGAGGACGCTATGACTTAAATTTTTTTTTTATGGTATCAGAGCCAAAACGTTTTAAAGTTTTTGCACAAATTTTCATTTGAAACGTTTCCTAAAACAAAAGCACCACCACTCAAATCAACCTAAACTCTCCTAGCTAGATCCTCACCCTTCTATCGAGCCACTGTTGCTGAGGTGTTCCAGGCCGCAAGTCCTAAAGGCAGTAAGACCGTTGGCAAGCCCCAATTGTGTCAACACTATTATTTGTGTAATAGATGGTATTAGCAGTGATAAGCTAAGTGATCTATTTTTTTTCTACGAGATTTAATGATCTATTCTTCTATGTTTTTTTTTTTTGATAAAGTATTCTTCTATGTTACCAAATCCCATACTCGGACTTTCCTTATAAATATTTTATTCGTTAAAAATAAAAAAGGAAACAAAAAAAGTGGGCCAAATGTTTAACTGTTTGGTAGATGTTTTACTGTTTTTAACCAATATGAGGTAACAGATTTAATTTAAGGACGTGAAATCTAAACTAAATGAAACTTTTTGAATGCTTTGTGCATATAGATTTTATTCGCCACAACGAGTGGGTCCAAAATATAAAAAAATATGGGACCAACTATTATATTTATGTATATACTATAGTATTTTACTAGAAACCGTGTGGGTCCATTTCATTTTAAACATTTTCAAATGAAATTTTCCTAATGACAATTGGTCCATCAGTCACGATAGATGAACCTTTTGGTGGGTCGTCAATATCAAACACAACCGTATCATTTTTCTTTCGGATCTTCCAGATTCTCAGCGGTCATTGTTAATAACTTTATAAATTTCTTTG
The DNA here is from genome assembly GCA_028015245.1 of Cardamine occulta. NCBI lineage: Eukaryota > Viridiplantae > Streptophyta > Magnoliopsida > Brassicales > Brassicaceae > Cardamine > Cardamine occulta. The sequence goes on along the minus strand of CM051380.1, from coordinate 8,811,820 downwards.
TATTTCGTTTTCCAAAAGTAATGATACTACGAGCAAAGTGATTAGCTAAATCTCCTGAGGTATCCTCGTTAGAAAGGTAGAAGATAACAAAATGAATAATTAAATAATTCAAGATGTAAATCAATATTTTTTGTAGTGTTTATGGTAGCTCTTGAACAGTTTGTATTTCTATATTATTGAAATCTGTTTTACAGTATATTTGCGGTAATCTTATGTTTTATGTGTATTCAACACTCAAATATCAAACTTGTTAAACGTGTATTGCAATGAAGGTATTTGTGTAATTTAATTGGGTGTTGTTGTTGACTACACTAGAAAATTAGGTAAAATTTATATATTTTTATGCATTCTGTCTCAAAATACGTCTTGCACTTTACAAATAATAATATGAATGTTAAAAATTTGATGGACCGTCCCATAGGAAATGTGAAAATTTTGTTAATTCCTTCATAAACATTCAACTTTTTTTAAATCTCTTTGAACTTGATGAACAAGTTGTCAAGATGATGACCTTTATTAGACTACCTCGAACCAAAAATTACTTTAAAATCTGGCAATTTACGAACTAATATTCAGTGACATCAACTATTATTTATTTTTTAATTACCTGGAGGTTCCGGGCATAATCTTTCCAGGCTCGAAACCACAGAGCATATAATATTAGTTTCGTCTCAAACATCACTCAATCTTTTGACTTTTAAGTTTTGCCTAGGGTATTTTTCCAGTTGAGCTAATGACACTTGGTTACCATCAACTAATAGTATACATAAGTTATCCATTGTATCCAAAATAAAAGCATTGTAGAATGTTTTTCTAATCGGCATGAAGGATTCTGCTAAGTGCTCATAACCTTTTCATTCTAGAAGAGAGTATAAACAAAAAGCGAAGATAAATAATATGCCAAAGCCTGTCACGGCCCAAAGGCCCCAAACACTAAATTACGAGCCTATCAAAAAAGGAATAATTTGCGTCTGCCGGGAGTCGAACCCGGGTCTATTGCTTGGAAGGCAATTATCCTAACCGTTGGACTACAGACGCATTTTATTTAATTGTTAACATTATTAATAACATTTTAATGCCTTTTGTTTCTTCTGGAAACAATTTTAATATAATCTAATCATAGATTAAACCAGAACTTAAACCAGTTAAATTGATTGTTAGCTTGTCAGATACCTGATATTTACGTCATTTGGTTTCATGCTTTATTGAATATTTTAATCATTTAATATGATAATGTTTATTTTTGATACATATATATATATATATATATATATATATATTTTAATGAATTTCGGAATATTTGGTTTGGCTCGCTACAATTACACGAAAAATGTTGCATATCGGTTTTGGTTTCAGTTTTTTTTGTTTGGATTCCAGAGTAATATAACCAAATGGTTTATAAATAAATCTCTGTTTAGTTTTGATATAACTATTTCGATATTTTTGTCTACCATAAACTTTTTAAATATTGGTGGGAAATGTTTACGAGCGATTGACAAACGAATAATAGCTGCTAAGGCATGAGGTTCGGAAATTCAAAAATCAAGGTTCGTAATATCAATTCCTTCCGACGCCTTTTTTGCTTTGGAGAGCCGTTGGTCCCGAACCTGCTTCCGAACCTACTTTTCAATAATCCACTTTCACCTCTCTTTTTTTGGCTCGCTTCTTCGTTTCCCTCTCAACTTTTCTTTTTACCTCTCAGTTTGAAACTTTTGTCCACTTTAATTTATCAAGAAAAGAAAAAAGAGATTCTTCTTCTTCTTCGTTTTGAACAAAATGAGTCTCCTTTTAATTACTTCATGGGTTTGTTTCAAAATTTGAAACGTGAGTCTTCAATTCTCAAATATCTTCATTTGGATAATGAAAAGATCTTCATTTAGTCACAAGATGAGACAGAGTCTCTCTGATATCACAAACTCTCAGTCTCAAGAAGAGCTTAATCTTCACAAGATCGGTTCAGAGCCAAGTGAACACGTAAACCGGTTGATGAAGGTTTCAATCTAATCCTTGGTTTCTCTAAATTCTTTAACTTTTGGATTTCATTTTTTCATCGTTGACTGAATTTGATTCGACAGGAGAATGTAGCATTGGTTAAGCTTCTTGAAGAAAGAGAGTATCCTTTTGTTCCAAGTAGCTTCATTTTTGTAACTTCTTAATGCAATGAATTCAAGTTTTTTTCTTTAACTATAATTAAAAGCAACACAATTGAGCTAAGCAGATACGAATTGAGGCATCTTCGCGAAGGCATACACAAATTACAATTACAAAATTGGAGCCTTGCTCAATCAAATAGCCATTTCTTAGGCGTGAGATTCGTTTTCCTCATTGTTTTCTTGATTTTGTCTATTGGATTCAGAGTTTGATCACTATCAATTGTTTTGCAGGAGATTAATTTAGCCAGAAACAAGGTGAAATTAAACCATGACTTCTCTCTAGTCAAATTTATTGTTTTTGGTCTAAATTTGGATTATGTTTCGGGTGAAAGCTTTGCATCATGAGGTTACATGCAAAAATGCTTTGCTTAAGGCTAAATATTGTCAACAAGAGGTTTGGTTTCTTACTTGTAATTTGTAAATCAACTTCTCGACTTATATATATTGACTACAACTTAGTGATCTTATAATTGGACACTCAATGGTAAAAATTTATATGGGTAAAATTCTACTTACTTCTATGTAAGAATTAAATTATTTTCTAGAAACCATAGTATATTTTTGATGATGTTCTTGTAATTATTCTAAAATTATATCCTTTAAAAGTGCTAGTAATATCTTATTTTTATTTGGCCATTTTACATCCAAATTACTTCTTCATTTTTGTGTTGCTAATATTTTCACCACTTTTGTGTCAGAAAAGTGAAAACACACAACCAAGAAATCTACTAAAAACTGAGGATGTGGTTACGATAACGGACCAAGAGTCGCCGAAACCTTCTGTACCAAACAGAAGGCGATTCATCAGAAGCAAATGTATGTATCTAATAATCTTCTTGGTTCGAAATTGCTATAATTATTGTTATTATTATTTTTTCTTGATGGGTGTCATCTACAGCCTTTGAAGCATCCGCTACACACAAGACTGAGGCAGAAAAAGATAAATCTGAAACCAAAAGGTTTTCACTTGAACCCTTTAAATTCAAGTTTCGCTAGGATCCACAGTTTCTTGATTGCTACGTTACAGGAGGCAACTAAGAAGGAGATCAGCGAGAGTGAGATCAGCAGTGCAAGAAGTAACAGAGAATCTGTTTGAGATCGAAGATCTTCTGCTTACAATGCCTAGTGATATATGTCAACATAATAACTCGAAAATGGCATCACATACTCGAAAGAAAGAAGATGAAGGGGAAGAGGAAGATTCACGAACAAGACATCGGGATTTTAAGGTCTATCGATCACCAGTGGATCGATCATTGCGTAATGCAGCTGAGAAGATACATTCTTACAAGGAGGTTTTTATCAGTACTAAGATGAGAAGATCCTAGTACATTAGAGCAAAAATGTGTGTACTGTGATGGTTATGTTTTGATATTTTATCGATCTTTAGACATATGTACTAATTGGTAAGAAAATCATTAACATGTTGATCTATCTGTGGTTTTAGAATATGTATTACATTTAGTTCTACTGGAATTTGAAATATAATCTAGGTTTAGGTTTTATACTTCTTAATTAATATAACGTAGATTGGTGTAATTTCCCTAAATAATACCCACTTAATTTTGATGATGAAAAATACTCCATTTAAATACTAGCTTTGACACTAACATCATACACGTTTCTTTAATGTTTTCTTTCTTTCTTGAAATAGACTAATACCTAATGTGTGGAAATTTCAAATTACATTATTAAGTGGCTCCAATTTAAATCCGATTTTAATGCATTAAATTTACTTGTCTACTTAAAGTTCTTCGAAATTAATTGTGTGCTGAAATGTTTGAATCTTTGTCATTGGATAGTCAAATACGATGTCTTTTCTCTACCAAATTTAAGGAAATGATTTACTTCTTAATAACGTTTTAAATTTTAATTCACACAATTTTGTAAATTTCACTTTTGGATTTAAATTTGAGTTATACTTATACACAACAACGACGATAAAAAGTTAAAATTAAAAACTAATAGCCTACCAAAACAATCGAATTGTCTATTAATTAATAGTAGGAATTAGCTAACTTTCATATATATAACTATAATAGGGAATTTTGTCATTTATGTCATAAGAACAATCCAACATTTCTTTTATGCCCTTTTCTAAATGGGTTTGCAATGTTTATCCTTTTCAAATGGTATGAACCTCGTGTAAAGTTGAAACTACCCACAGTGATGTTTGGTTGATTTTGGTGGTGCAGAAATATATATATATATATATATATATATATATATATATATATTTTGCTTGACATGCTGTTAAAAAAAATGTTAAGAAAGTACGACTATCTGAATATATTTGGGATATGGTAGACACATATTGTGGACAAAGGCAGTCAAAAGAATCTGCCAACATATTCTGAATTTTTTGGACAAAAACAATTAGCATGGACAAAAAGAATAATCACACTTAAAAAGGCTCGACATCAATAGACAAATTTAATAGTTGTAGATCACTTGTAACATGTATGTACAAGTTTTTTAAAAAATAACTTTATTTGGAGTTAATAATCGTAGATTACTTATAATATACATGGACAAGTTTTCAAATTTTGTGGACGTAAATTAATGTGGACCAAAATAATATCAGCTCAAACTCAAAAAAATGTATTTTGTGGACGTAAAAATAAGTTTATTTTTAATACTTTTCAAGTATAGACTATATCCTTACATTAATCATCACTATATATTTTTTAAACATCACCACATTTTTTTCAAAAAGTAATTTTATTATTTTAAAATATCCCAGAAAGATACAACGATGAATCGATTATAAAGTTACAACTTGAACACAAACTTACTTTCTTAAAAAAAAAAAGTTTGCAACAACAAGCTTATACTTAGAAGTTTCAAGCTTCACTTATGTAGCTAATGCATATGTGAGGGGTAGTACCATCACGTCCTCTTATTTCTGCTCCCAAACAGCAACACGAAGTAAAACAAGATCCTAAAGAAGAGACCCGAAGCTAACGTAATCCACAAGCAATCCCACTTACTAAATTGACTAATACCTTGCTGTGCAAGTAAGTCAGACCCAGTCCTCAAGCATGTTGACTCCGTTATCCTCGTTCCAAGAGATCTACTCAGAGGTTCAAGGAGCTTAATCTTCTCCAAATCAGACACTCCTCCGAGAAGAGTACTGTCGAATACTTGGACTCCCTTGACAAAACAACGAGAAGGGTCACCAAACTCGTTGATTAAGACAGCCTCGTATGGATACTTAAGCAGTGAAATGTAATGAAACCATAACCAGTAGATTGGTATCCGATCTCGGTTGATGTAGAATCCACTCAGCAGTAGACAATAAGCGACATAGGCAATGGTGACCATGTAACTTAACATGATATTTGGAATAACACCGGATATGAATGTAACGACCGAGGATCCAGACCAAAAGCATGCATAGACTATGAGTGAATAGAAGAAGAAACCTTCTAAGCCGCCCCTCAAACCAACGGTCCAAAATGTGATCGTGGAAAATACTAAGGAAGGGACAATGAGCTGAGGCAGAGACACAAGAGAGTGAGATATGACATAGGAAGATGTTCTGTACGCGTTGTGTGTTGTCTCTCTCAAGAAAATGTATCGTTCTTGAATAAAAACTGGGACATTGTCTAAACAACAGTAGAACATTGTTGGCACGACGAATGCGAAGAATGTTAATCTCTCTTGTGCACCTCTTGGAGTGTTGTCTAGCTTCCAATACACAGTAGCTAAGAGAATAGCTGTCACCATGACGGTAGCGATCCTTGTTCCTAACAGCTCGGGCATGCGGATCCAGTTTTTTATGTACCGTTTGGCTAAGATAAATATTTCAAAAAATGATGGATTCGCGTATGAAGATACTTTCTCCATGGAAATGGGATTGGCTCCAGATGAGCCTGAGACTAGTTTGCCTCTTGAAACACTTGCACTAATCGCTTCTTTTAAGGATAAGCCTTGGTAAGGTATGATTTGTGGCGTGGCTCGAGCGGATTGGCTGAGTTTGAGCTTGTTTTGCTGCCAATTTTCATTGAACTCTACTAACACTTTGGTTCCTTCGTTGGAACCTTCGAGTTGTCGAATCAAATCAAGTGTAAACTCTGTGATGTTCTCTTTCTCAGGGATTGGATAACCGAAATCAGAGAAAAATCTAGGAAGACTTGTTGGAGAGCCATTGTATACACTCTTGCCACGAGATAAGATAATGAGCCGATCAAGCAAGTCGATGATACGTACACTAGGTTGATGGATCGACATAATTACAATACTACCACTTTGAGCTATTCGTTTAAGAACTTGCACCACCATAAACGCATTGGTGGAATCTAGCCCCGACGTAGGTTCATCAAGGAACAAGACTATAGGATCATGAATGATATCGATTCCTATAGAAACACGACGTCGTTCTCCACCAGAGACTCCACGGTGTCCTTCATCTCCAATCACAGTGTCCGCCGCATTTCTAAGCCCTAACTGGTCAATTAGGGTGTCAACACGTTCCATCTTCTTTGACTTTGACAAAGTTCTTGGAAGCCGGAACTCAGAAGCGAACATTAGGGTTTCTTTAACGGTGAGCATCGGAAAAAGAAGATCATCTTGCATCACATAAGCTGATATCACTTTCAACAATCGAGATTGCAAAACTTTCTCTCCGTTAAGAGTCACGGAGCCTGTTAGACTCGTCTCCGCAACTCTCCCCGCTAATGCATCGATCAACGTTGACTTCCCTGCTCCACTTACACCAAGAACGGCGAGGATCTCGCCGTCACAAGCCTCACCGGAAACATCATTGAGTAGAGTCTTTATAGAGCTTCGCCGTGAGAAACCAAACTGTTGGTGAAGCGTGACATCGTATTCAAGATTGTTAAAGGCTAAGACGAAAGGTACATGTGGTACTTGTAAGGCTTCGATATCTATTATGTTATGAGCCGGATCTTCACTTTTGGCGACGGAGTTGGAATCTTCCTTCCGGAAACTGTCGCAGTCTTTTAGTAACTCGGCGAGCGTAGGTGAACCGACAGGAGTGATGTATTGGTTCTCCGACAGAACACGTGACATCGTAATATTTTTTTATTGATAGTGTGTAAGGAATCAATAAGCTGTACTGACTTTTTTTTTTTATGATGGGACTAACTTTTTGGTTACGGTGAATATTTATAGTGTTATAAATTTATTTTAACACAAAAGAAATTAAAATATAAATATAATTGTGTGTGAATAATGAAGGAGCCACGAAGTTAGTACTTAGTGCATGTTTTATTGGTGATATTCTTGTGGTTATCAGAATTTTTTTTTTTTTTTTTTATTCCTACAAGGGTATCACCAATAAACATGCTCTTAGCTTAATGTGTGTGGTTTGCCGAAGGCAGACAATCACCGTCATCATTTCTTATATAGTACATGGTTTCATGTAGTTTCATTTTCGAAATAAATATTAAAAAAGAACTAAAAATCATGGTTATTAAAAATTTATCAAAAAATTCGTGATTATCATGCTTGTTGAATTTATGATATAGGCTTGGAAGACATGCATTTGGGCCTCTTCAACTACCAATTTTTGTTTAAAGGTATGCTTCAGCATTAAAAACATGTTTTTTTTAAGTAACCAATCAGTTTCAAACCTTATCTCCATAATTTTTTCAAATCGTACACAAGAACGCGTAAACATATTTTTTTGTGTGTGTTTGGAGTTATAGTTTGAGTATCCAAAACTGCTAGGCCTACGATTCTACTCTTAAGAACCAATTCAACTTTTATACTGATACATCAAAATATACCTTTTATACGTAAATATATAATATGTATGATTAATTGAAGAAATTAGAAAGGAACCAAGCTGGAACGGTTGAGGAATTTGTAGATAAATATGTATAATTGAAGCATGATTACTCTATTTTGGTAGAATTGCCTTGTGGTCTTAGCTACTAGAATACAATTGGTAATAAGTTACAACTTACAAGTTACCTATAATTTGAAAATAATGTTGATTTTAGAAAATGAATAGAAATCCAACATAGCATGCATATCAAAGTTTAACTTAAAAAAAAAAAAACATCATTCCTTACTCGACCACAACGTCTAAAATGTCTTTCAACTTTTGTTTGATATTTATAATATAACATCAGTGGTGGACCCATAATTGTTTTCTAAGATCATATAACTATAATCTTTAAAAATTATATATTTTCCTTCAATTTTTTCTTCCATATTAAAAATTTAAAAACCTACATACTATGCAAAAAAAAAAACTTACACACTTTTAGCAAAAATTTCCTATATAAGTTTTATATTTCTTTAAGACATTTATATTTTCTTTTAATTGACTAATTAGTTTTATTATACATTAAAAATTAAATGTAAATTAACGAAAACAAAAGAAAATAAATTATTTTAAAACATGCCATACAATAATTTTAACTATGGGTGATAGCACAACCAAAAAAATCAAAGTGGAAAAATGAATTGATGCCAGAGTAATTGAATATTGGTTATGCTTTCCAATCCAGTGTCAATTCCCTATGGATAGAGAGAAATGTCCGCCGTTACGAAGAAACACTGATCACACTAATAGTCCTCATCAAACAAATCAATAAGCAGATCTGAAACCAATTTTCTACGTTATGTGATCACAAGCTAGTTGGATCTCTGCAGCTCTGGTTCTCTTCAAGAAGTTCATGAGTTTTCATCGTCTCTTTTTTCCATAATAAAACTCTCAAAATCATGATGCACATGATGTAAAAAAACATTTTTTTGTTTGAATATAATTTTACATTCACTTCAAAAAAAAATCAAACATTTGTTAGTGGCATCAAAAAGAATATTTTTGACCAACTCAGCAACAAATACAAAAGCAATATTTAAGTTTTAAAATAACCAGTCACCTGAATCCCCTTCGTCCAACGTAAATCCTCTTCATCGGATCGCCAAGATTGTCAATTGAGTAAATCTAATCCAATGCAAATACTGATGATTTTAGTGGATTAAATGTTAAACGGGTTATAGGTCAACCAAATCTAATCAATCCATTTAGCAAATAGATTGGATAAAACAATGATTTATGTAATTTGATGGATTTTTTTTCTCCGCAAATTTTCTAATTAATCAGAAAGAACTTCATACAAATGTTGTTTATACCAATATGTATCTAAAAATAAAATCTCAAAAACATATGGATGGAACTCATAAGAAAAATTAACCCCTTCTACAAGTGGGGGAACCGCCAAATTAAAAACTAGATATAGATTATCACGTAGGATCTAGCTGATTCGACATTGATAAGTTCATTTAGCTATAAAGTCCTTAACGAAAAACACCACATACACTAATAGGGGCTATGGTTTGATTCAACAACCAAAAGATTGTAAAATGAAGAACATACATCTAAATTTTCCATCAAAGTTCAAAAAAACACCGGTAGATGCCTAACAAACCTCGAAGTGCAGAATAGATCTCGAGCCAATAAACATAACAAATCTTGAACGGATCGAAAGATTAAACTGGATGAGTCACCAATGGAACCTCATTAGACTGCTCCAAGTAAATAGAGCCCGAGAGGTGACACGATCGAACAAACATCATGAGACACAAAAGCCAGTCTCTTGAAGAAAAGCAAGGAGATAGTACTCAACAGTGGTAAAGACCTCCACATCCGATATGGAGAAGGAACTGAAAAGGTCGAGAAGATTTCCGAACAAAACTCAAAACACCAGATACAAAAATCTCTATTTCAACCAGATCTACAAACAAAAAACACAGAAGCACAAGAATCCCACTGATAGCCTTAACAGCTTTCCAGAACATGGTTAAATATCTAAAGATTCTCCGAATTTCACCGTCAAATTCAAAGAAAAAAACAACTGTAAAAAGATGAAAAGATACCCAATAAGATTCTGGGATTGAAAATTGAAAGCAATTGCAAAATAGAAAAAAAAAAAACCACAACTCCGACGCTATGGAAGCCGCCAGAGCTGCTGATTGTAGCACCTCTTTTTCCTAGGGTAGAAGGCGAGCGATGTAAAGTAAGTTAACAACGTAATCAATATGTAAAGCTGGTAATTTTAATTTGATGGATTAACTAGCTAAATGAGTAGATCATGAAATATTTTTGTTACAATCTTATTAAATAAAATATTCATTATTAATGATTATTATAATTGATAATTATCATACCATTACTATCATCATAAAACCATCATCATATCATCATACCAACATGACATCATCATCATCATAATACAAATTAGCAGCTCATAAAGCAAAAATATTTAATTAAATTGAAGATTAAAATAATGAAAATTTCTGCCATGGAAGTTTTAAAAGAATTACATAACTAAAAAATTAATCTATTTTCCCATAAATTCTTCAACAGTAGAAAACCCAAAGAAATATATAATATATTTTTTAATATAAACAACAAAAGAAGCAATGAAAAAAGTAGACAATCGAGGTAAATTTACTAGTAATAAAATCCCAATTCTATATATGATAATTCAAAATGAAAAAATAGTGAGGATGTTATGATGACAAATCAAAAAGTACATCATCAACTATAGTCTTAGAATGTTTTACCAGAAAAAAAAAAAACTATAGTTGTAGATTCTCACATAAGCTTCTTTAAACATAGAACTTGCGCCGAACACAACCACACCTTGTAGTTAGATACCATCAGATCCTCCCGACCCTAACATATTTTAGATATGTGTTAGATATGTTGCATGCTTGTTATATAGTTAGCACTTAGCATGTTTTTTCTTTTTTGATCATTTCAGTATTGCGGGCCCTTAGCCCAGAGAATCCTAGAATGAGAAGCCTCCTTGGAAACCCTTATTAGAGAATTTTAGAATAGTAGAATAAGGTGTATGTCCAGAAGCTAACTAGTCCAATAGATGTGTGTAAAGTTTCCAAGAGATAGATCGAATTCGGAAGATGACCAATTATGGAGTTCCGGCCTCCGTGCTCCTAACCGCTAGACTACAACTGTATTTACTTAGCTTGGTTCACCTATACCAGAAGCAACATATCTAAATCTCTAGTGAGTAAACTTGGTTAAAGATATTTTAAATGTGATCCAAACAACAAAAGTAGAGATCTCAGGCAGAGACATGGTAGCTCCATAATTATAAGAAGAAACAAACATTAAGCAACCATTTATATGCCACATACCACGCTAACTGGCCAGTTGCAAGTAGGTTATCAAAGATGTAAATTAGGTAAAGTATGTAAGATATTTCACCTAAACTTCTATTCTAAATGTGAATTTGTCCTTCTGGTGAAGTAGAACACTGGCCGTAAAACTGACTTGTAAAAAGTTTTTTCTCTTATTTTCTAGACCAAAACATGACTCGGCAGTTTTATTTTTTGGAAATTCCATCTTCCATAATAAAGATTAGTGTATGTAGCTCGGTGAAGGTTGCATAATGAGGCTTTCAGTTTTTCAGCCAATGGAAAGTGTTGAAAAGCTTGGAGACCAATAGGGTATAAGATACTATATGTATTACTCGACGAGAAATATGATATGGGCTGAAGCCCATTAAGGTGACACTCTTGCACTACATCCGAAATACATATGTCAAAACATACAACTCCCGCTTAATTAATAAATATCAAAAAACTAGTTTAAAAGATCTACAAGATATATAGACCAATCTAATTTTAAATCTACTCAATAATGAAAATATTAATACAAATTAAAGAACAAAATTGCCACCAGCTCATTGCGGGATCTTCTTCTATTGCCCATGCCCTAATCTGTTTTGAATAGCAGTTTACTGAACTTTAGTTTTGTTAAAGCAGTTTACTGAACTTTGTGTTTAGCAAAACATGAGGTGTTTCTAAAATAGTAAACATCTAATAAAAATGGTATTTTATAAAAAAAACTTTATTGTCTAAACCGAAAGGTACAAGCTTCCAATATTGGAGAGGTAAATTACTAAATTATAAAGAAAATTTGTTAATATAGAAAACATAAATTTTGGGGAAGTCTTTATCAAAGATGATGTAGACAACCGTAATACATATGCAAAAGGCCAAAGAGGAAAACAACACTTTGGAATCAAACAACAATAATAACAAATTTTATTTCTTTCATTTTTAACCCAAAGAGAGTAATGAAATCTTCGAGAATTAGATTGGGGTCCACACTTTTCAGTGTTCACTATCTCTTTCGACGTTGGGAAAGGAGTCATCATCATCATCTTCATCATCATCCCCATCCTCGCTCATGCACCATTACCACTCCTCTCTAGATTCTTGATTAATTGTAGAACGATTACTCTTTACGTTTTATTTTGTTTAATGGAATGGAATAGGACAACAGCAAAAAAAAAAAAAAAAAAAATTTGGTTTATCTATGTTACTATTAAAACCGTGTCTCTCGGATTTGACAGTCTACATTTGAAGTCTTATAAATCTATACAATTTTTCAAAATGTAGATAGGATTTTCAAATTACCTTTGAAAATATTAAGACATCACTACAACCGCACTCTGTTTAATTCACTAGCTAATATATATATCTATACAATATATGATTCAACATTTCCTACCGTTTATTTATTTTGTCTGTGTTCAATAAAATCTTTTTTTTTTTTGTTAAAGATTTTATTCTGTTGAATAAAATCTGCTCTAACTCTTTATTCCAGTACCCACAATGGTACAATTGTGGGTACAATTGTTGTTTGGTCCATTGTTGTTCATTACAGTACAATTGGTCCATTGTTGTTTGGGGGGTTCCATTCATTTGCTTTGTTTTTATCAGATATATGATTTTGGTATCTGCTATATAAAATTTATCATCCAAAAATTATTCAATAATTCAATTTATTATGGTCACCAATCAACCACTAATCTCCTAATTATGTCGATAGGAATTGTTTATATATAAATCCAACAATTAATTCAAGCCACTTTCGAAAGAATCACTCCATTTCTTTGATTCACACAACAACACAATACAATATATTAAAACTATCACACAATATTGCCACAATAATTCAATAACCAAATTGAACAATACAAGATATTTAAAAAGAAAAACTTTTCTTTTAATCAAATCATAGAGGACCGGACGCTCAACTGCTGCACCATGACTATAGTTTCCAGTGTGGACCCGTCTCAAGACCTCCCATTATTAACTTAAATGTATGTTTAATAATGCAAAATATTATTAAAACCTTTTCTTTTCTTTTGTGTTTGTTTCTTTGTTTTGTTTTAACATTCTGGTGTTTGGGTATGGTCTCTTTTAGGGTCATGGCAATAGTTATAGACTAAGAAGTTCCTCTGTGCCCATACCAATGCCGTCATTTGCTGTCGGCTCAACCCTCGGTTTCCGAATGGTGCAGCCGATAGCGGTCTGCATGAGGCAGATCCGCCCGTGCACCCGGATATCTTAAAGTTTTTGTACTTAGCCACAAATGGTTGGTATCGATAGTCCGCTTTAATCCTTCCATTTTCTGTGGCCCAGTCCGATGCATCCCATATCGATCCGTATACCCACATCGGTCTTGTTGGGAACGTAGCTTCATTCTTTCTATCATACGTACGTATTGGTACATCATCAACTAAAAACCTATATATTGTAAAAAATGTCCTATTTTAGAATATCAAACATAGAAAATCGGTATCATTAATATAAAATTTCTTATGTATAAGATATAAAGAACTGATCATGTGACTTACACAATTTGATTAGGATTCCACAAAATTGCGTAATGGTGGAAATTTTGAGTAGGGTCGAACCACAAGGTAAATTTCATTTCTCTGCCAATGTTATTTCGGTCACCACTTCCTCTAACGAATACGTTCGTCTGAAGGCTATAAGGTTTCCCTGGCGTCGTCCCTAGAAACTCGATATCGACTTCGTCATGGTCTCCAGGATGCTCTTGGTTGTTTGAGAGCTAGAAATCCAAAAAAATGTTAAGAGAAAAATTTGAATTTAATTAGTAACGCATTAATTACATATTAATTAGATGACTAATTAATTTGATCATTTGAAAGTGGTTCTTACGTAGAGGGATGTATCAACTCCAGCCGTGAAACCTGGTTGGAGCTTAATGGAAGCACCAAAGTAGCCCGATGTGTATGGGCGAATAGACTTGAACCCACTCCCTGTAACATATTCACATTTAATCAGTCACTAAAATCAATTGATTAAATACGACAAAAACAATTATTATAAATGATACTAGTATAATTAAAAATAATTATAGGGACTCAAAATAATAAAATATACGCTACCGACACAGTCTTAGAAGTCGTACGGTGTATTAAATAACATTAGACACTTAAATGCGCGTGTTTGACAAATAGAAACAAATAAATCTCTATTTACCTAATTTGATTATAATCAAATTTACATTGATTGATATTATTTTTCAGTGTTTTGTTTCGAATGAATAGCATATTGTAATAGTTTAGATCACTTTATAACATGGACCAACGAACTGAGTCCAAAAATTTGGTTGAAAACGAAAAAAGAAGGAAAAAAAGAAAAGAGAAAGACCAGTGGATTTGTCGAGCCAAAGAGTAACTACATCTTGTTCTCTACGTTGGTGTTGAGAGCCCCATAGAGTCCGGAATTCACGATCAAAAGGCGAAGTCGGTACTCGGGAACTCGGGTAGTATCCAGGCGAAGGAGACTGTTGGCTGTGACCACTACTAGGGCACAACACTAAGAGAGCTAGAAGGATAAGAGGAAAAGCCATTTTGAGAGTGTAGTAGCCTTTTGAGTGGTTACTACAAAAGAGGGAATAAATATATTTAAGAGAGACGAATATTTATGAAATGAATGAAGAAAAGTGAGAGAACACAGGTTTGTATAAATAGAGAGATATGCCGGTCCTACATTTATAGGAGTGAGTGACTATTATCTGTTGATTGGATGGGCATAATGGATTGATCTCATGGCATATATGAACATATCATGTCAACTTACATCATATATTATAATTTAATAAAGAAAACAAGGTAAGAAAAAATGAAAAAACCAAGAAAAAGAATATGAGGAGTAAATTTTATATTTTAAAACTATTCTTCCTAATTTGATGTGATAACTTGATTTTTTTTTCTAAATCTCAAACCTCCAAAAAATGTTATCCAAGTTTATAGATAAATCACTTTAGTTAAATGTAAATAAAAAGCTTTTAAATGGAGATGTTGCATGGTGGAGTTGGATGAGTGCAGAGAAGCACTCCCTCACTTTCATATGAAGTGCTATTTTAGGATTTAAAATTTGTTTCATAATATGTGTTTACATTTTTTATGTAGATGTTTGATAAAAAACCAACTTTTATCTTTACTGTTTTAATGTATTAATCAAACAGAAAATTTAATAGTTTTCTTAATTTTTGTGTAAAAATCTTAAACGATTTTCTTTATAAAACGGATGAAATATCATTTTTGTATGAACTTCGATATGATTCCATCTTCTTTATACCTATTCTGCTCTGTCCACCGTCTCTATTTAAAGCCAAAATAAATAAATAAAATCTGAGCTAGATGTCCATTTATGTTTCACGAATTATATTAATACTAGTTACAGATTATTGAAATCCTAAATTTCTAATTACCATTCCGCACAACAATAAAAAGAGAAATAATTTTTTAGCATACAAATTAAATCCGATAATGACCAAACAAACATGATTTTAGAGGTTCTTAATGTAGGTATAACAAAACCATCTTTGTTTGCTCATTATCGGATTTAATTTGTATGCTGAAGATTTATTTCTCTTTTTAATGTCATGTGGAATGCTAATTATAATTTTTAAATATATGTGCTGTATATTTATATATATTGTTTCTTAATATATATTTGTATGCTGCTAATCCCTCTTTTTCTAAATTTTTTTTTTTAGAATGTTTGCACATATATTAAGAAACAATAAATGTTTAGTTATATATACCTACGTTATTATCCACTACTAAAACATTTCTAATAACTATAAACCAATAAAAATCTTGAAATATAATATTCCTTAATAAAAATGTAGAAAATCTAAAAAATCCAATTTCGTGAAACAAGAAAAAAAAAAGAAAATCAAACTTTTAGAAACAGAAGGAGTAATGTTATTGTCGAAATGTTTAGTTGAGCCAACAACAGCAAAACAAACACAAGTTTATGTTATTGACATCACTGACTACAAAAGGAACATAACCAAAGTTTTTTTTGTATAATTTTGAAACACATTAATCGATGGGCGTTAGAGAACCCTCAAGAGGATAAACTTAAATCTATCATTTTTGAGATCATTCTATCATTTTTATTGTTTCTGGAATGAACATGAAAGGCAAAATACAAGTACGAGTACCGTTTGGGATTAAGTTAGATTCATTCTTTGTAGCCGAATCGCCTACTATACGCTTACCAGCAAGGCATCAACCCATTATTGATAACAGTCCACCACAGCAAAATAAAATTAACTGTGGTAAATCTCAAAAATAAGTCCAAAACACCATTGTATGTTCAATATTTTACAACTTATCCCAACTATTTAATCAAATATATTAGATATATTTGGATTATTACAAATTTTAAAACCAATATCCAATTATTCATGTTTTATGCATAATAAATTCATGTATTTTTCTAAACATATTGTTCATCCAATAGTTCAAAATTGTTTTAAAAATCTAATAAACTTGTTGTAATTGTAAACAATATCAAGTGAAAATGGTCGGTTCACTCGCACGTTAAAAAGAGTTCAAAAGCTTCAATATAAATTTTAAAAAAAGAAGAAAAAGAAAGACGAATGGGAATGTATATTAGTATATATATATATAAATAAAGTAAGTACACTGAACTTACTCAGGTCATATAAGAAAATGACATTATTTTTTGTTATTATAAATTTGAACCCATTACATTTCGGTTTCTCTTTTTTAATTTTATTTTATCAGGATAAAGTCGCAGATGTAACATGTTTGGTCAATTTTCTACCAGGGGTCACATGCATGATAAGAAATTAGATCAACCTAGTTTAATTTCATTTTTCTAACATTATATATATATATATATATCTAATAATTTAACAATGATATCTAATAATTTATCAATGAATTGAAGCTCTAATAATTTTATAAGAAATATGGAAGCCCATTTTATACACCGATTTTAGAAAAGGGATCTTCAGATTACTGGAAAGAAGGGTGTTTCTTTAATAAAAAACAAAAAAAGAAGGGGATATTTCTCTATTGAATTATAATATGATTATTAACTGATGAGTTCTTTATTCAGAGTAAGTCGAGAGTTGGCGTACGAAAAAAAAAAGGGGAAAAGAAGAATAAGTTGAGTTTTGAAAATATAGTTGTAGTTTGACTTTTTGACGTTATAGTTATTTTGACTTAATAAGTTTTTTTTTTCAACAGATATATATATTAATTAAAACAGTTGCTGGAATTTGTCTTATTACCAATAATATTTTGGATAAAACCTATGTTTGTAACAGGGGTGGACATTCCGAAAATAACATGATTGGTTAATCATACAAAGTTACAAACTAATTTATTTATGTATAGGGTGATCTTTTTATTCAAAAATACCCACATAGGACTTCTATGTTTATCTAATAATTTTAGTAATTTATAGGCTTGATTGACAAAGATTTTAGAAGAGTATTATATTTTTTATTAGGCAATCAGTTTTGGTTAATAAAACATAAAAAAATAGATTTGAAAGTTTTAAATGCTCTGTAATAGGCACGTTGGTGATTATGTGTATTGCTTTAAATTTTGGTGAACCTCGATATATTCATTTTTGCTATACTACGGTAAGTATCCACATAAGTAATTTAATTTTTGTGGCTTAATAAATACTTTATTATCTGAAAATTTGAAGTTTGTTAGTATTTTCTATTTTGGTATTGGACATGTTCATAAGAAAATCAGGAAGCTTAGGTGCATAAATCAGGCCGAGAAAAAAGGGTTACTTACCAGACGGACATTGATAATTAACAATAATAATTTTTAAAATTAATAACTATAAAGATAAATTAATTAATTAATAATCATAAATATCATTAATTTCAAACTTAACAATGCAAAATATTCCATATGTTTCTTAAGTGTTTGATATTTCAGAACAAAAAACTATTTTATGAAGGAAGATGTTATTTCTTAAAATCAATTAGCAGAATGACTAAATTTGGCTCGTTTTTATGTTGGTAAATAATCTCTATTGGCTAAATGAGAGTGGACATAAAGACATAAACACCTTCATGTGGGAGCAGGAGTTTCCGCGTGCTATTAAAAATTCTGTGTGTAATGAAGAAAGTAATATGTTTTCAAAAAATAAACATGTACTGAAAACCAATGTTTTGTCATCTAAAACAGTAATAATTGATCTGAAAATACCGTATTATATCACAAAATAACACGATGTCAGAGAAAATAAGATATAATTTATAAAAACAGAAAAGCTAGTGGGAGAAATGAGGTGAGAGTTTGGTAAAGAGGGAAAGAAAAATAATAGGTGGCGTGAGAAAAAGGGTAAAACCTGCGAAAAGAAATGAGAGATTCGACGAGATGCAAGAGAGCGAGCAAGATCAAGTAAGAAAGAGTTTTCAGATTCTATGCAACGAGGGAGAGGAAGAGAGAAAGAGTCTGCAAGTGGAAAAAAGGGAGAATCATGAGGGAAAAGAGAAAGAGAAAGAGAACGAGGAGGGCAATGAGGATTAACAAAGATTAGATCAAAGTGTACGTACACAAAATGAATCGACGAAGTTTGATAGTAAAATCAAGGTAAAGGAATGAGGAGGAGATGGTGGCGTATAAAGAGATCCGACTGTTGGAGTTCCGGCTTCGAAACAGAGACATCAACCATGAAAAAACCATAAAAACTTTGTTTTATTGGATAGCAAAATAAAAGTTAAGGATAAAATGGTAAATATGAATATACAAAAAATGCTGAACCATTGATCCATGATTGGTTGGACTGTAAGAATTATTTACAACCTCAACCTTTTCTACCGCTTTAAATTTCTACCACTAAAATTTTTTTTTTTTCAGCGGTAGAAACAATATTCTCACATGTCTATTTTATTTGGTATGGAAGAAGATAAAAGGTAATAGAAAATATTTATTTGCTTTTCCTAGTTGTATCTCTCGTCCAAGTACAAATTTGGTTAATAGTTCATACACCATACGCTAGGGCTACGTAGATATGTAGCATATTCATCCCTAAACACACAAGAAATCAATCCAAATTAGGTATGGTTGTTTGTTATCTTCTTAGACTGTAATTCAACGATTGTTAACTAAAAAACTAATCATCATACCTATTTTAAACTTCCTAAAACCTATTATCTTATCGAATATTCAATTTCTTTATAATAGATTCGAATATCAATAATAACAATTTAGTTTTCATAAATATATGAGATTCAATTTCTTATTTTACCATACATCAATTATACATAATCTTTCTTCTAAACTTTGTAGAACTCATGTATCGTGTTTTTGTTGGTTTTGAGTCTTTATTTTCTTTCTTATTTCATATCTTTTATTGAGTCAACTATGTTATTAGGATTTAATTATTCATCAAAAGTGTTATAGATTGCTTGATAGGACATAGATGAGCGGATTGTACTTAGCCAACGAAAGCTGATGCTAAGGCGGTCCATGAACAAATCAAACATACTCGTTAATACTTGTTTAGAATTCTAAGTTCAAACGACAGTTTAGAATTTTAGGTTGCTAGATAAAGTGATTGATGCCACGATAGTGGATTGATTAACCATTCATGTTTGAGTTCTAGACTGTTTTTATTTGTCCATGAATAATTATCTTATTCATGATTTCTGAATTCCCGTGAATCATCCTTGACCTATTGCTTCGTTTAATTACCGTTTTTATTTGCTATTTTTGTTTACATCACAAACCAAAAACCTTATCATTGTCTTACCTTAGTTTCATTCTCAAATAATCTTTGTGTGATACTTGGTCTTTGTGGATTCGATTCCTAGATTGCTACAACATTTGTTGTGCACTTGCAGTAGTTTATATAGAGTTAAAACTCCGTGTATCAAGAACATAGACCAAACCGAAGAATACATACTCTAACATTCCTAGAACTTAGAAAACATATTCTAATATTCGTAGAACTTAGAGTAAATGATATTCTAAACTTTGTTGAACATATAGCTACTCTGAAATCTAAACATCTTAGAACATGTATGAATTCTATACTTTGTAGAACTTGTAGAGTGTTTATAATACGTAATATAAACTTTTAAAACATGTACAAAAGTTAGAACGTGTATTCTAAACTAAGTAGATATAATTTAATTTGTAAAAACCATCAACAACACTTTTCTAATGTAGACAAGACTTTTTGTTAAATATATTTGAAAGGAAGTTTTGGCATAAATTATAATTAATTCAAAAGTATATATGGATAAGTAAAAAAAATCATTTTTCTAATTATCTTTACAAAAATAATCTACAGCATATACCTAACATTTACCAATAATGATGTGTTTTAAAATTACCACAACCAACCAAAACATATATGGCCTAAATTATACAGTGTTTAATTTATAGATATAGTCCAACCAATGGTAGAAGCTCGATTTCTACAACACGACAACTGCATAATTTCAATACATTATGAATTTATGATATAAAAGAGAATTAAGATACAATAATCGATATCAAAATTTAATGAACGAAGAACGATTTGTTTGGTGTCAAGATACTCCTTTCTTAATTTTTTAATTGCTTGTAGTGTTACAGTGTGATGCAATCAGAATCCCATGATACAATGGCACATTCTTCTGATTCGTAACATCCAAAATCAGAAGCTACCAAACATAGAACTATATAGCATTTTCAGACACAAAAGGAGCAGAGAAAAAAATAATATTATTTTATTATTGTTTTTATGATGTCCATCATATTAAAGGACACATAAAAGCCCACCACAAACATAACCTTATGACCCAGTGTAATTTTAAAAACCATGTAACTAGGGTTTTCTAGCAAGTTTAGAAAAGTATATATATGCATTTAGTAAGATCAATGAAGTAACTTTGAAGGTTGCCACTTTGTGCAACTCTTCTCTTTTCTCATTTTATGAATCTATCCAAATCTATTTGATCTTGGTGTTCTTCCTTTAAGCTTTCTCCTTTACTTTACCTGCACTAATAAAACTCCTTAATGAACTATTTCAATTTTTAGGTTTTCTATCTATCTTAATAAAGATTGAATCTTTCTTGCTTTAGAAGTCTCTTCACATCATCATCTTCAAATGAGTTGTCAACGTCACGTTTATAACTTCAAAAAACAAACCAAAAACGCTGACATAGCGGAGAGTTTAATTCATCTATCAATTGTAGTATTACTCACCATAGTAATCACTCATTTGAACATGAAATTAAAGTGAGGAGATATTATATTTTGACCAATTAGTATCTAGTATTGGTTATATACAAAGACAAAAATCTGGACCAAAATAATCATCTTTGTTAAGGTAACAAAACCCAAAAGCCCGAATCCAAGTCCTTTGGGTATCTCCTCTGACATCCAAACTAGCACATTTGACCTTTAGTCAAAATTTCAAGCTTTTCAAACTAGCCATCTAAGACCTCCATTTCTTATTCAAACAAGTTCTGCTTTTTATGTTCCAATACACCACCATGTAGTGCTTACGACGATAGTTTTATCATGCTCAAGTTCTGATTATTATGATGAACATTTTAACCAAAAAATCAACTAGAAGATGGCCACAACCACTTTATCAAAATAAAGTTCCAACACCCATTACCTACATAATTTTTGATCTTATAGTTATTTATCTATTTTTAAACTAAAATAATGTCATTCTAGTGCATATTCTACTTAAGTTATTCATATCATATTACCTTAAGAGATAATATTTTAAATTATTTCTTAAAAAATTCTTTAAAATATTTAATCATATAATAATACATGATAAGAATCTATCAAAGAAACTGATGTAAGCATTAGGACCATACAAGACCTAGAGCTGTCTAGACTAAGCATCACATAAATCCCCACAGAGCTATTTGGAGAATCCATGCCTAAATGGAGACTTGATCAAGCACAAGGCCCATGGTTGATTATTCATCAGCAAATCAACTCTAAGAAGACCATCTATCCTATTGGAATCGTGAGAACTTGAGAAAATCAAGCCAAAGATGAGTCTGAGCGAGAAATGCTATACGGAGACGAGCATCGAGAGGAAAAGCTGACAAGATAAAATTCTACTCGTGGGAATGAAGCCATATCGAATATTCATTCGATAATCATATATTTTGAAGATATTGATCGAAGCAGAACCTGTCATTACCGAGCTTATTACGAAGATGACCAAGAATTGACGTTCGGTGATGAGAAT
Organism: Cardamine occulta; assembly: GCA_028015245.1. Taxonomy (NCBI): domain Eukaryota; kingdom Viridiplantae; phylum Streptophyta; class Magnoliopsida; order Brassicales; family Brassicaceae; genus Cardamine; species Cardamine occulta. The sequence continues at coordinate 8,789,342 of CM051380.1, read as the reverse complement.
CAAAGAGAAATTCTGCCTAAATCGAGTTCTACACGTGCATTCAGTCAAGCGTGAGTTTTCACTCGCAAAGTGCATATAAAGAAACTTGTGAACGAGGAAAATCACGTCATGACCGAGTCAGTTTTGGAATTGGTACATGTAACCCTAATTTCTCGGTATCGGACTGGTCCACCTGATCAATTCTATTCTTGCGAGTCTATGTGTTTTGTGGAATCAATTCACTTGGTTTTTCGTGTAGAGCCTTCGATTCTCGCGATGAATATTCTTTGAATCCTCGTCTCTAATACCGAGCTTAATACGAAGATGACCAAGAATTGATGTTCGATGATGATAATCAAAGATAAATGCTGCCTAACTCGAGTTCTACACATGCATTCAGTCCAAGCGTGAGTTTTCACTTGAAAAGTGCATATAAAGAAACTTCTGAACAAGTAAAATCAGGTCATGACCGAGTCAGTTTTGGAATTGGTACATGTAACCCTAATTTCTCGGTATCGGACCGGTCCAAACCTACTAAACCCCCTGATCAGGTTTGGATCGACTCCTCGCTGTTTTATCTCAATCCCTTGAAGACTACATGCTAATTTGAAGCTACAAAAATGACGACACTTGCCCCCACACGCCAAAGATCAGAGAAGAAGAGATTTTTCTTTTTCCGAGAAGCTCTTTACTTATCTAACAAAGGTGCGTTTGATTCTTTCTATCTGGGACCTTCATTCAAATTAAAAGATCTCAGCCACGATTAACCCTAGGAACTCGAGCAACACTCCAGACTTCATCCAATTTTCTCTTTTTTGTATTGGTTTAATTATTATTTTTTAACTTTTTATCTGGGTCAATTGCATCCCCTACTCTGAACGTAGGTCCGCCATTGCTAGTGACTACGAAAAAATTATTTGTTTGGCAGTCACAAACAATAGCGACCAAAACCAGTGACTGATGGCAGTGAACAACGATCGGTTTTTTCAGTTGCTATATTTTTCAGTGATCATCTGAGGTCAATCAATGATTTTGGTCATTGTCGTTGTCGCTGATGACTGCCAAGCGAACAACAGTAATAATCAATAAAATAAGCTAATATTAAGTAAAATAATATTAAATATCCTAAAGAAAATTAAATTAAAATATAATTTTATTTTTAAATATAAAAGTTTATAGATTTATATTTTTATCTTAAAATATAAATTTAGCAAAATTCTCATAAAACTAAAAATAAAAATATATAGTAATTAGTCGCAGCGATTCAGCGACTATGAAACAAACAACGAATCACCGCGACTGCAAAACAAACAACACAACATGTCACTAGTTTTAGTCGCTGGTCTCTGTTACTAGTCGGTGTTGCTAGTGATTGTCAAATGAACATGACATTTGAAAAGTATTCAAATTCTCGATATTTCGGAAACTTGTGGATGGATAATTTAACCAACTCTGTTATTTTTTTATTCTAAATATTACTCCCTCTATTTCTGAAAGAAAGTCATTCTAGAATTGTTTTTTTTTCAATATTTCGGAAACCTAAAACCTTTTGAATTTATGTCAATATTATCTCACTAATGTCATAACAGTAAGTTCAAATTATATTAAATGCCATGATTAAATTCATCAAATTCAAATTAAATTAAATGCCATGATTGAACAAGGCCCCTTTAGAAAAATCCATTAACAGTAAATTCAAATTATATTAAATGCCATGATTAAATAAGGTTCCCTTAAAAGTTTCAGTTGCTTCTATCATTTTCAGCAAATAACTTTGAAGTTAAAAATCTGAGTGGGGGAAATATTGGAATCTAAGGCTCAATTAGATATGTGCTTACCAAAAAAAAAGAAAAAAGAAATGTGCTTACCGACAAAATCTGAGTGGGGAAAATATTGGAATCTAAACCTTAATTAAGTCGTGTCACTTAAAACAATAGTGAAGAACATTCTATCCTCTTCGGTATTGAGGACAAAACAGTTTCACTTATAACTGCATAATCATTGATGGTATTTCCATAAGAAAGCATTAAATCATTGATGAATATTAATGCAGCTAGAACACATAAATAACTAGATCTTGCGGGAAAGCGAGACCAACTAAATCTGGTAGGTGTTATCAACAAAATAGCGTTGAGATGTGTCGGTAGAACGATATGACTTTTGATCTAATAGGTTGAGCGGTCATGATTTCAGATATTTAATACAAACCTAGTTGCTTTTAATAATCAGATGAAGTTTTGCATGAAGTCAATATAGGAGAAATTCGAGGTGTACCCTTGTATATTTTAATTTTTAAAATTGGGATCAAATCCTATAACTTTCACTTTGGTATCTATATTTCTTTATATTAACCTAAGTAGTACGGAAACAGAAACGGGTACGCGAAAGCGAAACGTGGAAACGATTTTTTCAAAAAATTAGGAAACGGGTACGTGTTGGAAAAGTGAACACGCACACACACACACACACATATATATATATATATATATATATATATTAATTTAAAATATATAGTAAAACAACAAATTCATATTTAAAATAAATATTTGAAACAGTATAAATCCAACACATATTAAGTAGTTTAAACTTTAATTTGAGATAAAAAATCATAATTATCAAAATCAAATATTTAAATCAGCATCTTTATTAGCATTTTTAAAATATTTTAATTTTATCATTTTCATAATTCTGAGATATTTTATATTCTTCAAATAGTTAGGGTATTTTTTAAGTAAAACAAATAATCAATATCATATATATCTCATGTTTCTAAATTATTTATTTAATAAGTTTCTAAAAAAAAAAAGTTTCCATTTCATTTCCAAAACGGTAACCGAGGTTTCCATCTCGTTTCCAAATTATGGTTTTTAGAAAACGCATTTCCACTGCGTTTCTATCAAGTTTCCGAGAGTTTTCCTGTCCAAAACATTAATAGAAAATGGACATCCGAGAGAGTTTTCATGCTACATAGATTTTAACAATTGAATGAAAGGTGAATTAGGTTGATGACGTTTATTTGGGAAGAAATTGGGTAATTGACATACCTTACAAATATAATTTTTAGTTTTCAAAATTTTTGGTGATGATAAGATGAATTTATCAGGGCCGTCTTTTACCACGTACAAGTGGAGTGATCAAATAGAATCTCGATATTAGAAAAACAATTATTTAGGAAAATTTTAAATGAATAGATAAATTGGAGTCTATAATTTTAATATTATATATATGTATATATATGGACTTAATTTTTTGGAAAACTATTTTACCATATAAACTATACCTTTAATAAAACTTTTTGAACAAGACCTACAAATCTTTATTGCCCTTATATTGCTTATCAAGATTAATGAAATGATATGGTATTTTCCAGATAGTAGTGATGCAAGAATACTTTTATTTTATCAACAAATATTGCGAAGATTACATGGAAAATTTGTCGACAATGATAAAGTGTTTTATGTATGTCCTTGTGCATTTATTTGATATAAATTGTCAATAGTCAACAAATAGTATGTTATTTCTTTGAATAGCATGGTGTTTCATTAAATGATATATGCAAATTTTCTAAAATAACACAAACAGAGAAGACCCAATATATTTCTATGATGCCGAGATCTTTGAAAAACGACTAAAATCTTTTTAGTTTTGAGAGAAGGGTCAAATTCATCAGCCCATCAAGTCTATTTCATTTAATTATCCAAAAAAAAGAAGGTCTATTTCACATTTAAGACGCTAAACTAACGAAATGGATTGAATCAAACCGAGATATAAGAGTGAAGTCACAATTCAATTAAGCTGGAGATCACTAAGAGAACGTGTAAGTACGCTGTACGCATGACTCAGTTTACATGGAGATCGCGGAGAGCTCGTACGTGCAGCCAAAGTATAAAAGTATCGCTCAAGACGGAGATAACACATGTCGAAGGAGTCAAGGAGATCTCTTTTGTATTCTCATTTTCAGTTCGTTAATATAAATTTTAATTCCTTGATTCTTACGATATTTGTTAAACTGAAAGAGATTTATGAATGTTTCTGATGATTTATTAAGAAGAACTTACAACAGTATTTATAATGATCTAATGACCGACTCTTACTAAACTTATCTCTAATATGTACTTATCTTATTTGATATATATAAAACACAACTCCTAATCATAATAGGATTCCCTAATAATATTCAACTCAATAGTCTCATACCATGCAAATCTAGATCTTAACTCTCCCTAAAACTTCTAACAAAAAACTCCCTAAGACTTTATATCAAAAAAAATAAAGTGTGACTATTGCATGTAGAAATAGCATAAGTAATTAATGAGGTAGACAGATCTGGTTGAGGTCATGATGATGATTGAAGACGGTGGAACAAAAAAAACGACAAAGGCTGAAGAAGGATGAAAGTATATTTAGGTCAAATATATTCTTTATCTATTGCTATTACACATTTATAAAATGACTTTTTATTAATTTTAACATATAATACATCTCAAAATGACATAATTATCTAATATTTTAATATTTTACTACGTTCTAAACCATGCAAAACAAATTATATAATAATAAAATTCTCATATACAGAGTTGGGTGTATTAGATGTTGAGAAGATTTTGTTTGCATTTAATATAGAGGAATGCATTTCTATTTAGAACTAACAAATACTAGCTAGAAAACATTATATTTAATTTTGTTTGGTTGTATAGGTATTAGAAAGATTTATGAGATTTGTCTGAATATAAATATAAAAATTAGACAGTTTTATTCTTAATCAATTTTTTTCTTGATTACAATGAAAAATAATGTAATAACCTATTTTAAAAACTTATTTTCTAAGCCGTACTTCTCAAAAAATATTAGTAGGATATTTTGTACTAAGAGAAGCATTTGAGATGATGTGTAAGCACCACGTTCAATTTCAACTTTTTTTTCTTACTTTTTTTTTCTCTTATCTTCTCTATTATTTTGATTGATAACAACTTTTAAGGATAGATTTCATTGATTAATAAATTGATAAGGAAAACATCGTCATATTGATTATCTTACTTACATTACGAATAACAAATTCAATATTAATTCGAATCACAAAAGAAATGAAATGCAACTGACAATTTTTCCCTTTATTTATTAATATGATTGGTTAGATCATTTGGAATTCTTTTAGGATTTAATTCAATGTGGATTTCAATTTTATAAAAGAATTGTCAATATTTAAAATATAATAAGTTACATATAAGCATTAGAAAGAGAGGTTTTTTTTTAGCTTCAGTTGTTGTGGTTATCTCTCCTTTTTGTAAATATTTAGTTTTCGTAACGATATACTCACCGCTATACTAGACGAATATGTTTTTTTTTTTGTCATCTGGGAATATTATTGATGAAATTTGAATTTAATACAAACTTCATCTGAAATAGATAATAAAAAACTAAACTAGCAAAACACGATTTTCTAAAATTTAAAGCCCTAACCGAAGAGAGACATAGCCCTAACAAAAGTGAAACAAAAAATGCGACTAATTCTAAAAAAAAAAAGTTTCTAAAAGCAGAAAAATGTGATCTAAGCATTTAAACTGAGCAAAACGAACCATAGAGACTCCTACCAAACTTTCCAAATAACTTTTGGACCTCGGAGAGCACCAATAAAACCGGATGTGCCGCGAAGCCACAATCAAGCCAGCAAAGGACGCCGTAGACAAACCGGATGACAACACCAACAAAAATGGAAAGCAAAAACAAACTAAACCGAAGATCAGAAGCAAACACTACCACTCCACACTAACCAACAGCAGAAACGAATACAGATTAGGATCAATGAGAGAACCTTGAAATCCACCCGGAGACAAGCCATAAAAGACCAAGCGTTCTTACACGCGTATCCTCGTCGACCCAACTTTAGCCACCTACATATATAAAACTGGTAACTTCCTCGGAAGAGAAGAACTTAAGGACGAATCCAAACTCTAAAATCCAAGAGAACATTAGAGAAGGCTAGTAGATGACTCGGCAAAAAATTGCCATCCAAATGGCAAACACCAGGACAGAACCTAAACCAAATCAAACCAAAAAGCAAGGAAGAGGACCTAACAGAGATTAAGAGCCAAAGACCAATTTTACAACCCTAAAGCAGAGGCGAACGGACTTACGCTAACAACAAAAGCCACCAAAACCTCAAAGTGAGCCAATTCATAGAAACATCCTCACAAAACCATAGCAATTTCACACATAACCTCACCTCTTCATTACGCCGAGAGAAAACAAGGAACATAGATGCAGATCCGGGCTTCAGATCTTGTAATAGCTTCGCCACAACCGAGCCATCCCATAACCAACGATCTCACTACCACTGAGAGCCAGCACGAGCACCAATGCCAAAGCCACCACGATGAGATGAAAAAAATGGGAGAAGGAGACGTCAAGGGGGAAAACAGATACGGTTGAGAGACGCTTGGACGGTGAGACTCAGGGCACCAAAACCGTTCATGAACAACGGCGAAGCCCAGAAGCAGCCATCAAGCACCAACCCTCCATAGATCTTCTTGACGGACAAATCCTCCATGATGAAAACAACTTACAAGCTATAAGGAACTACGGGGTGGACGACGCTGGTGCTAAAGAAGCCACCGACGCCGGCCAGAGACGAAATCAACACTTGCGGCGGCTTCTAGGGTTTTTTTTTAAAGAATTTATTTAAATTTTTGAATCAAAATTATGGTTTGTGTAAATAATTTCTTTGATATACTTTTACATTATCATGAACCATATTCTTTTTTTTTCAAAAATGGAACAATTGATAGAATCCCAAAAAGCAAAGAAACAAAACATGCAAGTGTGTGATAATAAAGACAAAAATATTACTTTAAATTAAACTAATTTTGTATATATTAAAAATAAAAACCTCTATTAATTTGATATGTTTTAATATTTTCATATATTAATATATTTTTATTATGATAAATTATGTATTTATTAGTTTAAAAAGAAATTTAATCACGTGCATGGCACAAGTATCACCTAGCATTTATTGTTTTTCAATCAGATAATAAATCAACTTAAATTAATTAAATAAAAGAAAAAGAAAAATCAACATCAGTCATTTCGTAGAAAAGAAGAAAAAAAACTTTCAATATAAAAACAGTTAATAGTGATCCCCTTTTAATATGATTTGAAAGGACATATGTCCAGAATATTAGCATCAATTACTATTAGAATTCGATGAAAATAGAAAAAAGGATCTAAAAACATTTAAAAGTCATCAATCATCCAGTAATCACTAAAACTTTTTTAACATATTTTGATTTGACAAATGATAATTGGTGAAGCAAAATGATAAAACTTTTTTAGCCAGAACAGAGAATGGTAAACGACAACAAAATAGTTTATAGATTATAGAAGTAAGAAATAGGAATACGAAGTAGCGGTACACAAATATATTGGTGGAATCACTTTTACTACTGCTAATTTTTTACTCTCAGACCTTACAATCACTCATGACAAACAATAATATAAAAATAAATTGCACATATATTTTACGAGTTCCTCTTCATCTTAACTTGAGATCCTAGAATATTCACCAGAAACCTACTCTCAGGAATTCAAAATAATCATATAACTTATTGCTAGAGTGAGGTTACATGAGAGTTCAAAATGATCGAGAAGAACAACAAGCTGAATGATAATTAACAGAATAAGACTGAATCACATCTTCTTCTTAGCCACTATCTATATGTGAGGACTAAAAACTCTTAGAACATGCATGTTATACCAAAGTTAATCCAACATTGAAGCTCATAAAAAAGCTTTTGAACATTGTGTACAAAAATCAATATGCAAGAATCATAATTTAATTTCCCTAATTTACAAATATAAATTTGACAAAAATAACAATACATATGAATCATGATTATATGAATAACTATCCGATTCTCTTAAATTAGCGAAAGCAATTACTAGGAGAAAGAGCCGATAGAATTAACTTTGTCTAATCTGGTTTATCTTTGGCTGGACCTAATTTACCTAAAGTCTTTGTATGGCTATAATATTCCCAATAAGTCCTTTATCAAAAGAAACAAAACACACCCGCCAATGATTGCTTCATAGTTGTTACATAATTATTTGTTTACTAAAGTTGATAATAATTAATAAATCAATGATCACGATATCAAAAATATATAAAAATATTCGATGATCCGATGGCTCTGCTTTAAAACAAAAATCCGAATAATTTAAGTTTTCTTAATGACAGTGACTAGCAATAATACCAAGAATAAGCAAAGTCCATTAAACAAAAATTTAAAGTTCAAGGTTTATATCAATATGACCTATTTTCAGATAATAACTAATTAAAAAGAAAAAAAAATACAATATCACATATTAGAGGAATGGGAATTATTACTTTAACCAAAAAAAAGCAAGAAATGGGTAAACGGGAAAAGAACGAAACCGGAAAAGGCAAAATATTTGTGTGTAAGAAAGGTTTTAGTGTCATATCGTATAGACGTTTACAAGAAAAAACAGTTGCAATTATACTAATCTCATTTAAAATTCGATAATGGGACAAAAAAGAATAGACGTTTATATTTGTCGCATTTGGGACAATATTATATGATTAAAGACTACATAATTATAGTATTAAATAGTAATAATAAATCAGTTGCAAAGTTATATAAAAATAGAGAAACATAGTAAAGTCTTATTTTTCTAATTTAATATAGATTTATAGCAACCATATATCAGTTGAAAATGTAATATATAATGCAGATATTGTAACCACATTAAGTACTGAGTGATTCATTTTTTAACAAATGTGGACAAAAATAATATGTAACCATTGTTTTTTTTTTGTCAAACAAGTTCTTCATTCATTAAACTATATGGATACATGATAAGTGAGCTTAATCGGGCATATCCGAGAAGCTAGTCTAGCTGCTAGATCAATAGCACAAGCATAAATTAAAAATAGAGATACAAACTTAAAAATATTTGATAGATCGCGATGAGAGGTATCAATACTATCTAACACGAGCACACCCATAAAAGAAACAATAATCAACCCAAATTCATCAACTGACACTAGTAACCATTGTTAACCTTTTTTATGTGCAATCAAAACAAAACTGATGTCCCTTCTCATTTTTCTTACTATTGCCAAATTGAATCTATTTTATAGAGAAATAGAGGCCAAAAAACTGAGAGGGGATTAAAAAAAAAATACTCTTGAAAAAAGAAAATAGATTGAAGATGGTAGGTGATTTTTTCTATCTATATTTGGTGTTAAATATATAGCAGACCCTATCCATTATATGATCATCTATTTAGTTATAATTTTCCTAATTATTCTTTTAATAGTATTTTCCATATTTTTTACCGTGTTTATATCGAATAGCGAACTTAAATTATATTTGAAACTTTTCCTAAATCCTAATAAAAACATATTTTCATGTAGACAAAATTTTAGGAATTAAATTGTACCGATATGAAATGGAAAACAACATGTGATGACTTTTTTTTTGTGTTTCCACTATCATAACATATTTTATCAATCTGCCATAAAAAAAAACATATTTTATCAATTTAGAAGCTCTAATTTGGGTCATGACAAGTATGATCGCACAACGAAAAATAGAAGTAGCATTCTTAACATATTCCTCCGAGTTGGTGAAGATGGTGTTTACACCGGCGGATTGACTTGATTTTTCAACACACATTGAAGATCTTGTGAGGATCAAAAATTTATTTTTATTTTTCTCGCTTTTTTTTAATTTTTCGTAATTTAAATTTAAAAGCGGACAAATTAGCACATAGTGTGAAACTTTATCCGCATTTTCTTATTCATCTAAACTATGTTTTCCGGTTTGAATTTCTGAACCGTTCTAATAAATTTATAAGTGTTGAAAAAAAAACATATTTTATCAATCTATATGACAAAAGTTTATCATGATATAAATTCACTTCGAATTGGTATCTCAAACGATTCAACCGGGAGTCATGTTTCAAGAAAGTCGAGCCAAAACTTAAATACCAAGTAAGGGGTGCTCAAACTGAATAGATAATCTGATCCAAATCGAACCGTACCAAAATACTCAATCCAAACACCAAATTCACTACAAGAAATACGCTGGAAAACGTCGGTTTATTAGAGTCACTTTCTAAACCGACTTTAAATTTTTTGAAAGGAATGGATTTCATTAATCATTTGTTTCTTTATTCAATTCGAGTTATTAACTCCAAACTTTTAGGATTCTCCAATAATAGAAGCCCAAAATATGTTTGGAAACAAAAGGAAGAAGCCCAAAGTATATTTCTTTCCTTTTTTTTTTCCTTTGTAAACTGAAAGTAGGGTCCACTTATAAACACTCAGAAGATTTGATTCGTGTTTACCAAACATAATTTTGAAACCTTTAGGGCTCTTTATCAAAACTTTCATTGTACGTCTCACTTGGATTTTTCTTCTCCTTGGTAGAAACAGAATTTTAAATGATAGGTAATATCAAAGGTTTTGGAAGAGTAAAATCAAAGTTCAAGGATACGAGCATGTTGAGAAATGGAGAGAGTGATGAAACATCATATAGCCAAAGCAACAGCTACGAGATTGGCAGCAAAAGCTACGAAAAACAAGAAAGCCGTGACATGGAACGTCAAATTCGATATTATTGTATTGATCAGGAAAGTTTCGGTCTTTGAAGAATCTGGTCTTTGATGGTTATCTTCAGTTAAAGGGTTTTTGATCAATGATCAAAGTTTTAAGAAATTGTTCTTCATTGACGTTATGATGGTGATGGTGTGGTGGTGGACCTGGTGGTGATGGGTTGGACTAATTGTTTCTTACAAAATTGTCTAAATTTGATCATTTGGTTGAGTTGAGTTAATGATAATGAAGAACTTGAGGAAATTAGAGCTCGGCTCGCCAACGTTAGGTCTTAACTTTTATATGTATATATATTGGATCACAATGGTGAGTTTTTTCTTATGATCAGATGACTTGTAACGCTATTCTTGGTCGAACTCTGAACTGGACAGAGAAAGATCAAAGATTTTGGTCTGATTGTGTTACTTACTTGTATAGTTATGAAAGAAATTTGAGTTTTGGCTTTAGCTTAGTGCTTGTTTGTTTTGGTTATTTGTTAATATTTATATACAGATATTAGCCTCATATTACAGAATCATAATTTTTTTGTGCACATTCCTTTTTTTTGGCTAATAAATTTGTGTTCATATTGATCAATGTGCACATTAATGTGTAGTTGCGTAGAGTGTATGTAAATATGCGATTGTGTATTGTGAAGTCATGTTTTTGTTGTGATTAAAATTGTAAAAGAGTTTTGTGTGTATAGACACATTTTGAACAAACATTTGTGCTTCTGGTGCCTGTTCGAATCTTTGTCCAATTAATACTTTTTTACGTAGAAATACATTTGGCCCATTGGTTAAAGGTTTAAAGGTTTCTACACTAGATTTGGAGTTCGATTTCCAAAAAACGCAGTATTTTGAAAATTAATGATAAAATTTTGTTCAGAGGTTCCAAAGTGCTGCGGAGGAGAGTATGTCCATCATAGGAATATCGTATATGAAAGTTGGGAAATTGCTCTTGTTGAGAGTTGTGTATATACAGTTCAATATATAGGCTAAGTTGTTACAATGATTGTGGAATTGTACACGATATCATGAACTTCCTTACCAGAGAATATATACAAGATTTGGGAATATCCTATATTCTAATACTCCTCTGCAGTTGGAGTGTTGGTCTTGAGATGACACCAATACTGGATTTAAATTGATTGAATAGAGAAGATGGAAGTTTTTTTGTGAAAATGTCAGCATATTGATGAGATGATGGGATGTGAAACACCCGAACCTCACTTTTTGAAACTTTCTCTCGAGCAAAATGAATTTCAATTTTAAAGTGCTTTGTTCTTTGATGCTTTATCGGATTTGTGGAGAGATACACGGCGCTGATGTTGTCCCAAAACATGAGTGTGGCTTGTGAGAGAGGACAATGCAGACCCAACAATATGTTGCGTTACCAGCACATTTTTGCAACTGCATTGGCAACAACTTTGTACTCGGCTTCTGCACAAGAACGAGATACTGTAGCTTGTCGTTTTGAAGACCACGAGATGAGAGTGTCTCCAAGATAAATGCAGTAACCAGATGTGGATCGCCTTGTATTTGGATAGCCTGCCCAGTCAGCATCAAAGTAGATTGTGAGTCTTAGAGATGGCGATTTCGTGATCTATAAACCTTGAGACTTTGTGTTGAGTTGATATCGCAAAATCCTTCGCAGAGCATGAAGATGAATCTCTCTTGGATCATGCATAAACAAGCAAATTTGTTGTACTGCATAACAAATGTCGGGCCTAGTGAAAATCAAATACTGTAGAGCTCCAGCGAGACTCCTATACAGTGTCAGATCTTTAATTTTTAGACCAACTTCTGCCACTAGCTTAGAATTTAGATCAACAGAAGTTGAACATGGTTTGTAGTCTTGCATTCCTGCGTGAACAAGAATATTTGCTGTATATTTCTCCTGACAAATAAACATCCCATTTTCATTGAAAAATACATAGATGTCGAGGAAGAAGGCCAATTTTTCAAGATCAGACATTGGAAACTTGCACTTGAGGGATTCAACAATGGTGTTCATGAATGTGGTTGATGGAGTTGTGAGCATTATGTCATCAATGTAGAACAGTAAATAAGCCATATCAGCTCCATTCTTATAAACAAACAAGGATGCATTGCTTTTACTTTGGACAAACCCCATGTTAGTGATATAACTAGCAAATTTTGCATTCCACGCACGGGGTGCCTGTTTTAAACCATAAATAGCTTTATTTAAAAGACAAACATAAGCTGTATGTTCTTTGCTTACAAAACCGGGAGGTTGATGCATGTAGACAGTTTCAGTAAGATTTCCAAGAAGAAAAATATTAGGCACGTCTAACTTATTGATTGGTCAGTCTCGCTTAACTGCAAAGTTGAGTACTGCTCGAATAGTTGCAGGTTTCACAACAGGGCTAAAGGTTTCATCATAGTTGACACCATGTTCTTGGTATTTTTTTTTTTGCAACAAGTCTAGATTTATTTCTCGCCAAAGAGCAATCAGCACGGTACTTATGTTTGTAGAGCCAGAGAGTGTTGACAATGTTTGTACCTGTAGGTTTAGGAACTAAACTCTAAGTATTATTTTTAATTAATGCATCATACTCATCTGTCATTGAGTGATTCCATTTTGGATCAAGAATAGCTTGTTTGTAACCTTTGGTAAGAGAAGAAATAACATTTAAAGAAACAATCTGTTTAGGCTTACATATTCCTTGTTGTGAGCGTGTTACCATCCGATAAGGTTGAGGAGGATTCACGACTGCAACAGAAGCTGAGCAGAAACAGTGGGAGATGGCTGAACTGAAGGTTGAATTTGAGGCTCTGGTGAGATGAGAATTTTTTGAAGAACTATATGTTTCACTTTGGAGAAAATTATAAGAAGAATCGCAATGTGTATTAGCATGTTTATAGGGAAAAGTGATTCGTCAAATGTGACATAACGAGAGATAACGATTTTTCTTGTTTTGAGGTCGAAGCATTTGTACCCTCGGTGAAGCAAAGGATAGCCGAGGAAGACAGAGGAAGTGGACCTTGGTTCAAGTTTATTTGTCTGATTAGTGTGTGGATAGCATAGGGAACCGAATACACGAAGATGATTGTAAGAAGGAGATTTGTTAAAAAGAACAGAAAAGAGATTTTACCATCAATTGATGATGACAGCAGAAAATTGAGAATTTGAACAACAACATTCAATGCTTCAACCCAGAAGGAAGTAGGGAGATTTTCTTGAATGTGGAGGGTGTGAACCGCATTGTTTATAGTCTGTATCATGCGTTCTGATCATCCATTCTGCTGTGATGTATGAGGACATGAAAAATGAAACGTGATTCCCTTGGAAGCAAAGAAATCATGAAACTGTGTGTTGTTATATTCACCGTCATTATCACATTGTAGTGATTGAATTTCTCTGTTGAACTGAGTTTTAACATATTTTTGAAACTGAGAAAACTTGTCAAAGTGAGAATATTGATCAAGAAACAAAACAGAATATTGAATTCCAGACAGACTTGTAACCGGAGAGGTCCACAAATCAGAGTGTATTATTTCGAAAGGAGATGAGATAATAGAGTTTGAAGAATAAAAAGGAAACTTGACGTGTTTACAAAGCTGATAAGATTCACATGAAGATGAAATAGTCTTCTTATTACAATAAAAATCAAAAGCAGAAATCAAAGTCTTCAATGTATCGTTAGAGGAAGGTAGAGGCAGAAGTTTGGCTTTTATTGAAAGAAGGAAAAATCGGATACAGTTCTCTGGTGATGTCATTGCGGAGAAGTGTCTGCTTGGTTTGAAGATCCTTAATAGAAAACAAAAAAGATCAAACTCAATCGAACAAGTGTTATCTTTGGTAAAATGACGAACTAAGATCATATTTTTAATGATATCATCGTACTAAAAACATTATGAAGAGTTAAAGGACGAGGGTTCGAACAAGAATTAAGGATCTAGAAGAAGCAACAGGGATGCGGCTTCCATTTCCAACAATGACAGATTTTCCAATGCAAGAACAAAAAATATGTTGGAATTTATTACCTGCACTTGAAGTGAGATGAGATGTCGCACCCGAGTCCATGTACCATTGAGCATCAGTCGGATCATGGAGTGTCATGGTGATGGTTGCTGCGGAGTGTAGCCCCATGGTTGAGGCCACATGGGATATGGAGATGGCCAAGATGGAGTATTACAGTTCGGGTAAAAGTACGGAGGACGAGGTGAGCAAAAATTGTTTTAACCTCTTCCGAGATTTTTTTTTGTTTTCTCTGCCTCTACCTCTGATCTGGAACTGCTGAAAATTATGGGAGCTCTGAAAATTGTTGGCAGGCTCGTTTGAAACAGCAAGAACAGTCGGTGAAGATGAGTAGTCTATGTTGGTAAGATTTAGTTTAATCGCCTTCTTAAGCCTATCTTCTTCATCTTGCAGCATAGCCATAGCATCATCAAACATTGGAAAAGGCTGACGATGTTTGATTACATTAATGATGTTGTCAAACTTGGCATTTAAATCGTTTAATACATACATCACTAATGTTCTTTCTTGAACAGGAGCATCGACATTGCTGAGTGAATCAGCTAGTTTCTTCATTTTGCGACAGTAGTCAACCACTTTCATGTCTCCAATATATTTTTTGCGAAGCTCATTGTCAAGCTTTATAGCTCGTGCATCTTTATTGTTCATGAACTGGTTTTGATTCATAACCAAATATCACGTGATGTAGATCCCGTGACAAATGAAGCTTGAAATAACTTAGGAGATAAAGTGCCATAAAGCCAGAGATTGACAATCCCATCTCTTTTCTTCCAAGCAATAGCATCAGCATTTTCAGGTTAAAGAGTGCCATCGATGTGATCGAGGACATCGAAACTCAAACAGTGTGTCAAGAACAATTCATGCCAAGCATCGTAGCTTGTTTCTTCTATGTCAAGCACGACGGAAATGTATGACTTAATGTTAGAGACCCATAAACCCTTTCAAGAGCGACAGGAACAACATCAACCATTAAAGGAAATTTTGAAAATTTGAAGAGAAAAATAAAAACAGGGGATCAAAGAGAGTAAGAGAAGAGAAAGAAGAAGGAAAATTTTAGAAAGAGAATTAAGAAGAGCCTTGCTCTTATACCATGAAAGTGGGGAAATCTCTCTTGTCGAGAGTTGTGTATATATAGTTCAATATATACGCTGAGCCGTTACAATGATTGTGGGATTGTACACGATATCAAGAACTTCCAAACCAGAGATCTATACAAATAAGATTTGGGAATATCCTATATTCTAATAGTACCTGCAGAACTGTTGCAGCGGGATAATAACATGATAAGGGTTTCAAGGATCAATGGATCAAGAAACTCTGTTTTGTGCTCTGAATTCTTTGTTAAAACAGGGAGAACTCGAAGACTTTAAGTTTGAAGAAAAACATCTTCTCTTATTCAATAAAAGACCCACTTTCCAAAGAGAGATTACAAAGACTTAAATAGATGTGAATAAATCGTCATAAGAAACACCCAAAACCCTAATTGTAAAAGCTACGGAAAAATAAAAATTAAACATAAAAAGGAAAACTCTAAAGAAAGACTAAAACACCCATAAATCGATATTGCTAGCCAAACAAGTAACGATGATGACGCTACATCAAGAACCGTCCGTCGTAGATCCAAATTTTGCGGAAAAAACTTGTCCACTATAAGAATGTTGTACATACAGAGCCGTCAACCGAAGAGAATTTATGTCGTGAATCATTGTTGAAGAAGATGTTCATCATAATCACATATATTGCAGATAGTCATATCATCATAATAGGATTAGATAAACTATCTCTAATGATGTAATATATGATAAAAACAAATTAATAATTTCCCACTATTGATAACACTATTAACTCGTTAACAAAAGAAATAACATTATTAAATTTTCAAAACTAGATTATTACTCTTCCATCATGCTCTGATTTCGACATCCCACATGAAGTTACCAAAAAAATTGTTTATTTGCCTCCTTCTCTTTCCTCCATCTATTTATTTTTGATTTTCCTTTTCTACATCTCTCTAAACTCTAAATATTTGTTTTCAGTATATTTCTAAGCTTATATTACAATATTAATCTATTTAACTTACATTAATAGTTGTGTACTAAAATATGGGTGATTGGACCTTATAATATTATAAAAACAGTTATAATATATGTACAATCGTCAATATATGTTCAACAACTATTTTGTGTTTACAAGAATTTTTAATATATAGATTAAAGAAAGATTGGACAACTCGAAGTGTTGTCAAGAGTGAAGACCACTTAATCATAAGACATTTTTTCGAACATGTTAATGTATCCACATTGGTGAGAGACCTATTAAGTCTCTCAAACAAAAAAAACTAATATTTTAATATAAATTAATTATATAATTAAATTTTAAAATGTTAAAAATAATTGAAGCAATAAGTGATAAACAAGTGATAGAAAAGTCTCTCATGAGCCTCTCAAAAGTTCTCATTTGAGAACTCCATCTTATTCTCTTTTTTTTTTTTTTTTTTTTTTTTTAATCATAAGAGACTCACTTGCAAAATGGAAGCATGGGAGTAGTTTTCTTAGTATTAACCCTCAAAATGTGTAACTTTTTGGTCATTTTTGATTATGGCATTTGAGCTAGTACAAAAAATCAATTAAGAGCTACATGATAATCTTCAAAAATATAATCAATAAAAATAATTATGGAAGAGATATATTCAAATCTAGGAAGAGTCAAACTTGTTGTAGTGGATCCTATGGGGAACAAATAGATAGGGTCACTAACACTGTCAAGATGTTTAGCAAAAAGAAGTCAAGATCTCTAAAATTAGAGAGTTTTAATAAATAATGGGCAATTTCCTATGTTATAAGATCACATATCATTTTTCGAAATTGTTTGAGAATAGATATCATTAATGGCAATAAGTGTTTAGACATATAGAGGTGCCTAACGATTAGTTTAAACCCCTAAAGTGTATACTCCCTCTGTTTCATATTAATTGTCGTTCTAGACTTTAAAATTCGTTTCATATTAGTTGTCGTTTTATGTTTTCAATGCATATGTTTGATAAGATTTCCAACTTTGTCCCTCTTGTTTTAATGTCTTGACCAACGAAATAATATCAAATAAACATTAACTAGGGGTAATACTGAAAAATTAAATGTTTTCTTAATATGTGTGAAACAACCTTAAATGACAACTAATTTGAAACGGAGGGAGTAATTGATTTATACCAATAGAAATAATTTTCTTGGCTTGGGTTGGTTGAAACTTGAAACTCCTACATTTAAAATCCATATATGGACTAAGAAATACGTGCCATTGGTGGAGAAATCTATACTATATAAAAGTTGAAGATATAAGCTTCTAAGGCTGTCCACATAGGATTTAAAAAATCCGTTCTTATTGGTCCACATCATCGTATATATTAGATTAAGAAAATTTCTTAATTTTACGTAGAGTTAATGATAGAATATTTTACAAAATCTAATATGATTGGTTCACATCATCATCTAAATTAAATTAAGATTTTTTTTTTAATTTTAAGTGTGTTGTTAATATAAATTATTTTAGAATATAAGAAAATTAGATCACTAATTTAAACGACCAATAGTATTGTTTCACATTATTATATGCTTAGATTAGGAGGATTCATTAATTTTAAGGTAGTGTTTTTAATTGAAAATAGTATAGAAAATAAGAAAATTATTTCAGAGGTTTTAAACGACCAATAGTATCATTCCATGTCATCATCTGAAGAGCCTAAAAAGGTAAAATCTAAATTTAAAACCCACCTCTTATAATCTTATATTAATAATAAATATAGGTTTTTGTATGAGGTCATATCGATATTCTCGATTTATAATGATCACCATCGATTCTGCTTTTTCAAACCCAAAATCTCAAACAACATGAAATCTTCTTTAACATCAAAAGTATTTCTTGCAGCTGAGATACAAAAATTAAAGCACCATCAACCATAAAGCATGCTCATCAGATTTTATAGGAAAGTAAAACATAGATATGAATTTATTAGACGACAATGGTTTTTGTATGAGGTCATATCGATATTCTCGATTTATAATGATCACAAGACATGTGTGTTGATGTTATAGATGATCTGTTTGAGTAAAATTTTTGGGTTTGAAGAGGAAGAGGATCAACAACAAGCAACGATTGTTTTATTAGCTATATATGTGGGCATGCTCGTGTTACTTGCAGAGGAAGTAATTGTTTTAGTTTAGAGGTATTTCAATACGTGTGGATATATGCACACACATGAATTATTCTCAGTTGCATGTGGTTGTTATGGTGGTCTTGAGTTGAATAGAGGTATTGAATTTCACAAATCTTATAAGAAAAGAGGTCTTGGTCCCGTGGTATTTGTGGTTCTAGGCCGCTTATGAAAATTTGAATCAATTTTGCAAGCGAGAACAACTCAATATAAAAAGTTGAGTTTGGTGGAGCTTTGAGGATCAACAATTTTGATGTCACTATGGTTTTCCCCAAACCTTGGTGCAGTAGTAAGTTGAAGTTGATTGATATCCTTTTGTAATTCGGCTACATTCAACTACTATGGAATCTAGGTTGCTCTGACTTATTATTTAATGTTTTGTTTTTTATATCTGTTTTGGAGAACTCTGAACATCATAAAACTTATAAGAGACAATTTAGTTTGGTGTGCTCCTCCATCTCTAAGCTTTTCAAATGAAATTTGTTAGTTCTATGGCTGAAAGTAAACTTAACTTTGATGCACCTCTTCTTTCCACAAGAAGGATAGAGAAACAGCAATCTCTGTGCGCAGAAACATGCCAAAGAAGCTCATTGATGACATCAAGTCTAGTTAAAACTAGATCCAATCCACATATGCTTCAGCTTCACTGACGGAAATCTAGAAACACCAAACTGATTCTGATAGTTCCATCACGTTATTGAAACTAAGAACCTTTGAATTAGATCCATGAATCTGACCGGATTCACATGAACTGATTAGTCCAATGTGTACAAATCATAACCCTTAATCTTATCAAACAATTGATGGACACAAATAAAAAAAAATGGAATCGAATCTATAATTTGATTTGAAACATCCTTCGCATTGAAAAGAAGAATCACATTATAAAATCAAATCTCAGTTTTAATTATAATTAGAATTACCAGAATCTCAGGCTTCAATGGTAAGAAGAGAAATTACTCTATTTCCGATTTTTTTTCATAAAAGAATATGAATCTTTTGTTTTAAACTCCATCCCTGATATTTTTCTTGATAACATAAAAGAAAAAAAAATTATTCAAATATTGTCCAAATATGTTTAATATTTTATGTAATTTAACTTTAAAATTTTCTCAAAATATATTTCCTTATACCTATATTACTCATAGTTAAATTTTTAATAATAAGGCATAAATAAAAGAAAATGATACATTATATTTTAATATGTTTTAAAATTATTTTAATAAAAACTTACATTTAAAAAACTAAAAATATAAATAAAACATATATTTTTAAAATAAACCAAAATAAAATATTATACAAACCTTCTTAATATTGCACTTTTTCTCTTTAAATTGAATAAATTCAAAAATATAATAAAAAATCGATAAAAATAAACTCACACGTAGCGTAGGTAAAAGACATAGTCTATCTATTTTCCGTTCTTATTGATCCACGTCATCATTTAACATAAATTCTGATGATAATCTGCCAAAAACTAAAAAATGAAAAATCGATAGTTACCAAAAACTTAAAAGGAAAATCTTTGCTAAAATAAGCAACAAAATAATAGAAATTACTCAAAATAATGAGTTTAGTATATAAGAAAATTATGCGTTTTCTATAATGAATAATTTTTTATATTATTTTTTTCCTTTTCATAACTTCATATTTTCCTAAAAATTAATAAAGAAAAAATTTAATATTAAAAAAAACTGTTGGCCTTTAAAATAAAAGCAATTTGTCGTTTTATATTTCTTAATCCCTATTTATATAGTATAGATTTAAAATAATAGAAATTCCTCAAAATAATGAGTTTAGTAATGACTCATTATTTTAATGAATAAATGAAATTATGCTTTAATTCTTTATTAATGAATAATTTTTAAAAATATATTTTTCATAATTTCATATTTTCCTAAAAATTAATTAAGAAATTATTTAATATTTAAAAAAATTTGGCCTTTAAAATAAATGCAATTGGTCGCATAATATTTCTGAATCCCTATATTTATAGTATAGATTTTTATAAACAAATTTAAATGATTATTGCAAGTGTAAATAATTTTCATGATTTATTCGCTTTCTCAATAAGATTTAGATGTTTCGTGAAACAGAAAAGGCTAATCTGAGAATCTCCAAGGTTTAGGGTTGAGGGTTTAGGGTTTAGAGTTTAGGGTTTAGGGTTTAGGGTTTAGAGTTTAGGGTTTAGGGTTTAGGTGTATAATTTTTACGAAATTTATTATCATGAAACACAGTTAAATCATAATAATGTTGATGGTTTATGTTTATAGAATAATTAAATTAAGTTAATTTTTCTACAAGTTCAGCTGCTACATGGACTTAATTTATTGTTTGACATGGTCATGAACTTGACCTTCCCTTTCCGGTGTGACCTTGGTCCATATGCAAACTCTTCCATGACATTTCATTTCTCTTAGTGTTTTTGGTACCAACTTTGGAAAAATTGGTTCAATAGTTCGGAAATTTAAAGAGTAGTTGTTTTTGCTTTTACACACTTTAACATAGATTAACATGGGTTCAACGACTATCTAACATCATTCAGAAGAGTTTACTGGCATCATCTGTTGTAACTATTTATGATTTGTTTATTAATTTTTTCCAGGTCCAGAATAGCCAAAACAAGAGCACCTGAATCTGAACATTATGATTCTTGACAATCTTGATATTCTTGAGTTCGTTCTTCTAAACTGTCTAATATGCTCAACTTAGTAGACTTTCATCTATTCAAGTTGTTGGAGATGTTGGTAATAAAATTTTCAGATTAGTCTTTTCTGTTTTAGGAAACAAATAAATCTCATCGAGAAAGCAAATGAGTCGTGATAATCACTAACACTTGCAAAAATAATGAAAAATTTTGAAACAATTGCGACGATATCGAAACTTCAATAAGACAATCATACTTGTGGGATTCTTACAAAGTCTTCGCTCTGAAACAAAACATGAGACTTGAAGAATCAGAAGGAAGTTTTGCAGCATGGTTGCTAAATGTTCGAGATGGAAATGTACCCATAAGTAAAACAAAAGATGCCAATGAAAATGATGGTCTGATGGTGGTCGCTTATCCTAAATTTCTAATGCAGTCAAGTGGAAATCATCTGCAAGACATATTTCAAGCCACAAAGGCAGAGTATATTTTATCAAAAAGTATATATGCAAGCATTACAGAGACATCAATCCTAACTCTTATATTAAAAATGATACATCATATTTCAATATGGAAAAAATGTCAAAAAGGCCTTAACTTTCAAATTATGGACGTTTCAATCCTCAACTTTCAAAATATCGTTTAAATGCCTAAGTTTTCGTTGACTTCATGATTAAATGGTTAACTTATGTTGACAATGTTATTTGAGGCACGACGTTAAATCGAAAAACTGAGCATGTTAACGGAGTTAAAGGTTCTGTTAACAACTTTCATTTAAATAAAATGACATCGTTTCTCTCTTACTAAAAAAACTCAACTTTCAAATTGTGGATGTTTAAATCCCCAACTTTTAAATATGGACGTTTAAATGCCTAAGTTTTCATTGAATTCATAATTAAATGGTTGACTATGCTATTTTAGGCATGCCGTTAAATTGAGAGGCGGAACACGTTTACGGGATGAAAACTTTAATATTTTTTTTCTTTTCTCAGTTATTTGACTTTCAAATAAGTATTCAGAAAAAAATTTAATCGGTTATCGCCAACGCTTAACATTTAAACTGATAACCGATAAAAAATGTTAAAAGTATTAAATATTTTCTTAATAACTGATTCGATGGATGCAGATCAAATCAGTTATCGCGAACGCTTAAGAAACTCAATTTCTTCAGGGTTTGTAGGAAATTCCATGGAAAATTTTCTGAGATTCAAGGTGAGTCCAAGTGGCAAAGGCATCGTTGGATTCTATTTATCCAAAGGCGGAATTCAATTTGAGAAGACCTTTTACTTCTTGATTATGGTTGGATCTCAATAAAGCGACCGAAAGTAGAAAGAGAAGACGAACGATAAATAGTCGCTGGAACATTTGTCGTTTTGATTAAACGAAAACTGCTAAAAGATCATTTAATCTCGTAAACGTGTTCTGTCTCTCAATTTAAGGTTTTGCCTAAAATAGCATAATAAACATAAATTAATCATTTAATCTTGAAGTCAATAAAAATTTAGGCATTTAAACCTTCATATTTTGAAGGTTGAGGATTTAAGCATTACCCGGTTTAGATGGTTATTCTATTAAAATATTACGGTTTCATTATCATCCCTTACATTTTTAATATACTATTCAACTTAACTTACTAAGCATCAATTACCGACCTTTCGGTATCAAGTTGCATCATGGAGAGAAGTGATCAATTACTAGTCAGTCCCTTTGATGGGTTTGAACTACGCGGAACTAGAGGTTTTATCTTGGGCTACGGAAATAGCAATTAGCAGAAGTTATACTTCGGTGAATTTTGAATCAGATTGCTCGGAGATCCTAAAGTTCTTTGATAAATCAGAGGATTGGTTTGAATTTACAACGGAATTGGAAGTGATCAATTCTATTCGGTTGAACTTCATTGATTTTTTATTATTATTAGTCTTCGTTTGAATAATATTTGTGTCGATATCCTTGCGAAAGGAGCGTGATTCTGGAAGGGTTGCCTCATGAAACTAACATATTCGAATACGATTAAATAAAATATAGGATCTATACTATTAAAAGGGAAACACTATTTAAAAGAAACATTAGAATTCTAAAATAATTACATGAAATACCATTGAATCTAAGAAATAAAACAAAAAATTATTAATGGCAAAAATATCTTTGTATTTTAACTTATATTCATGTATCCAAATACAATTAAAAGATTTTTTAAATATTAATTAATAAATAAAAGATTTCATGTAATCAGAAAATCACTAACAAAATATTTTATAACAAGATTTATGAGTAAACTAAAGATTTTGTTAACCTATAATAATAAGTTGAATACTATAATTTACTTTTCAAAATCTGAATTTTGCTCATATGTTTAATATTAATACGTTTATAAGGAAAAATTTTATTTAAAATATAGCAAATCTATACATATATTAATATTATGTTTCTTTATAGGAAGATAAAATAGTTACAAGTATTAATATATAAAATTTAATTCAATCTTCTCAAACTTAATTCAAATTTTTTATAATTAATAAATATGCTAATTACATATTTGACTAATCTTTGTAATAACATTATTAACATGTAAACCAAAAATAAAATTTATAATAAAAATCATAATAATTTTTTATTTTACAAATATATTAATTCAAATTGAGTTAATTTAAATCATTTAATAAAAAAATTGAATTTAATTTATTTTCAAAATTCATGATTTAAAAATTCATAAACTAACAAAAGCCATATTCTATATTCTATTAATCTGTTTTGTGAAAAAATAAATACCCAATGAAAATTCACATTAAATATATTTTCATATGTATATAATTTTATTTTCTAAATTACACGAGTTTTTTAAGTAATTTATTTTACTAACTACATATACTTTCAAAAACGATAATTAAATTTTGATTACTCTAATATCGTTATTCAACGAAATCAATATCTATACTATTAAAATGGAAGCACTATTTAAAAGAAACATTAGAGTTCTAAAATATTTACATAAAATACCATTGGAAAAGAGAACAAAAAATAAATTCATTAATGGTAAAAATGTCTTTATATATTTAACTTATATCCATGTATCCAAACACAAGTAAAATATATTTTAAATATTAATTAATAAAAAAATATTTCATATAATCAGAAAATCTCTAACAAAATCTTTTATAAGAAGATTTATGTGTAAATTAAAGATTTTGTTAACCTATAATAATAAATTTTCTTATTAATAGTGCTTTTAATAAGAAAATTTTAAAATATATTACATAAATAACTTACGTAAATAATTTAAATCTATTGATAAATTTACGTTAATATTGCATAGGAACTAACGTAAATCTTATTATAGTTAAACTAATTACATATTTGACTAATCTTTGTAAAAACATTATTAACATGTAAACAAAAATATATTTTATAAAAAAATCATTATAATTTTTTATTTTACAAAATATATTAATTTAAATTGAGTTAATTTAAATTATTTTTTTAAAATAATTGAATTGAAATTATTTTTAAAATTTATTAAGATCATGATTTAAAACTAAATAATGATTTGTAAACTAACAAAAGCCATATTCTATATTCTATTAATATGTTTTGTGAAAACATAAATGTCCAATAAAAAAATACTTAAATATATTTTCATATATGTATAATTTTATTTTTCTAAATTATACGAGTTTTTTAAGTAATTCATTTTACTAACCACATATACTTTCAAAAACGGTAATTAAATTTTGATTACTCTAATATCATTATTCAACTAAATAAATATGTTATCTTAAAGGTCATTCTATTTTTGGTATTGGAACAAGAAATAGTGGATATGAGATGGGAACAGATAATTCGGATAATAAAAAAATTTACTCGAACGATGTTCAATAAAAACGGGATAAATTTTGGAAAACGGTATGAGATTAGAAAATTTGTGTAGGTAAGTTCAATTCTCAAATTATCACTAATTTTTGTAAGAATTGACTACAAGACGGATAAAAATCCACATATCTAGCAGTTTGATACAAGTCAAAATTTCATATAATCCGCTGCGGGGTGGGTTCCGGATTGCAGGTTTACCCGCTTGACAGGGCTAGCCCTGTCAATTTGATTCATAACCCGCATGTCCCGACCCGTTAGACCCATTGGGGGTGGATGCGGATCATTTTTTTTTCAAATTGTGGGTTCCGGGTGCGGATCGAAACAATTTTTGACGGGACAGGTGTGGATCATCATATATTCTAAAGCGGGTTTGCGGGTACCTGTATTAAAAAAAAAAAAATATTAATTACTATTATTTTATAAAATTTAATAGTTAAATTTTAAAAATATAATAAATATATATATATATATATATATATATATCCAAAATTTTTGTTTTTTAAAAAATTTTTGGGAATTTATGTTTTTTTAATACTGAAATTTTATTAATAAATACTAAAATTATTAAAAAATAATTTTTAATTATAATTTAAATATATACGGTTTACCCGCAGGTATCCACAAATTTAAGTGGGGCGGGTGCGGATTAATTATTTTTATTTGCCGAGTCGCAGGTTACGGTTTGATGTAGGTCAAAAATTCATATAACTCGCTACGGGGCGGATTACGGGTTTGATCCGCTTGACAGGGCTATGAACAAGTAAGGGACAAAACATGATGAAACACAATAAAATATGAATTATGTCTACATGTACTAAGAATAAATCTAAATTCAATCGTAAGTATAAATTATCATAAATATTTTTTTAAAAAACATGCGGACCTGATTAAATCGTTCTTGGCGATTTTATATCTGAATTGATAGTTCACGAGATTAGTAGAAATATGACCGATCACTAATCCGGTTTATGGTTAATTCCAGTATAACATTCAGATCAGTCCGAGTGTCAAAATACTGATAAAATCATTGTTATTTTTAATATTTATAAACTGAATTAAAACTAAACAAAATACATAATTGGTTTGAATTTGGATTATATATGGTATATCTAATAAAATATTTATAGACATAACCCCGCACGTATGTGCGGGTCTGAATCTAGTTTTGATGTAAAAAAGAATCAATTAACTAAAATCACTTGGAATCGTAATAATGATAATAATTAATTTACCTTTTTTGGTTCAAAATTTTCCAATATATGAAAAGTATAATTCTGCTCATATTGGTAAATGTGCTTGTATACGTACGTAGTTGCTGATAATTAATGAAAATACACAATTATGTATCTTGAACTTTATAGAAGACCGCATATTTTCAAGGAAGTGTCATGTTTCTGTTGTGATCACGAATTACGCATAAAGCAAAGACGTTATAAATAATGATGATGAGAAAGGAAACAAACAGAAGGCGTTACAACAATTATAAAATTATTATAAGATTTAGGTGACCGAAAATTCGTTCGAAACATCACCTGAAAAGAAAACTCATTTTCTTCTGCTTTAACAACAAAAAAAACTCATTTTCTTCTGCTTTAACCAAAAAAAAAAAACTCGTTAAATGTAAAAATGTTATTTTTTCATAGTTAAACTCGTTAAATATAAAAAACATTGAAAAATACATTTAAAATAAACACGACATCTTTCTTTTCTAAATAGCATATTTTCATAGTTTGAGGTAAAAATGTTTTTAAAAATTTCCAAATTTCTCCTTTTGAACCAAATTTGTTAACTATCTTGAAAACAAAAGTTATAATAGATATATAACATATTTTATATATGCAAAAATAAAAACTATAACAGTTTTCTTATAAAAACAGACTAAGTAATATTTTAGAAATCATGGGTGAAGAAATGAAATACATAATGTTTGAATGATTGTTTATTAAGGTATTCTTAGGATGGACCTAAAACCCACAAGCGAAGCAACATTTGGGTCGGTCAACAAGGTAACATTAAGACGCATATATTATTTAGGGACAAGTGTTTACATCATCATATTCACTTTCAGTTTTGTGTGAACTAAGATTGTTGAAAAGAAGGAATATTTGGCACTTTTACCAATTAAAAAAACAATAACA
Source organism: Cardamine occulta (assembly GCA_028015245.1). NCBI lineage: Eukaryota > Viridiplantae > Streptophyta > Magnoliopsida > Brassicales > Brassicaceae > Cardamine > Cardamine occulta. The sequence continues at coordinate 8,761,884 of CM051380.1, read as the reverse complement.
AAAATAAATAGTCGTTAAATGTCGTTGGCTTTAAAACTTAAGGAATTTCGCAACGCATTTATTACTATTCCATTTAAAATTTCGGTTTGTCTAACTTTTAAAAGAAAAGATTTGGTCTAAATGGTAACAGTGGAATTTTTGGCAGAACTTAACGAAAAAATTTCTGCCAAAAATTTAGAATTCAAATGATAACAGTTGAATCTAGCAGAATTTGACAGATTTTAAAAAATTAATTAAATAAACTTATGAAAATATTAATTATTTTTTTAAAAATTAATTAAAATGGATAACTAAAGAGTAAATCTTAATTTTCATTAAGATTAATTAAATAAAATAGTAAATATTAAATTTGATATTTTTAATAATCTTACTAAAATACATGAATTATTTTATTTTCTATTATTATACACAAAATTTTAAATTGTATCTATTTTACATCCACGAGTTGACGGATGTTAACGGGAAGTTTGTGTTAGGCCTGGACAAAATACCCGAAAGGGTTATAAACTCCTATATCAGAATAATCAAAACCGAACCCAAACCAAACAAAGAACCGAATGAATATCCGAAATACAATTATATACCCAAAAATATTAATTATATTTAGATTTGATATAACTCAATTCCAAAATTATAACTTTAAAATCAAAAATATCAATTATTTTTAGACCAAAATATCCAAAATAACTGAAATTATTTAGTTATATTTGTGAAAATTAACTAAATTTTATTCAAAAATAACCAAGTTTTTAGTTATTACAATATTTCGGGTATATGAATATGATCCAAACTCGGATGAAACCAAACCGAACATGAACCAAAAATTATAAATACATGAATGTGTCTTAGACATCAGAACACAAAAATCTAAAAAAAAATTGAAAGATCCGAACAGGTATCCGAACACCCATATTTAATTTGTTTATTATACCGAAAGAAATAATTAATACATTTTCTTGAATTGTTGAATCTAGCAAAATTTGATTAAATAACAAATGGTAACGGCAGAATTGTTGAATCTAACAGAATCGAGCTGAATTTGGTTTTGATTTTACCATTTAAGGTCTTGGTTGGAATAAATGAGAAGTTTTAAATTTTTAATGCCTTGCATGCAACAAATCATGAGACTGAGATACCGATATTAGCTCTTCTAATATATTTTCTTGAAAATAAAAAACAAGAAATTTAGTATATATTTACCCAGTTTATATTTTATTTTCATGTTACACTAATAAGTGTCCGGTCCTGATAATTCTAAGGCCCCAAGCCCAAAATATTTTTGAGCCTATTAAACATTATTTAGAAGAATAAAAACCTAAAAAATAAACCTTCGTAACACCTGGGTTCGTAAAACCTAGGTTCAAACTCGAGTAAAGAGAAGATAATGCAGATGCTTTTACCACCTGAACTATTGAACAAATTACCAAAACTGGCTAATTAAAGTATATATATCGTGAATACCATAAAACCAAAATAGCTTTACCCACATTCCAAACGCCATTTGAAAAAAAAAACATTTTCTCTATGTAAAAAGACGATTTTGTCTTTTAACCAGCTAAAACTGTTTGTTTTTCAAATCTTTTTTTATTTTGGTTCACGAATTTTCGTAGACAACTATATATTATATTTTTTTTCCATGAGACGATTATGTTTGAATAACTAAAATTAGGAATTGGCTTTGCTGAATATTTTGTTAAAAGGATTTGAAGGTACAATCGATTGCAGCTGTTGTTCTTTACTATGACAGTACTGCAGCTATATACATCTCAACAAACCATGTGTTTCATGAAAGATCGAAACACATCGAAATTGATTGTCATACAGTCTCTGAGAAGTTAGATCAAAGCTTACTGAAAATGCTTTATATCTGGACTGAGAATCAGTTGGCTGACATTCTAACAAATCTTCGACACAGTTTCACTTCTTGAAGTCCACAATGAGTCTACTTAACATATTCTCATCTTGAGAGGGAATATTGAGATACCTTACCCGGTTTACTTTGGTTTTATTAGTTTACACAGTCAAAGTCAAACTGTGATTCAAGACATGGGCAAGGCAAGTGTTACACACACACAAAAACAATCAAAACACTACGTTTTATTGTTAGTGATATACGCCATCACACTCATTGAATTGTCCATGTCTAATGGATTCTTTTATCCTAACACAACAATGTTTATACGCAAGATTTTAAATTAAAGCAAGGATTTGGACAGAAGGTAAGCAAAAGCAAACGAAATAGCTAGCGTTCACACAATTACACACTGTCTTTGTCTTTGTCTTTTTCTAAACGAATTAATTGCTGTTGCGAATATTTATGTATAACATTTTAAAATATTAAAGATCCTAATATGACGGTAGGTACGTGTATCCATCTTAATTTAATTTTCGTGTCTGAGTTTTTTCGAAAAACAAGCGCAATCATATGCACTTTAACTCGAAAGAACAAGTGGGGGGGAGGGGGTTATCATACATGAAACTAAAAATAGAAAAAACAAAAAGATTATAATTAGTCTTTATTATCCATAAACATGCAATCAAATAATCAATGCTTAAGTGATGGTTTTCATCATGCGTAATTTTTTTTAATATCGAAAAAATCAGTACGATCTATTTTCAAATCATATACGATAAAATGAATAACAATATTTATAAAATTTTCATCAACGCATAAAATACAAAAAAAAAACGAAAACTCATGGTTTTAACTTTTAAGGTCTAATTTGTTTTAAATAATGTAACAAAAAAATTATTATCCACCTAATAGTTGTTACCCTTTGTTTTAATGTTTTTTCACTAAGGGTTGTTTTAAGAATTCGAAAAATGGGAAGATAATTTTCATTGATTGAAGCAACGGATTACCTTTTTCGAGGTGGCAAAAAAAAAAAAAAAAGTAACATTTGACAATTTTCATAAGCAATTCAATAAATAAAAATAAAAATAAAACAGTTTTGGGAAAGTATATTACACTTTTTTTTTTTTTTTGATTCACGATTTGTGTACACGAACAAGCCAACGATATAAATACACCTTCGTCTCAACAATCCCTTAACTCATTTCTCTCGCAGAGAACAAACAAAAACAATGAACTACAAAACATCTTTTCTCACATTTCTCCTCTCTATTTTCATTTTCTCTCATTTCTCACCCTCAAATTCCAAATCTCTCAAAAATGGTCCATTATCTTTCTCTTCGTCGGCGAGTTTGCCGATTCTCACGGCGGAGAGGTTAATCAAAGGATTCAATCTGATGCCTACAAGTGACATTAATGTCATTGATGAGGACAGTTCAGAGGCTCCGAGGCTCGTCGAGAGAGAATTCAATTTGCCGGCGGCGGTTGACCGTCGTGACTCCTCCGGTACTCCGTCCGTTCAGGAGTTCGGTCACCATTCTGGTTACTACAAACTCCCTAATTCAAAAGCAGCCAGGTAACTTCCATAAATTAAACCGGTTCAACCAATCCGGTTTAATTAAGGATTTTCTCTTAACCGTTTTACCGTATTTACATTTCCTCTAAATCCAATACCGGTTCGGTACCGGTTTCATTCTAATTCTCAATTTCTTCACAAAAACTAAACCAATCCGGTCTATTTTTTTAGAATTTTCCCTTTATTTTTTGTTTTCTCTTAACCGTTCTCCAGTTTAACTTTTAACATGCTTATAGAATCCAATTTCGGATCAAACCACCAAAAGATAGGGCTTTAAGATATTCTATTACGACTAAACCGGGTTTCAATTGCTAATTTTCTTTTATAGGATGTTCTATTTCTTTTTCGAGTCAAGAAGCAACAAAGCCGATCCAGTGGTTATTTGGCTAACCGGTGGACCCGGTTGCAGTAGCGAATTGGCTCTATTCTACGAGAACGGACCGTTCACCGTTTCCAACAACTCATCTCTTTCTTGGAACGATTTTGGTTGGGACAAGGTTAGGAAACAAAATGGTCAACCAACAAAACACGTTTTCTCAACAAGAAACCAAATTAATCTCAACCACTTAATCGTAAATTTTAATATTATTATAGGCATCGAATCTAATCTACGTGGACCAACCGGTTGGGACCGGTTTCAGTTACACATCAGACCAAAGTGATCTCCGACATGACGAGGATGGTGTCAGTAATGATCTTTACGACTTCTTACAGGTTCAGTTTCATTATTTGTACTCTATTTTCATCACATTAAAATCATGTTCTTGAATAATCAAATCTTCACGTGACACTTTTTTCTTTACAGGCGTTTTTCAAAGAGCATCCACAATTTGTGACGAATGATTTTTACATTACCGGTGAATCGTATGCCGGACATTATATTCCGGCATTGGCTTCACGTGTTCACCGCGGAAACAAGAATAAAGAAGGAACTCACATTAACCTTAAGGTATAATATAAAAACTTCACATTGATCTTTTTTATTCACACCTTTTATGTTTTGACTTAAACCAAACCCGGTTTATATCAGGGTTTTGCGATTGGTAATGGTTTAACTAACCCGGAGATTCAATATGGTGCGTATGCGGATTATGCGTTAGACATGAAGTTAATCTCACAGTCTGATCATGATAACCTTAACCGTAATTACGCAGCTTGTCAGCAATCTATCAAAGAATGCAGTAAGATAAAATCTATCAAACTTAAAATATTTCGTATAGTTTTTTTTTACTATTTTTATGAAAGATTTTTGCTATTTTTCGCGGTTTTCAGGCGCCGATGGTGGTGAAGCTTGTTCTTCTTCTTACGTTGTGTGCAACAACATTTTCGAAAAGATCATGAATATTGCAGGAAACGTAAACGTAAGTATCAATTTCAATTTCCTTTGTTTGTGTTTTGAAAATATTTGCTTATAAGATTTATCCTCTGCTTTGGTCTCTCTGTTTTTGAAGTATTACGATGTGAGGAAACAATGTAAAGGAAGCTTATGCTATGATTTCTCGAACATGGAGAAGTTCTTGAACCAGGAATCAGTACGGACGGCATTAGGTGTAGGAGATATCGAGTTTGTATCTTGCAGTAGTGCGGTTTACGATGCGATGCAGATGGACTGGATGCGGAACCTTGAAGTCGGGATTCCAGCTCTTCTTCAAGATGGCATTAAGCTTCTTGTTTACGCCGGAGAATATGATCTTATTTGCAATTGGCTTGGTATGTTTCATTGCTATGTCCATGTGTTTGCTGACCACCGGTTTACATCCTTACACAACCGATTAACCTTTCTTGGTTTGTAGGAAATTCGAAGTGGGTTCATGAGATGGAATGGTCAGGCCAAAAAGAGTTTGTAGCAGCCGCGACAGTTCCATTTTTAGTAGACAATATAGAAGCTGGTTTAACGAAGAACCACGGTTCGCTCACTTTCCTCAAGGTAAACAAAAGAAAAAAACGATAAAAAGGAACCTATTTCTATCGATATTTTTACGTAATTGAATTGTAATTGTGAAACGTTTTATAGGTCCACGATGCTGGACACATGGTTCCGATGGATCAACCAAAGGCAGCATTGCAAATGCTTCAGAACTGGATGCAAGGAAAGTTCGGTACACCCACCGGTCGAACCGCTCGTCAGTGATTCTAAATATTGAACCGATTGAATTATTATGTATTTAGGAGATCAATATTTTTACTTTAAGAAAGCTAAATAACATTATACTTGTGAATTATTTCTATAAATACACAGGTAAGTTCATTGTTAATCTAACCATCATTTGAATTTCGAGTGTCATTAAAGACCGAATCCGAAATCTTTGGCTATGAATGATTCATTCATTGAAAACAAATCTTATCAGCTTTATATGTAACAAAGATTTGACTATTCCAAGTTATACAAACTTGAATCTAAGATTCAACAGCAGCTAGAGAAAATGACATAGAAACTAAAGCTTGTGAATTTACCGATGACCCTCATAAGAACGATCACGATAATCATCGTCATCATCATCATCAAGAATGAGAGTAACACCATTGTTTCTTAAGGAGTTAATAACAGCCCATACCTTAGTTCGATTCTTGAACCCTTTCTTTTCGATTTCTTTCTTAACATCGGCGTGAATACCTCTTCCTTGCCCGTCTTGAAGCCCTTCAACTTTCAACCTCATCGCTAAAACCTCTCCTACAATAGCAGCAGCCTTGGAATTGCAAGTACGACCACACTCTAGTGAGTTCTTGATCGCGTGCTCTACGGTTGAAGCTGTTGTCACTATTCTACCGTTGTTTCTATCAACTACGTTTGCTGTTATGTACTTGATCGACATGAACAGCCTTAAAACGTATCTTTTGAGAACTGTCATTGATTATAGAAAAACCTGTTTTATCTGGAAAAAAATGCACAAGAAACCTCAACATTGTCTAAACGAACCCAATAAGAGAAAGCAAAATCCCAATACAAAGAACCACATGAAGATGAATCAGAAGCATAGCTAAAGAGATATATCAATTCATAAAAAAAAATTAGGCAGTAATTTTCATTGGGGCAAATGATCGAACACCTTGCGTGCATACAAACTCTGACAATACAAACGAAAATTAAAAGAAGCGCAAGTCTTTCTAACCTTGGAAGCTACGAAACTATGACTGTCGGAGAATAGAACGTTGTCAGGGTCGGATAATGCGGATAACATATCGAGTTAGGGTAATTCGAATAGTTAAAAGGATGAGTTTTAATATTTGTAACAATTTTTTTTAAATGTTTAACTATCCAAAAGGATTATTTGAGTATCTTAAATAATTATCCGATTCTTATTTTTAGTTCTTATCCCATTAAATTAAATTATTATAACCCAAACGGATAATATATTATACCTTTATTAAAAATGTTTAACTATCCAAAAGAATTATTTGGATATCTTAAATAATTATTCGATTCTTACTTTTAGTCCTTATCCAGTTAAATTAAATTATTATAATCCAAACGGATAATATATTATACCTTGCTTTATCTAATAAGTTTGGATAATTTAATTTAGATACGAATAGGGTTGGATATCCCAACCCAAAATGAACAAGCCTATGAATGGTTACATAATCTATCAAGATATATTTTATGGCAAAAAATGGATCGATAATTAACAAAATTTCAGTGAGTGTGTAAGCAAAATGTTATTTTTAAAAGTTTTCTTTTGTTTTGGACAATTTTAAATGATTTTACCTTTCATGTAGAAGTTACTTGATATGAGAGTTTTTCCATTTTATAATGAGGCATATTGTTCAATTTTGTCTCTCTTCACTAGTATTTTTATTCTAAAAATTGATGACTAAATTTTTAATTATTAATCATTTTATAACTATTATATATAGTTTCCTTATAAATCTAGTTGGCGGAGCTTTGTTTTGTTATTCTTTAGGTGTTGTTTAGTTTTTAAATAGTAGTGCGTGGGAACTAATGTGGTGTTTTGGAACGTGCTCTCAACTATGGCTAAAATATTATGGCATCACAATGTACTAAGTAGTCTTATTCTCTTTCTCATGATCCATCTCTTCGTTTAGTTCCTGGATTTTTTTTAAGATGGGAAATTGTCTTGGAGTACAATTACAACTATCATGTGATCAAGTGTTGAATCATGTATGTGGCAGCTTATGTGGTGATGGAAATCACATTCACAAGATGGAGGAGAATCTTGAGTCTTTGAAGATCGTGATGCAAGAGCTCATAGAGGTACGCGATGATTTGTTGACCAAGGTTAGGATTGAGGAAGATAAAGGTCTACAAAGACTTGCTCAAGTCCAAGAATGGCTATTGAGGGTCGAAGGTATTGATTCCCAAGTGAATGATTTGCTAAATGCGAGCACAAACAAAATCGAGAAATTGTGTGTGTGTGGATATTGTTTAAAAAGTTTTAAATCAAGCAATGCTTACAGTAAAAGGGTATTCAAGAAGTTAAAAGAAGTCGAAAATCGTAAAGCTAAAGGAGGATCTTTTGAAGTGGCCAAAAGCAAAATTCCAATACCTAAAGTTGAGAAGAAGTACATTCAACCCACGGTGGTTGGTTTGGAACGGATCTTGGAACGGGCATGGAGCCTTCTCTTGAAAGATGATGTAAGAAATTTGGGATTTTATGGTATGGGTGGAGTAGGAAAAACCACACTCCTAGCTCATATCAACAACAAATATCTTGATTCAGGGAATGGAATTGATATTGTGATATGGGTTGTGGTGTACAAAGATTTGCAGTTTGAGAGTATTCAAGAACAGATCGGCGAAAGACTAGGGTTTGGCAAGGAATAGAAACAACAGACAGAAAAGGAGAAGCTATTGACATATAAAATGTTCTTAGCAGAACGAGATTTGTATTGTTATTGGATGATTTATGGAATGAGGTAGATCTGAATAAGATCGGAGTTCCACTTCCAACACAAGAAAATGGATGCAAACTAGTGTTAACCACTCGCTATGAGAAAGTTTGTAAAGAAATGAAGGTCAGCGATGATATGGAACTAGTTGTTTGGTACCAGAAGATGCATGCATGGGAATTGTTTCAGAAAAACGTTGGAGAAGTCACGCTAAGAAGACATCCAGTTCCTAAACTTGCAAGAGAAATAACTCAAAGATGTTGTGGCTTGCCACTTGCGCTTAATGTTATTGGCATGGTGATGTCATACAAAAAGATAATACAAGAATGGGGTAGAGCAATCAAAGTTTTAAGTTCATCAAGCCATGAGTTTCCAGGTATGGAAGGCAAGATTCTTCCTATTTTGAAGTTTAGTTATGATAATTTGAACGATGAAAGAGTAAAATCGTGCTTCCTCTATTGCTCTCTATTTTTGGAAGATTACGAAATAAGAAAAGATGAGTTGATAGATTTTTGGATATGTGAAGGATTTATAGATGAATAAAAAAGATGGAGCGAACAACCTAGGTCATGATATAATTGGTTCGTTATTTCATGCGCATCTATTGATGGGTTGTGAATTGGTAACAAAAGTGAAAATGCCCGATGTGATTCGTGAGATGGCCATTTGGATAGCTTCTAGCTTTAGGAAGCAAAAAGAAGAATTTATAGTGAAAACAGGAGCAATTTTAAGTCACTTGCCAGATATCAAGAATTGTGGAATCATGAGAAGGATGTCTTTGATGAATAATCAGATTGAGAAAATATCTAAAGGTTCCAAATATCCCCAACTTACAACTTTATTCTTACGAAAAAATAAGTTGGTGGATATCTCAAGAGAATTCTTTCGGTATATGCCGATGCTCATGGTTTTGGATCTATCTTGGAACGTAAATCTCACCGAATTGCCCAATGAAATTTCAAGGTTAGTCTCATTGCGGTATCTCAACTTATCACTCACAAGAATAAGTTACTTTCAGATGGTTTAAAGAAGTTGAGCAAGTTTATCTATTTGAATTTGGATTATACTACTAAACTTCAAAGTATTTGTGGGATATCAAATTTACAAAGTCTACAAGTCTTGAAGATATTTTCTTCGGGTGTTCCTATCGATCTTGAATCAGTGGAAGAGTTAGAATCATTGAAGCATCTAAAGCTTTTAACAGTCACACTAAAGGATGTGAATGTTTTGGATAGCTTGCAAGAAGTTCAGAGGTTGGCAAGTTGTACTCAAGCTTTATCTCTGAGTAAAATGTCAGCACATGTTGTGGTTTTAATGTTGGTAGCTTTGGCTGGTCTCCATCGTCTTGAGTTCGAGGGCTCTGATATCTCTGAGATAGAGATAAAATGGGAAAGTAATGAAAGCAAGGAGATTATAAATTCAATTACTCCATTCTCGGACAATCTTATAGGTTCAGATAATCCATGTATGGATATACTTAAAAGTCCAAGTACTCCATGCTTCCACAATCTCTCTGTTGTGACTTTAAGAGAATGTAGAGGTTTAAAGGATTTGACATGGCTGGTTTTTGATCGGAACCTCACTCATCTACTTGTAGTGAAGTCGCCACAAATAGAAGAAATAATAAAGAAGGAGAAAGCTCTTGGTATCACATATGTTCATCATCAAGAGTTTACACCCTTTGAAAAACTGGATTATCTTGTGTTCCCCTAATGTAAATGCAACCGCAATAGTTAACTTTTGAAATGCCTAAATCTCTAGAGATTTATGTGTCTATAAGAAATCTCATCATATATTAATCGAAGCTATATAATAAACGGATTAACAAAAAATTAAAAATAATAATAAACAGATTAACTATTTGCGATCTAATTCTTGCAACATAAGATTTGGATTCAGACTGAACACAGATCCAATGATATTATCATCTAAGTCAATTAAAATGAAAATAAAGTTTATGTTATAAATCATTGTAGATTGTCAAACTCTAGTTCTGGTCCATCAGGCCCATATCCGATGAGACTTAAGACGGTTTATACTTTTCCTATTCCGAATAGGATTTACCTTTTATCTCTTGTATTGATTCCTATATAAAGGTTCTATTGGAACCTCATTATCAATAATACAACACACGAAATTCCCCCATAATTCTCTCTAGTTTACAACACGTTATCAGCACGATAGTCATCTAAAACCCTAATCTCGCCGCCGATCACAAAGCAACCGGATCAAAGCAAAGCAAAGAAGATCTCTTGAAACCAGTCAATCTTACTTCACTCTGAGACTCGGTTCCCCCAATACATGGTAACGGGGTTGTGAAAAGATTGATTGAGTGTATTTCTTGAGAAAGATATCTGGTTCGTGATTTCCACTTCAAACCGAATCTCTAAGGTAAGTTCTAAAACCCTATAACATATATAACCATGAAATCGGTAAACCCTAATTAAATTAGGAAATCTCCAAAACTCTAAAAGATGATATATATTCGGATATATGTTCTGGTTCTCGGTTGTTCCGGCTAACCGAAAGTCATGTATTCGTATGTATGATCCGGCTGTTCCGATAAAAACCCTAATTATATAGCATGTTCAGTTTTTCATGTTTAATATTAATTGTATGATTGCTGGAGTGTCGCAAGACATGGATATTCTTGTGTGATTAATTATTGTTTGTTTGTTGATATTCACGATGAGGTTATGAATTTGGTTAAATAATTATGAAACCCTAATTAATATGGAAATTGCACATATATGTATAAACTCTAATTGATCCGCATATGATTGTTTGTTTGATTGATGATTATGTTGCATGATTAAAATTGATCGATAATAATTGTCACAAATTAAAATCTGATCAATATATAAATATTTAAGCTGCATGAGATCCTTGCATGATAATTTGAACTTGTAATTTGAGCATGCTAGGTTGCTAGAATATTATCACGTAAATTGTTTTACACCATGCATGAATATTAAAATTTTGTGATACTTAAGAGAATATGATGCATAATTTCAGATGTCGAATATCTAAAACTTGGAATTTGCTGCCCTTACTCTCTCGGGAGATAACTATCTACAATGGGCATTGGATATTAAGATCACTCTAAAGTCTAAAGGACTTGGCGAATGTATCGTTGAGAATAATAATGAGAATGAAAGAAATCGATACATGGCAATTATGATAATTCGCCATCATCTTGCTGAGAGTCTCAAAGATCAATACTTGACAATTGAAAATCCTCTTGACCTTTGGAACGAGTTGAAAACAAGATATGATCACCATAGAACGGTGATGTTACCAAAGATAATGTATGAATGGAGGAATCTAAGGTTCCAGGATTTTAAATCCGTGGATGAGTATAACTCGGCCCTATTTAAGATTGTCTCTAAATTGAAGTTATGTGGTGAAAAAATAACTGAAAAAGATGCTTGAAAAGACATACTCTACATTCCACACAAGTAACGTATTGTTACAACAACAATATCGTGGAAAGGGCTTCGAGACATATACAAGTTTGATCTCTTGTTTATTGCTAACTGAGCAAAACAATGAGTTATTGATGAGAAATAGTGAAATGAGACCTCCCGGATCAACCCCACTCCCTGAAGCCTTTACGGCCGCTGAAGAAAAGAAAGTAAGAAACCATGTCCATAAAGAGTTTAATGGCTGAGGCAGAGGCCGAGGCCGTGGACGTGGAAGATGGCAAGGAAGACGTGGCCGCACCTACAGTCCCTATGGCCGAGGACAAGGCAGAGGCCGAGGGTATCAACCCAACTTTAATTAAGGCCGTGGAAGAGGCCGTGGCAATTTTTCTCAGCCACAAAACTCAGCCAACAAGCATGGATGCCATCGGTGTGGAATGGGGAATCATTGGGCCAAAACATGTAGAACTCCCAAGTATTTGATTGACCTCTATCAAGAGAGTATTAAAGGGAAGAATCCGGAAGCAAATTTGGTCCATCAAGATCATGAAAATGATTTTGATCATGAGCGAGATGATCTAATGCAATATGAGACTTCAGATTGTCTAAAAGAATAAAGTTGATCTCGACATTTAGTTTCTATGTTTGGTTTTGGTGTTTTTATTTGCTTGGATTTATGTTCTTGAATTTATTTTTTATTGCTATTATTTTAGATTTATTTGATTTAATGATAGGATATTGTTTTAAGTCTCTAAAATATGATTATTGATTTTGAAGAATGAGTGATGACGAGGATATTTTCGTGGTGGATAGTGGATCAAGCCACACGATTCTAAGAGACAAAAGATATTTCATAAATCTCACACTCAAAAGTGCAAATATATGTACCATAGCGGGTATGGCTAATTTAATAGAAGGATATGGTCAAGCAAACATATTATTACCTAAGGGTACACATCTAGAAATAAGTGATGCACTATACTCACCGAGCTCAAAGAAGAGCCTATTGAGTTTTAAAGACATTCGAATGAATGATTTGCATATTGAAACTAAGGGCGAAGGGAATAAAGAATTTCTTATGATATTTGAACTCGTCAATGGCCATAAGAAAATCCTAGAAACCATACATGCCATATCTACAGGCCTTTATTGTGCTAAGATAAATATGATATAAGCAAATGGCACGGTAAACAAAGTGTTTTCTGAAAATTTCACTATATGGCATAACCGGCTTGGCCCTCCCGGTTCTAACATGATGCGAAAATTGTTATTAAATACAAATGGGCACACATTGAAAGAAAGAAGAGTTATCCCAAAGAATCTCACGTGTGAAGCATGTTCACTAGGGAAACTCATAGTCAGGCCATCACCAGTAAAAGTGAATAAGGAAACATTGAATTTTCTGGAAAGAATACAAGGTAACATCTGTGGACCAATTCACCCACCTTGTGGAACGTTTAGATATTTTATGGTACTTATTGATGTATCCACGAGATGGTCACACATATTATCAACTCAAATTTGGCATTTGCGAGATTACTTGCTCAAATAATTCGTCTAAGAGCACACTTTCCAGATTTTCCCTTAAAGACTATACGTCTAGATAATGTTGGTGAATTCACGTCCCAAGCGTTTAATGATTATTGTATGTCCATGGGGGTAAGTGTAGAACATTCTGTGGCACATATACATACACAAAACGGATTGGCCGAATCATTTATCAAACGCATTCAACTAATTGCGAGGCCATTACTAATGAGATCAAAACTCTCGGTCTCAGCTTGGGGACATGCAGTTTTACATGCAGCTGAACTAATTCGCATCAGGCCATCTAGTGAACATAAATATTTCCCATCACAATTGCTAACGGGTCATGAGCCAGACATATCCCATCTTAAGACATTTGGATATGCCATATATGTACCAATTGCTCCACCACAAAGAAGTAAGATGGGACCTCAAAAGAGGATGGGAATATATGTTGGATATGATTTTCCCACCATAGTTAAGTACCTTGAGCCAACCACGGGTGATCTATTTAAGGCCAGGTATGCGGATTGTCACTTTGACGAATCCAATTATCCAACATTAGGAGGAGATAATAACAGACTGGTAAAGAAAATTACATGGAATCAAACATCCTTAACATGGCAAGATCCTCCGACTAGAGAATGTGAAATAGAAGTCCAAAAGATTATACATTTACAAAAGCTAGCTAATCAATTGCCAGATTCCTTTGCTGACCCGAAGAGAGTAACAAAGTCATATATACCAGCTGTTAATGCACCAATAAGAATTGATGTCCAAGAGGGACACAATAAGAATTGATGTCCAAGAGGGACATAATCAAGTTGCTACAAAATCTAAAGTGTGCTTAAAGAGAGGTAGACGATTAGGTTCCAAGGATAAGAACACTCGGAAATCAAAAAAAGGTGCGATGGGAGAATCCAAAGTTATTGGAACCCTAGACATGAATGAACCAAAGGAACCAAACATTGATACTCGGGACGCCGAGCTTCAAGGTCCTGAAGTTCTTGACAATAATGAGATCTCAATAAATTATGTCATGTCTAGAAAACAATGGAATATAAAGAATGTCGACATTGATGAAATATTTGCATACAAGGTAACACTTGACATTATGGATATAAGCGAAGATCTAGAACCCACGTCAATATTAGAGTGCACTCAGAAAAAAGATTGGATTAAATGGAAAGAAGCTATAAACGTGGAGTTAAATTCATTAAGGAAGAGGAATGTATTTGGTCCTATAATCCGGACACCTCTTGATATTAAACCAGTTGGACACAAATGGGTCTTTGTGAAGAAAAGGAATGAAATTAATGAAATCGTGAGACATAAAGCATGGCTTGTTGCACAAGGATTCAAGCAAAGACCAGAAATAGATTATGAGGAGACATACTCTCCTGTGGTGGATGCTACAACATTTAGATTCCTAATAAGTCTGGCCATAAGAGAAAATTTGGATATGCGGTTAATGGATGTTGTAACCGCATACTTATATGATCCACTGGATAATGAAATATATATGAAAGTCCCAGAGGGAATTGAACTCAAAGATAAAGAAATTTCTCGAGAAAAATATTGTATAAAGTTGAATAAGAGTCTTTATGGATTGAAACAATCAGGTTGAATGTGGTATAATAGACTAAGTGAATATCTAGTCAAAGAGGGATATAAGAATAACCCCATAAATCCATGTGTATTCATAAAGAAATTTACTAAGGGGTTTGTAATCATCGCGGTATATGTAGACGACCTGAATATCCTAGGAACCTCTGAGGAAATTTTCCAAACAGTCCAATATCTAAAGAAAGAATTCGAGATGAAAGATTTAGGAAAAACAAGATTTTATTTGGGGTTACAACTTGAGTACATGAATAATGGAATCCTTGTGCATCAAACGGCATGTACAGAGAAAGTACTCAAGAGATTTAACATGGACCAATCTCACCCATTGTCTAGCCTCATGGTTGTGAGATCCCTTGACTTGGATAAAGATCTATTCGGTCTAAAGAAGGATGATGAAGACGTCCTTGGTCCCGAAGTGCCATATCTAAGTGCCATAGGAGCTTTGATGTATTTAGCGAGCCACACTAGGCCAGATATATGTTTTGCCGTGAATTTATTATCAAGATTTAGCTCATGTCCGACCCAAAGGCACTGGAACGGGATTAAACATATACTTCATTACCTACAAGGAACGAAAGATTTAGGATTATTTTATACTAACCATAACAAAGATGGTTTGATTGGTTTTGCAGATGTAGGTTATCTCTCGGATCCACACAATGCTAAATCCCAAACGGGATATGTTTTTACTCACGGTGGTACGGCTATATCTTGGCGATCCATGAAGCAAACTCTTGTTGCTACATCGTCCAACCATGCAGAAATCTTGGCAATTCATGAAGCTAGCCGTGAATATGTTTGGTTGAGATCAATGACTCAACATATTAGAGTAGATTGTGGGATGTCCGAAGGAAAGGAGGAACCAACCATTATGTACGATTTACAAAAGGATGGAGAAGTACAAGTTCTACAAGTTCGTTCAAGTGAAAATTCAGCAGATCTATTTACAAAGTCTCTACCAACCTCGACATTCAAGAAGCTAACACATCAGATTGGAATGCGAAGATTGAAAGACATTCAGTGATGTTCGGAACAGGAGGAGTAATGCGTGTTGTACTCTTTTTCCTTATCTCGGTTTTGTCCCAACTAGGTTTTCCGAGAAAGGTTTTAATGAGGCAACATCCAAAACATATTACGAGCTCTTAGAGTTATGACATCCAAGGGGGAGTGTTATAAATCATTGTAGATTGTCAAACTTTAGTTCTGGTCCATCAGGTCCATATCCGATGAGACTTAAGACGGTTTATACTTTTCCTATTCCGAATAGGATTTACCTTTTATCTCTTGTATTGATTCCTATATAAAGGTTTTATTGGAACCTCATTATCAATAATACAACACACGAAATTCCCTCATAATTCTCTCTAGTTTACAACAGTTTATGATTTCGGATTTATGGTTTACTTTCGTTAATAACTTTTTCTACTAAATTACATGCACCAAAAATAATGTCTTCATTACAAGGGAAAAAATTCATCTATCCTTTAAATGAAAGGTAAAATTAGAATTAAAAACATTTACTTTTGCCTTCACTATTAGTCTTCCAATTTTTTTGACATCTACCAAATTCACTCTATATAACATAGATATGTATATCTCATTCGGCCTAACTGCACGGTACAACAATTTATTTGCCTCTTAAAGAGATAAAACAAGATCAAGAAGAAGTGTGGTTAGTGGTTAGATACTTTGTTATGTACATTAAGTTAAAAGACGAAGAAGAATGACTATAAAGGCTTAATCTAACTACAAGCAGAGGAGTGAGTAGAAGACAAGTGGTATAAAGGCATTGTCTAACTGCGCTGTGTAAGCTTCTAACATCCCGGTGGCTGTCACGGCCACAAGAAGCGACCACCATCCTTGGCTTAGTATATAACCCATTGATGCTAATACTGGGACCAATACAAAGCACACTGCCATCATCGATGTTATTCCCGCTGCTGTTCCTTCAACCGTTTTCTCTGTTCCGCAACACACTTGACAATATTAGTTTCCGATGAAAGAAATATTATAGTTGATATTTTTTTTAAAAGAAAGGATGAAATGCTCACTTCCTGTCTTGCTCCATCTCAACACTCCATATTTGTGACCAACCATCGATGCCTGTAACGCAAATTGTTATACCATTACATTGAAAGGGCCTCGGGTTTTTGAAGTTAGCATCTCCTGCGCATGCAAGTAAAAGCTTACCATTGTATCTCCAATTCCTAGGCTGAGAATTCCGGCAAATGGGGATAAAGCTCGGTCATTGAAACCAGAAGACATCCAAATTGGAAGCGCACACCCAAGCAAGAGTGAGAAGTGGCTACGAAATAAGACATATATAATCAAACAACAATGTGATAATTCTACATTGAGTTTTCCCATTTTATGGTCTAAACGTTTTAGCATACCTGACAATCAGATGCTCTGAGTCACGATGGTCGGTGAAAGCATTCATGAATTGATGTAGAGGCTCTCCGAGAGGATGAATTCTCCAGATCTGGTTTGCCAGAATGAATATCTTGCACTAAGTCCAATGAAAGTGATGAAATTGAGAAGGTGAGTTATTTGGCAAAGAAGGGTGCTTACTCGAATGATCTCCAATGCAACAAATACCGCCAATGCTGCCCCAAATGCTAGATCGAGAAATTTAGGCTGAATGAAAAGGACATGGAAAAATATAAGAAGCTACTAGAGGAGCAAACAAACACATACAGATTTCTGAATAGTAAAATAAGTTTTGTATTGATCACCAGTCGTCACCTGTAAGACAAGAGCTGGCAAGAACATTAAAACAGCCATCAGATGATAGTACTTCCGGAGCAAGATTCTCTCAACCTTACTACTCCTCGAGATGTTATAAAATCGTGAGACAGACACAGCAATCAACAGAATCCAATAGATACATAATGAAAGTCTCTTCAGAGGTTCAGAAAACACAAATGTGAGCACCCTGCGATAGAGGAGTATATAAGTTGGATACAATCTTAGTAGGTGGGAGTTAGTATAAAAAAGATCACTACCGATGCCTGAAAGGTTAGTAGAGGTTAAGTACCATAAGAAGGGATGCTGGTGGAAATTATGTACGAACTGCATCCAAGAAGGAACAGCCACGATCGTAAAAAATAGAAATGAAACAAAGAATATGACAGATTTTGCAGCATTACTGCAGTTTCTTTGTTGAACATCTCTCTTTCTCGAAAAGCTTTCATATATAGACAGAATGAATCTAAACACCATCGGGAAAAATAGAAGCCCCAACAGAAGACCCTGAGAAGGAGAGAAGTACGTTGTTATTCAGCAATATAGTAAAGGTTATCCATTTAATTTTGATTTACTACTATCATACCTGAACAATTATGCCGGTTTCAGTTCTCCTTATTCCATAACTTATTGATACAAGATTCACAGGTATCCATTTCTCAAAAATCTGTAGCAGTCATCACACTAAAGTTACAGCGACAATTATTTAGTCATTCTTGCAAGCATAAGCACAAAAATGCATGACTTGAATTTTAACCTTTGCAATTGTGTATGCCAAAAAGTCGCCAAAATAGAGAACGAGACCACTGGTCACCAGAAGCGCTTCTCCTATAAAAGTGGCAATTTGTTGAAAGTGAATTTGAAATATATGGAATCATAAGAGTAATGTTTTAATGAAATCCAGAGTTCCATAGAGACAAAACCATTTCTTGACTGCTAAAGTGGCTCTAAGAACATTTATGCAAGAGGAAACATACAACCAAAACTACTACTTAACAGAAGCCATGAATAGAAGAAGCCGTTGCAATTACCAATTGAGGCACAAGAAGGGAAGGTGTTAAGCAAATGTCGAATCAACTTCACAGCTGCAAGGCCATGAAATAACATCCACAACATTTTCAACGACGTGTTCAAACCTGTCGAAATAAAGAACAAACAGAGATCACTAATGAAAACCAATCGAAACAAATCATCAAAAACAACTAATAAACGCTCAAAACAAGATCTTACCAGTGTGAGATATCATAGAAAGTGAAACAAAACATGCTACTCCATACAAAACAGTCCCACTTAAGCTAACTCTCGTAAGCCAAACCGGTGAGAAGGATGATAAAGATTCAATCTTTTTCGCTTGTGACATAATCACTGATAGATATATAAGTATAGCACAACAACTAGCTGATGCAGTCCAATACTGCATTGTCACATGTGCAAGCTCTACACAACAAAAAAACAAAAAAAAATCGTAATTTGAATACTGCATCGTCACATATTTATGATTCAAATAACATCATAAGCCAAATCTAAAGATACAAAAGCTGTGAAAATTACCATCTTGGTCAGCTTCATGAAGTGAGATAGCTCTTGTAATCTGTACCAATTTCGATATCATCACAGCAGGAAGTGTTACAGCTCCTAGCAATATCCCTGACGATGCACCTCGCCTGCAAATTTCAAAAACAAGATCGAGATCTTCTTCAATCGGAAAATTCGTAGCTAATCTAAATTGATCTCTCGGAGAATTTCAAATTTTCTCGATTCTGTGACACAAATTTGAAATTGACCTGGCGGTGAAACGATAGAGAAGAGAAGGAGAAGACTCGGCGTGAATCTCGACGAAGAAGGCGGAGAGGGAGAGGAGGAAGAGGGAGAAGCCATGGGAGATAAGTGATAAAGGAAGAGATAAGAGAATACGAGAAACCACGACTCCTACTACAACTCTCTCTCCCGTTATTACCGTCGCCTCCATCGCCGGAGATGAAGATTTCGCCGGAGATAATGGTCGTCGTTTAGGCGCGATCGTCTTCATTGGTGGTTTGGTTATTTTTCGTTGGGCCGCGCCACCAAAATGAGACTTCTTGTTATGTTATCTGGGCCCACAAACACGGTTTGGCACGGACTTTTAGGTTACGCTAATTTCACGTGAAAAGTCAAATTTGATCGGTTGGTTCGGTTGAGTTCGGTTCAACTCCGGTTATTGAACAGATTTTTTTTAAGCCGTTGAGTGAGATTTTGTGAAGAAGATAACGAAGTCAGGAGATGAGAGAAATGATAATTGCTCTGTTGTAATGGAGCTCAGTTTCAAGCTGCAATCTTTTTCATTCCCCTCTTCAGTTTCATGTAAGCTTAACAAAACCCTAATTCTCAATTTATTTATTTTTCTTCTCTGTAGGAGAGAATTTGACGCAATTCAGTGAAATTTGAAAAACAAAATCATAAGTTTTTTGCTATATTTCTGATGATGAATCGAGTCAAAAGCGTTTATGACAATTCAATTTAGATAAATTTCGATTTGGTTCTAAAATATGTTTGATCTTCTTAGTTTCTGAAGTAAGAATGGAGTTGAGAGCCAATTTCAAGCTTTGGTAGTTTCTTTCAGTGAATTTTTCTCAAAAGGATTTAGAATTAGTTAAGTTGTATTACTGATTAGTTAAGTTTCATGATTTTAGGTCTGATATTAGATTTTAGGAAAAAAAAAGTGTCTTGACCATTTTCGTTTTTTCTGCATTTGAGTTAATATGCATATTCATAATGTCACCACACCTCTGGATATAATAACTATTGGGTTTCCATTGTTGATTTTTGTGGTAGGTGTTAAAGATGTGAGGTTCATAAACGTTGATTTGAAATCCTCAAATCAGAGAGTTAAGAAATCATCCACAGTGACTCCTGCTTTAGCTGAAACAGCTATTTCTATAGCGGTTGCAGCCACTATTGTTGGTACCGCAGCCACTCTTCTTGCTCGGAGAACCAAAGCCTCCGAAGAAGACGAGGTTAGTTTGTTTTAGTATATGTCCCATGATCCGATTCTTCTTGGTTAAACTGATACCAGCAATGTTTGTTTTCTCTGTAGGCTTCTATGAAAGAATGTGAAGCTTGCTTTGGTTCAGGAATATGTCCTGAATGTAAAGGTGAAGGATTTGTACTAAAGAAACTATCAGATGCAAATGCTGAGAAAGCTAGACTTACCGCGAAAAATATGGCTACACGATATACAGCCGGGTAATAATAATAATAAACTCTTGCATTGTTCTTTCCTTCAATTTTATTGATTCTCAACAAAACATATTCTTAGGCTTCCCAAGAAATGGAGCTACTGTACTAAGTGTTCTGCCACGCGATCTTGTATAACCTGTGGTGGGAGTGGAAAGACAAGCTTCTAGCGTTTGCAGAGGACAATACAAGTATGTTGAACTCTTTTCTTTGGAAAACATGATTCGATATTTTAGTGTTAGCTTTCTTGTTATGTTTGAATTTATGACAGATTGTGCAATGTTTGAAAATTCTCATCAAACTTTAGTTTTACATTTGCAATCTTCGCGCGTCATACTAGTTTAGTGTCTTCTTTACTCTTTCTAGATTCTTTGAACGCGATTTGTTTCTGAGACGTAAAGATTACTAAAGTCAATAGCTTCTTCTTTCGTCTTTGTTTATATTGGAAGAAAGGTTTCTTCATGGATACTCTTTAAGGTATGACTAGTTGCGCCTTAAAACACTCGTCTTGATCGATTTGATTATGGAAGATTTTTAAAGACACGGCTTGTTGATAAAACAGATAAAATTGATGCATAAGCCTTTCATCAAAACGACATTGTACATCGCGAGCACCGGGCTCATTGAACCTCACTTAACAAGTCAGGATCTAACTCGGTACATCTCTCATAAGAGGAAACATAAAACATGCAAATATAAAAACTAACTTTGAGGGTTATTTATATGTGGAAAAAAAAGATTTAATGTGAGTAGCCTTCACTAGACATGAGCCGGAGATCCGTTCTCCGGTGTTGGAATATCAGCCAACACCGCTTTCTGGCCTCTCTCTGACCGGCTATTTTCAGCAAACTTAATACTTCCTTCATGTAGTCCTAAGCTCTTCTCATCCTCTGTCCATTCAGCTCCATAATAATACTCCTCTTTTGATTTCTCGCCGTCTTGCGATGGACTCAAGAACATGCTTCCCCATTGCGGAAAATGTATAAATGCAACCGGTAGAGAACACACAACCGCCATAACACCCATCAAAGATAGTCCTTCAGCTGTAGTAAACCGCGACGAAGAGAAGAAAAGAAGTTGAGTAATCCCCGATCCGAAATTTCCTCCAGCGCCAGTTAAACCCGAGATAAGCCCAAGAGAACGACGAGAAACAAAAGGAGCAACACCAAAGAGAGCTCCACAAGCAGCTTGTGTACCAATGGAAAATAGCATCATGGCTAAGATAGCTATAGGAAGTGAAGTAGCACGACCTAGCCAGATGCAAAAGAGAGCTCCTACGGTTTGTAAGATCCATAAGATCCATAACCGACCTCTCATACCGAAGAGCCGTGCAGCTACATCTGAGGCGTAGCCACCCAAAGGACGAGCAAAGAAGTTTGCCATACCAAAACTGGCTGCTACAATACCAGCTGTGTGAAGTGAAAGATTAAACCTATCGTAGAAGTATCCGGATATAACGTTGTTGATCGTTAATTCAACTCCCATTGAGAATCCATAGAGAACAAATAAGATCCATGTTCTATAGTTCTTCACAGCAAACCGAAAGATCTATTAAAAAAACACAAAAAATATGTAAGTTGTGAATAATTATGTAAAAACAAAAAAAAAATTTAACTATTACAATTCTAGTTTCTATGATATTTTAAAAAACATAATTTAAATTTATGTAGTTTAATTTTTGTGACCATTACCATTACTTTGTTTTTATTTTAATTTAATCACCCTTTAACAAAAAAACAAATTATGCAGTATTTTATACTATTGTTTAAAATATGTTTTCAATATAAAAAAATAAACAAAAGATATATAATTTATTGTACTATGTTAAATAATGATTATGTTAATTTAATGTTTTGTTATAATTTACCTTGGAGAATTTGTCTTTGGAAACTTGACCACTCTTTTGGAGAGTACTAAGGTTACCATCAGGAAGATCTTGGCCAAGAGTGAGAACAAGAATGCCCATAATGATCTGAAGCATACCAGGAATGAAAAAGGCAAACCTCCACGCCGTGAAAGGAGTAGCTCCGGCGAGTTTGATGACGTGGAAGACCATTGGCATAAGTAACTGAGTCACACCACCTCCCATATCTCCCCACCCTCCGGCACATCCGTTAACAAGTCCAATAATTTTTCCAGTGAACATAACACTTGTCCAATATTGACATGACACGAACGTAGCTAAGCAAAAACCAATCATGAACCTCACGGCTAAGTAGCTTCCAGCATCAGCTACGAACGACATGGAGAAAACAGCTGGAGCTGAGAGCATAAGTGAGAAAGCTGTGCCGTAACGTGCACCAAGAAGATCACATACTGCACCCATAGCGAGTCTTGAGAAAATAGCGCCGGAAACTGATGCTACTCCTGCGTTTCCGATGTCGGTTTTGGTTAGGTTGAGGTTGTCTCGGATTACTGGGACAAGTGGTGCGGCGGCGAAGGTAGAGATGAAGCAAGTGAAGAAAGAGATCCATCCTAAGTGGAAAGCTCTCATGTGTGGTTTAGCGAATGATAATGGTTTGAACACTTTTGCTCTATGTTCGGAGTCTACTGGTAGAGCGAACTTAGCCGTTGGATCGTTTGATCGGACGGTTTGAGATGATGGGGTAGCTTCGTCGTGGACGGAGAAGGAGAAGACTTGTTCCCTTGCTGAGACTCCATGCAAGGAGGAGCCAATAGAGCCGTCTTCATTAGAATGGTTGTGAGCCGCCATTGATCTTTTGTTTAAAGAAAAAAAGAGAGAAGGGTTCTTTTTTCTTTGTGGCCTTTGTTGGTTTTGTTTTTGGTGTAAGTTTTTAGAAGAGGAGTTGTATAGTATTTATAGAGGAGACGGAGATCTCATTTTAGGCATGGTGGCTAAGGTTAGGTGGGTCCAATGATAAGTGATGGCATGTAGTTTTCACTTGTTGAGGAGCTGTAATATAGATTTAGGGAAAAAAAATTAATTTTTTCTCAAACGTGAAATTATCTAAATTATTTTCAATGAAATCGTGTTTTGCTTTATATTCCATTAAAATCCGGTGAATGAGTTACTCGATAACTAAATTCATTTTAAGAGATAAGTCAGATGGTAAAATCTTGAAATATCCTTAGTTATCAATATATATATATATATATATATATATATATATATATATTTGAACAAATATATTTAAATGTCAATTGAAAGAGTTCCACTATTTAAAGATATTCATTATTTGTATAATAATAAAAAAACAATCTGTGTTTGAACTTAACTGAAAATAAAAATTGATCCAAAATAAATTTATTTAAAATCAAAGATATATTTAAACACTTGATAACGAACATAAAAAAATTATTTTTTTTTGTTTTTTTTTTCTATTTTGGATATTGTATAAATGTGGAAACACATTTGATCCATTTGTTAAGGGTTTAAACTGTCATGGTTTCGTGTGTTATCTGAGAACCGGTTTATCATAGGAATGTTGTATATACATATTCGTCTGTCGTAAATCTGAATATTATGGAGAAAATATGTCTACTATTAGAATATCGGATATGCAGAACCGTATGTCGATGAGAATTTACGTCGTAAAATCATTGTTTTGAGAATTTTTTATCGAAATCAGAAATCCAAAAAGAGTTCACGGAGGGAAGAGAATATTCTATTAGAACAAAGCATATGTTTAAGTAATTTATGCATAATGCAAACTACGTGCTCCATTGACTATAAAAATGTTTATAACTGAAATAATTATGTCAGTACGTTTCATTGATTACTTGTACCATATCTCTATCAAGTCGAAACATTATATAACATTATATATTAAAGAATTAAATATTACGTACGAGTTGAATAAAATGCAGTAGAACAACGTGTCCCTTTCACCTCCGGCTTAGCGTCCATATCGCCTACCCTAAGCAATGTACAACCATGATGTGGCTGCCTAATTCATGGAGGTTTCAAGCTGGTCATAATAATATATAAAATATTATTTTCCAGGTAAAGAGTTATGTTATACTTTATATATAAATATTGTTAGTATACAAGAATATCTTAATGGAGAATATAGATACAAATGTTTGCCACTTGACATTAACCAAAAGGTCAATGAGACTCATAAGAGTCTAAGATCGTACGGTTCATTATTTTTATTTTTTTATTATCATGAGGTTATGGCTCAAAATCTGTAATTTCTCCATACCTGAACGGTTTACTGTTAAAAGCTTAAAATTCTTTTGAAAATAATTCAGTTTTTTTTTTTTTTTTTTTGCATTAACTCGCATGTAGTAGTACATCACAAGAAAAAAACAAAAGCCGCAAGTTATATCAATTTATCATCAAAATTCATTAACTTTTTTGCTTTTAGTTGACTAACACTCTATTTGTTTTACAAAAAATATCGTTTTTAATTTATTTTTATTTAAAATTTCAAAAAAATTGTACATTTCCAACATAACTTGTTTAAACCAAAATCTTAATTTATCATCTATCCAAACGCATGAACTGTTGATTTTATTTGTTTGTTATTCAACTAGTTCATACCTTAATCGGAATGGAAACTCTTATATTTAAAATAAAACTCAAACTGCCGGAAGCAAAATTTTGGCAACAAACGAGATAAAAATAACAACAACAGTTTATGAAAAGTTATCACATGAATTAAACGTAATGATAAGTTGACTTTCTTACATCTTCCTCGATCTCCTACCATCTAGATAATCTTTATCAGAGGTATCTTATTTCCTACACCACTTAAAAATACAGATAACTGCATAAGAAACAATTATTATATCTACGCCACAAGGATCTACGATAACTGATTTTACTTGTACCACATTCAGAATTAACAATTTAATTT
This sequence comes from Cardamine occulta, assembly GCA_028015245.1. Classification (NCBI taxonomy): domain Eukaryota; kingdom Viridiplantae; phylum Streptophyta; class Magnoliopsida; order Brassicales; family Brassicaceae; genus Cardamine; species Cardamine occulta. The sequence goes on along the minus strand of CM051380.1, from coordinate 8,736,252 downwards.
TTAAAAGATGTAAGAATGACAAAGATTTCTATCTATATTATAATATGATAAAAAAATCTGATAAATTTACTTTCATTAATCTACATAATTTGTGTGTTTATGTGAATCGAATCTAAATTTGATGCAAAAGTATTAAGATAAACTTTAATCAACCACCGGACCGGCAAAAATATCCATAACAAAATTTCGTAATTAGTGTTGAAAATACTACTTTTGTCTTCTTATTTGTTCTTCATTTCACACCTAACTACGTAAGCAAGGGGAAATAATATCAATCTTTAATAGGTAAAGAAAATTCCAATAATGCGGGATAAGTCAAGCAAAAACTTTTAACCATTGACTTGTATAAAGTGTAAGTTTATAGCCTAAAGTAGTTGCAACTTGTTAGATTCTAGTAATATTATATACACAAAAAGGTCTCTTAACCTTTTCTCATATTTGACATTGTTTTCAAACATACACAGAAACAATGCATGGTAGCTCGAGAATTTTAGAGAAAATGTAATTCCTCCACGAGATCTATAATTTTCCTTCTAAGATAAGTAAGTGAGACATTCTTATACAAAAGTTTCAAAAATGATCCTACAAATGTGATCTATATATGGGTTTAAACGTAATTTTTGATATAGTATTAGAAGTTACGTTTTTTTTTTTTTTTTTACTAGCTGATGATAATTTCTAGACAAATCTGTTACATATGCAGAGGGTTTAGTATTTAAACTAGATTTATATCTGGGTTAATTAGATAATTTAAATTTCCAGTAATTCAATAACACAATAAACTTACTAATAAAACAAATAAACTTCTCCATCTAGTTTATATGATATTAATAATCCGAATGGTGAAAACGGATCAAGCGGTACCGTTCAAACGAATCGACCATCACATCTTTGGTCTGCACCAAAATCACGCTATCATTCATACCCTAAATTAAAAAAAAAGTTGATCGAGGACCAAAAAGCAAGTTAGAAACGGTGCTATGATGTAAATATTCCGAGATAATATATTTTGACAATCGCCGCTTGAATGACGGCAAGTTTCACGTAATTATCAACGTGGGGTTGTTCAGAAGAAAAGTGGTTGATGCTTATCGATAGGCGTACTTTTACATTAATGATAATTCATTTGACTTATATAATATTACAAAAAAGTCGTCCTTCTTACAAGTACACTATTTAATACCGTACAGATCACAGCCTTGTGTTTCTTTGTCCTGATAACGTGGAAGATGTACGGAGCCTCTGACTCTGATCCTCATCATTCAATACATCTTAAATTAATAGTACCATCTCATTTACGTCTCTTCTTCTTGTCAACTTGTACGTATCTATAGTTTTCTCGACCTTTTTGTTTTAAGACTTATTTGAAACATTGTTTATTAATTTGTTTGCATAAGATGTTGCTTAGAAAATTTACAAAAGATATCGCCTAATGTTTTTGTCAAATTAATAAGACTATTATATGTTCTTATTAACAACCGAGATATCTGAGATGAATCTAAAAATCTATCGAAATATCAAATATTTATTAGATGATAATTTACTAATATATCTTTACTCAAGATTAAAAATAAGTTAACTAATGTAAACCAGACTAAAAATAGCAAGCAAAAACATGTCTTATCAACAAAAAAAATCGAGTGTCTTACTGTTCTCACCAATTCAAATTACACACTGTCCCATGACATCGCCACCATCACAGTATTGATGTGGATTCAAGTTTGTTGGACTATCATGTCATCGTAGTGTAAACTAATCTAAACATTTTGATATGGTCAAGAAAGTACGGAAATTTATAGAAAGTACGGAAATTTATAAAAAGTACGGAAATTATACTGTGACAAAAAAATGTATCTAAATGTTGAATTGACCCAAAATCGAGAAAATATTAAATCGACAAGCAATACTGTATGGTTAACGAAACGTGTACCATGCGACAAAAGAAAAGAAAAGTTGGTCTATGTGTATGTATGTAAGCAAAATGTATGTTGCGGTGCCGTTTTTAGTTCCACCCAAAACATAGAATTATGAAACTAGTTTGAATTTTTTTACGTAAATCGATTAGATAATTTAGAAACATAAAATAAAAATTTGTTTTATTCCATTTTATTTAGTTTGGTTCATGTTTAAATTGTGAGTTTATGATCCACTAAGAAACATCTTTCACATCTTTTGAGTTATAAGATTTTAAAATTAGTTTTCATTTTACATGTGGCTATTGCAACTGTCGAGAGATGTTTTTTCAGGATCGAGAGATATTTTTCTGAGATAAAAATTGCCAAAACTATGCTAAGGAATTGCATTAGTGATAAGTTTTTAAATGATTATCTAGTTTGTTTTATCGAAAATAGTTATTTGAAGATGTAACAAATGAAACAGTAGTAAAAAAAATGTTAACTTTTTTTAGAATTTTTTTATGATCTACATATAATATAATTTTGACCCCATTCACAATTTAATTTAGAAACATAAAATAAAAATTTATTTTATTCTATTTTATTTAGTTTGGTTCATGTTTAAATTGTGAGTTTATGACCCACTAAGAAACATCTTTCACATCTTTTGAGTTATAGGCTTTTAAAATTAGTTTTCATTTTGAGCTACTGCAACTGTCGAAAGATATTTTTTCAGGATTGAGAGATATTTTTTCGAGATAAAAATTGCGAAAACTACGCTAAGGAATTGCATTGGTGATAAGTTTTTTAAATGATTATCTAGTTTGTTTTATCGAAAAATAGTTATTTGAAGATGTAACAAATGAAACAGTAGTAAAAAATGTTAACTTTTTTTAGAATTTTTTATGATCTACATATAATATAATTTTGACCCCATTCACAATTTAATTTAGAAACATAAAATAAAATAAAATTTTATTCTATTTTATTTAGTTTGGTTCATGTTTAAATTGTGAGTTTATGACCCACTAAGAAACATCTTTCACATCTTTTGAGTTATAGGCTTTTAAAATTAGTTTTCATTTTACATGTTGCTACTGCAACTGTCGAGAGATGTTTTTTCAGGATTGAGAGATATTTTTCGAGATAAAAATTGCGAAAACTACGCTAAGGAATTGCATTGGTAATAAGTTTTTTAAATGATTGTCTAGTTTGTTTTATCAAAAAATAGTTATTTGAAGACGTAACAAATGAAACAGTAGTAAAATTTTTTTAACTTTTTTTAGAAATTTTTTATGATCTACATATAATATAATTTTGACCCCATTAACAATTTAATTTAGAAACATAAAATAAAAATTTGTTTTATTCTATTTTATTTAGTTTGGTTCATGTTTAAATTATGAGTTTATGACCCACTAAGAAACACCTTTCACATCTTTTGAGTTATAGGCTTTTAAAATTAGTTTTGATTTTACATGTTGCTACTGCAACCATCGAGAGATGTTTTTTCAGGATCGAGAGATATTTTTCCGAGATAAAAATTGCGAAAACTACGCTAAGAAATTGCATTAGTGATAAGTTTTTAAATAATTGTCTAGTTTGTTTTATCAAAAAAATTGTTATTTGAAGATGTAACAAATAAAACAGTAGTAAGTAAAACCAAAAAATAAGTGAACGTAATTAGAATTGTAGGTTTGTTTAACAATTTATGTACTAAGTTTTAATATATATTTTTTTGACTCTAGCAAAATAAAATTTTGATTCCGCCAGTAAATATACTCGTCAGGCCTTATGCTGTATAATATATATTTTTCCATACGGAGACAAACAGCATTGCATGTTTTCTTATATCTAATATGAGTCGTTTAATAACTAATGACTCCTACTATAATCATAGTAAAGATGACTTTCACATGTCAAGTTGGGATAGAATACGGGTCACAATTAAAGCACTCACATGTAAGTGTCTTAATTGGACGATCAGTCGATAACTTTATTAATTAATCTGATTAAACTAAATTAAACTAAACTAAAATTTTAGGAGAATAGTAACCGTCGACCGTTACATAGCTCGGTCTGTATTCATTTTCATCCAAAAAAATATGTTGTTGAAGTGTGACAGATTGCCAAATATACCAAAATAAAACAGAATAGCTACAAAAATAAAATAAATTATTGTGGCAAATCATCCATAATAATAATATACTAAAAGCTTCTCAGAAGAGTACCAATAGACTAATAATCAATTATGAAACCGTTAAATTTTATTTTTTTGTTGCTATGTCGAATATATATAGAAAGATATTAAGTTTAAATTTTGATTACTTTGGTCAAAAAAATAATATTTTTGATTACTTCTGTAATTGCATTAGGCATCTTATAATATTGTCTTCTGTTTATTCTTATAGTAGTAACATTTACGTACATATGATAGATACATTTTACCAAAGATACGTGTCCCATTTCCAAAATATCTCTATCGCTAATCAGAATCTTGTCTTCTTTCATTGCATCAACGTATATTCGCGAGATTCGTAACAATTGCATAAACTATTTAGCAGTGAAACACAAAAATTGTTTTTTTTTTATGATAGATTGATGTCTCATCATTTCTAATTCAATTTTCTTTTCTTTTTTGACAATAGGGTTTTCTAGTTCAAATTTTAGTTCTTTTGCATGTTATAATGTAAATAACTCACAGATTCTTATTGAGTAATACATTTAAATATGTAGGGAATATTTCAACAGGAAGAAATCTAAACCTAGAGCAGTTTAACTTCTATGTAATCCTATAAAAATTTAAAGTGTTATTTTCTTGCTTTCTTATATTTTGTAAAAGTGTTTTTCCTTCAAACTAAATTTCTTATGCTCTTTCTTATATCTCATATATGCTCAATTTTCATATATATATTTTGCCGTTTGCCGTTTATTTTGTGTTTATACTTGATACTACTAATTAGGGTTTAAGGTTTATAATTAAACTTGGTGAGAACATATGGACAATGCCTTTTTACAATTAAACTTGTGAAATTTTATGAAACTTTCTAAATATTCTAAAATTTTATGAAAGTTTCAAAAGTTTTGTAAAAAAAAATTTCATTGCTAATTTTTCTCTTTTTTTTATACTACTAATGAAATATTTATATTCTAGAAACATCTCCGATTGTGTCTAGCTGTGGATACTGGATCCAACACTCAAAATATAAATATTATTTTTGTATATAAATATGAAATTTGTATGTTTACAACGTTTTTGTATGCTTTTGTCTAAATATTTGTAATGGTAAAAGTATATAGAATCAAGAAAACATCTCTTCCTTTAACAAGCTTAGGGGCTCTGTATTTATACATTACAAATAGTTTAATTATGCTATTTAATTCTATGATTTTCTCTTTAATGTGTCAGTTTTTATTATGTTTTTAATGTTGTAACGTCTTGATTTGAATCTGATTGGACCTTTGTTGGATATTTATCCCGTTGGGTCTGTTCGTGAGCTCGGAGGTCAACCATCCTTCACTTCGTGCTTCCGAGCTGATGACATATTCGCTTGTCCTCGTATTTTTGCGATGGGTCCCTTACTTTCCTCATTATAATGTGACATCCACGTGGATTCTTAATCTGGATCTCGAATTTCGGGTGTAGAATTTGGTATCAACATAGACAACTAAATACGTTAGATCTGAAAAGAAATTTAGAAAACTAAATATGTTATTAATAAAAATCTTTAAAAGCTTTCGAAAACTTGAAAATGTTAATAATTTTATGTTTTTCTTTATGCTGTTGCATCACCACCATAGCCGATCCAGTCGGATCTGTGGTCATCAGTATAAAAAAAAAACATTATGGCTCTTTTCTAATATTTTAATAGTAATCTCTCTTATGAGTTTTGTAGCTCATAATACACAAATAAGTAAATAAATAAGAATTTGGAAATGATTTTTTAATTAATTAGTTATCTATCTTCAAATAATATTTATTAACCAAAATGTACTTCATCATAATTTAACCCGTTGAATGTTTCTATAACGATTAAATATTTGAAGGAAATCAATTCTAATTTTAAACAGTTAATTATTTTGTTATAATGATATATATTTTGTTAACAAGTTATATATGAAATTAATGTTAAAATATTTATTAAACCTCATACATCATACAAAAACACATATAACACTTTACTTAACATGTTATACGAGACAATATATATTATAATAATAATGTATATTAACCAACAATTATGACACTATATGTGATAATATGTTATATATTTTTAACGTGGTAAATTATATATTACATCATATAACTATGGATAACTATATACATAACAAGTTATCTGTAATTTTAACATGTTAAAATACTTATTTTGTTTTTATTTTATTCTATAATAAATATATTAACAATGATCTCTCTTTTATCAACAAGTTAAAGTATTCATTAGCAACACGATAAAAATCTGTTTCTTTGATCTGAAAAGGGTATAATTTTTAAAAAAATACAGCAGTAATAAATAAATAGTGATCATAAGAGATAACTAAATTCTCAATTATCCCTTGGTATGGAATGCAATTTCCTTTTATAATATTATCTAAAATGTATAATGGATATTATATAAAGGTATGACAGTAAATTGAAGTTTACATGGTCATACTTTTGCGGATCGAAAAATATGATTGGATGGTTTTGTTTAGGCCTCAGAAATAAGAATTGAAGAACTTAATATCCTTTACAAATGCGGTTTTGAAATTGAAAACTTCATCTCTTTTATTGGAGTTTGAAGATGAAGAATAACCAGTTTAAATTCGATCGGGTTTAGTCATTTAAATCTGGTTAACAGTTGTTGGGCAAAAAGTAAACTAATTAAAACCAAAGTTTGTGATTATGTATGCACTGAAATTTTGATGTTACATGAATGAAAATAGGTTTGAAACTTTGTTTTTATAGAAAAAATAAATCAAGACTTTATGTTTGGAGGCATCTAATGCTACATGATAATTCCGATGCTATACGATAATTTTGATGGAAAATAGATAATCAATCCCATAAAATCAAGACATTATATAAGCAAACTAAAAAAGTAAAAAAAAAAAAAACTATTCATCTAACTACTAAATAGCTCCTTTTTTAATAAATGAACAAGACTATGACCCCCAAAAAACCCAAAATCAAGATTCCAAATAATCGAAAGAATTCATAATTTTAAATTCTTGAAACGTTGACAATGGACGTTGGTATAATAACCCCTCACCAGACTAGTGTTCTAACATGGAGCTTACGCAGCACCGTGGCTTTAAATAAAGGAGTTTGTGCGGACAACCCGATAAGTGGAGCAATCAAGCCACGTTTGTTGACTTCAAAACGCGTAAGATACGCGGGACAAGTAATTAAGTACATATCAAATAAAAAAGATAACCACTTGGTCTTATATATAAGTCTTATCTACCGATCCATACTTTATTATTTAATCGACCGTACAGATCATCGTCATCATCTTCCACTTTTCAAAGCCAAGTTGTAATATGTATCTCGTCCGAACCCAAGCTGACGTTGTTTCGATATTATTAATCGCTCACATTTTCAATTTTAAGTCGAGATACACAATATATGTAGACAAAAAGAACTTTGATTAGTCTTGTTGCTAACTTGCTCTGAACTTCTAAAGCTATACGCACAATCTTTAATCATTTTTAAAACCAAATAAAACCGTAATTTCAGTGTGATTCATGTTATACTTTTTGTTTTTGATGAAGGGTTTGCAGTTTTGATAATGTAAAAATTACACTCGAGTTCATACACATTAAAACAGGTGTTGATTTTAACTTAATTCTTAGTGGAGGTTAATTTGGGCTTAGTTTGTTAAATTAAGTTGTATAGTTTCGGAGGTGGGCTTGCAATCTCTATGTAAGGGTTTAATGGACTCTTTCAATTAATGAAAAATATTAACAAACAAAAAAAATTATTTATCAAAATTAGTGCCATGTTTTCAAACATGAATTAACATGAATATTTTTCTACACATCATTCTCCAACAAACCCATCTCTAACAAAAATATATATCCGGGTAATATTTTTTGTTAAAGTATATCCGGGTTATGTTTACTAATTATTTATCAAAATTACTGCATGTCTGAAAACATGTATGTACAATCCATAGTATACATGTAATATGTTCCTACAAAAAGTAATTTAGTTTTCCGCAAAAAAAAAGAAAGTAATTTAGTATTGCCGTACAAGAACGTAACTCTGGTACGTACGGCACCGCCATATCAAGTTGATTGTCGTCTTGTTGCTGCTCCTTTCTTCACTCTTTTCTTCTCTATTCTTTGACTTATTTTTTTTCCCCGTAATTTTTGTTATTTTTTTTTATAAAATGTAAATTATATTACCAAATGGAACTTTTAATTTAATTACAAAAGCTTTTAGCTAGCAGCTTCTTTAGCTAAAAAAAATAAAACACCAAAGAGAGCTTAGCAGAAATGGAAATCATTTGAGAGCTTACACAATTATGAGTTAACAATTATGAGTAGGCAAACCATTGGGAAAGAAGCCGGGAGCAGCCCTTGCGAGTTCGTCTGGCGAGAAGCAGGTTTTATTTTCTTCTCATCTGCTGGAACCATCTGATCACAGCTCTCAAGTTGGGTAGTCATGGCAACCCCGGCTTTGTCTAGACCTGACTCTAGATCTGCTTCTTTGTTTGATGGGTTATTGCTATCTTTAGAAAGACAAAGGCCTGTGCAGAACCAAAAATCCAATGAAGTGCACAGTAACTAGAGAGAAAGAGAGAGAGAGAGAGAGACAGGGGTTGACTTTACCTTTCACAATGTTGGGTTTTGTGCACTTGTATAGCGTTTTCTTGAGCAGGATTGTCCCAGGGAACACCATCAAGTTTGTTCTTTTGAGAGCCCCACGTTCTTCATCATCCATGGTTTTGAAGCCAAAACCTTCAGTCCAAGTTTCCACTAAACTCGGCAATGCAGCTACCACAAGCTTCTCCACTTTGAGAGACATAAGCATCTGCAGCCGAAACCAATGAATAGTTTTATCTTATGTTAGCCGAGGAATTAAGACAAGAATGGGTTTTTATCTCTGCAACAGTCACTCCATGCACCCTGCAAACAGTAAAATGGGTTTTCTTTTTCTGGCTTGATCTACTAGCATTACCTTTGTTTCTGATTATTGACAAAATCACAAGGTCATCATCCTCAGTAGAGTGCTTCCTAGCTTTCTTTCTTCCCTTCTTTGAATTTCCACATGAACTCTAATTCATCTTATTATTCCTTAACCTTTCATCTCGATTTTCCTTTGAGATGAGGTCAGTGTTACCCATCTCTTTATCCTGGCATTCAAGGCTACCGAGAGAATTAGAATCTAGAGTATCATGTTGGTCCAAGGGAGCTGGTTTGATTTCTGATATTTTTTTGGATCTTCTGTGTAACTTCTTTCTCATAACACTTTCATCATGCATGTCTTCTGCTGTAAAATTTGAAGCTCCAATGCCCTTGCTAACTTCCAGCTCATCAATGCCAGAGATTTCCTTACCAATTCTGTTCTGCTTCTCTAGTCTTGAAGAAAATTTTCGAGGGGAAACTTTAGTTTGCCCCTCAAGATCTGAATTAATCTCTAGGTTAGCAGTATCCACGTCATAAACAAGATGACTGCCTTCAGATACTGTCAGCACACTTTCAGGACAGCCTGAAATCATGTTCAAACAACTTGCATCTTCTTTCTTAAACTTGTCAATAATTGAATTCCTTGCAACTTCAACTTTATTTCCTTTTCTTAACGAACCAACTTGCTTAGAAATGAAGACAGCAGTCACAAAAGGCTCCAAGGTACTCCACCAAAGTGCAAGTGTGTTAGGAAGATTTAAATTTTTCATGTTCTCCTCGATGTCCAGCAATGTAAGAGAGAGATCGGACCAGAAGTCATTGATACCGGTCCATTTCTTAGTACCCTTATCCATTAACTTATGATCAGCTAATAGGATCCCACCCAATGATCTCCAAGCTGGCCCAAATTCACGAAATTTCCGTCCCTCTGGAGATACGTAAGATGTATCTCGGTATTTCTTACCTGATCTTTCGCGCTTCTCGATTTTCCATCTGACAGCAGTTAGCAACTTACAGACATACTTGTAGAGAAGAGGACAAGGGTCCTCTTTAGGATCAATCTTTAGACAGGTTTTAGACTTAATTAACTCATTAGGAGATACTTTATATCCATCACTCAACTGTAATGGCAAGTAAGCCTTCTCACTATGAGGCGTAGATGCACCTGCACAGATCATTCTGGTCGCGAAACTCTCCTGAGAAACAGGAGAGGCAATTGCTTTAAATTCCTTCCCATCGCATCTGTCCAAGTTTTGTGACTTACACTTTTCTGAGACAATGCCACCTAGATAAACTTGTCTTCCTTTCTGGATGCTTTGCTTCAGCAAATATGAGCTACTTGAAACACCCTTGTTAGATGATTCAACTAAATACAGAGGTATTGTTTCTCTAGCTATATCCGAATCTGGGAAACCGTAGAAACCCGATCCCTTTTCTTCGTCCCTTGCATCCAAATGCTTAGTACCTGAAAGCTTCACTCTCTTAGCTCTTGTGTTAAATTCTGAACCATCTTTTGAAGCAGATGGCTCAAAACCTTGTAGAGTTGCATATCCACTTGTTACGACAGAGTTGTCATAGTTGGAACTGAGAGAGGAACCCCAATAAAATTTAATTCCCCTTTATGTTTTTTAAACAATTGTAAGATTGACCCCATTGAAAACTATATATTGACCCCTATAAATCTGATTTAAACTCATATTTTACTTAAAAAGAAGACTCAAAACCCATATTCCCTAGCTAAACATATACTTAATCTTCCCAAATTGAACTTAAATTCAAAGTACACTCATTCAAAGCATGTAAACTATTTAAAATTTGGGCTTATAATTATATAAAAAAAAGTGGCTTACAAAATATATTTTTAATTTCTTTTTGTTTTTATAAGTTTGACCCCAACAAAAAATTGCTCTACCTTCACCACTGACGAACAGAACCCTTAAACCTGTCCATGACGTAAAAGCCTGCTTTGGAACAGAACCCTTAAACCATACAACTTTCGCGGAAGGAGACTTAGGTGCATCAGGCCTTAGGTGCTCTCAAGCCTTCTTGGAAGGTGCTCTCAAGCTTAAAGTTGATTATTTATTACATTTGATTGCTACATTTTACCGAAGAAACCTATGGTACTTATTTTATCACATCATATAATTTCAAATGATCGCTAAATATATGTTTTTATATTAATTGGTTCACGAGGCTATTCATCTAGAACAATAATTTGAACTGGTCATCATAGCCTACAAACAAATTTCTTGAAAGACGGAAATTAAATTGTTTATAATAGTCATGGATATAGCGACTATGAAACTATGATTTTTTCAAATTCCTTGTATGTATTGTGATCACGGATTCAAAATAGATATATAGTCAGAAGCTCTTATCAAATGAAATTGAAAACGGTGAGTATTATAATGACCGTACAGATCATGCCTCTCAATCTTTATCACAAAATCCAGGCTGTATCTCTGTATTAATTAATCATATTTTGTTCCATCTAACTTTCAAAAACCAGATACAAACTTTTCTTAAAAAATTTCTTCCGTATTAGAGAAATATTTTATTTTTCTGACAACGTTTGTCAACTATATTGACAATTTTTTAGTCAAAAGTCAAAACTCTTCCTATTAATCTAATTTCGTTCTATGAAACAGAGGTGGACAAAATACCAGCATCCAAAACCCAAACTCAAACCCGCATCGAAGTAATCCAATCCGAAGTTTTAAAATATTCGAACGGGTCGTAGACTTAAAAATCCGAACACTTGAACCCAAACCCAAATCTGATCTGAACCGATAACCGAATGAATACCTAAAATACCCAAAATATAATTATATATGTATAAATTATTAATTATATTTAGATTTGATATAACCCAATTATTTAAAATTACAATTATAAATCTAAAAATATCAATTATTTTAAAACCAAAATAATCAAAATATATAAAATAACTAAAATATCTAAAAGTTTCTAGTTATATTTGTGAAAATGTAACCAATTTTATTCAAATTTAACAATTTTTTTTATTTTCCTCAATATTTCAGATACCCGACCCGAACCTGAATAAATCCAATCCGAACCCAACCCAAAACTATAGAATACCCAAACGGATCCTATACCCCTAAACTCAAACACTCGAAACTCAAAATACCCGATTCGAACCCAAACTGATACCCAAATGTCTACCCCTTAATAACTAAATGGAGACAATACTAAAATTGGTCATGAACTTGCTAGAAGAGGCGATATTAATAAGACATTTTGATATAAATGCTAGAAGGAGGTTTAGTCGCCACGTCATATTGTATGTTCAGCGCTTAGTTTAATGCATGGTTTACTGTTTATTTTCCCCAACATTGTTTCCCAATTATTTTCAGAAAAAGAAAAGAAAAAAACATTGTTTTCCAATTTTAATAGGTTTAAACTATTGGGCTTCAGTTTAAGCCCATAGTAGTAGGTAAGCATGAATAACTAAAAAGCAAAACATCGTATGAACCGGCCTCTTGGTCATACTCACAAGTTAAAACTTCTAGGAATATAATATTTTAATTTCGTTTTTTTTTGTTTCTTTTGGATATAGAAACATGAATCTATTCTTAAAATAGTGTTCAATTTTCGGATTGATTATTTCGTTCCATTCGATTTATCTAGATTAATCGAGAGACAACAAGAGCCAAAGCAATTCTGATGAGATGATTGGATGATCGATGAGACTCGCAAATATAACCATTGGCAGAATGTCAGGTATATATCTATCAAAAGAACATAAAAACAGCCAAGCCACGTAATGAAAGATGGTACTATAACCATATAAGCTAACTTTCAAATACCATATTTGACATTATTCTCAATTACAAATTGATATTAGTCTCTTTTATAATATTATCTAAAATATATAACATTATATAAAAGTATATGACCGGCTAGCGAAAAAACAGTGCAGACTCTAAATTGAAGTTTAGATGGTCATACCTTCGAAGTCTGGCTGTTTTTTAGGTGGACTATAAATTTTAGTTTAAATGGTCATACTTTTGTTGATCGAGCAAAATGATGAAAGAATTTGTTTAAACTTTGAAAATTTGAGGAGATAAATACCAAAATCACTCAAATCCATTAATTATCGAGGAAGTTAACACAGAAGCTTTGTCGGAGGTCCGCTTCCCGCTTTAGAATTGGAATTGGAATCAAAAACTCATAAAAGCTTTCAGAATCTTGCTTCCATATCACTTCCAAAAAACTCCTTTCGAAAACACGTTGGAAGCTTGCACTTTCGTCTTAAAAAACATTATATCGTAAATCAATGTGAATGGTAAAATTATTTTTGATATGTCTCTTGTTATTAAAAAAAACAAAACTGAAAACTAATTTAGTACTTTGTCATTTGTGCATACTAATTTTCGTATTTCATCTATAAATTATCTTTCGTCTAACATGTGAGATGTTAGAAGTGATTAGTTTGATTAGTTGATTGATATTAATTTGGAAGATTTGAGTTTGTTGATTACAACATATAATTTGAAGCAAAACTATTTGATATAATTGAGAAAATTGAGAATGAAGACGGTGATTTTGATTTTGATTTTGAATCATATTATTTTGAATTATTCATGTTTAGTTTTATAATAATGTATTGAATTTGTGTTCTTAACATTTTTTTAATATAATATAATATTTAATTATATATATATATATATGTATATATGCTTCCAACACTTACCCGGTTCCTATTTTTTGTTTAAATCACTTATGTGTTTCTATATGCTTTCGTTTCCGGATACCCACTTCTGATTCTATGTAACATATGTATGTACACTAGTGGATGTACATATGCATTAAAAAAACTCGATGACATACACTGTAAATATGATGTGTTTCTTAAAATAAATAAAGTTTTCGCAAATAGCACAAACATTGAAAATTGTCTATTTAGCAAATTTGGAATAGTAAACTGTCTAGTTACAAATTAATTTCTAAAAAACTGTTCTATATAACAAAGTAACTCAAATTTAAACAAAAGTAGAAAACTGTCAAAATAGAAAACATTCCAAATCCAAAAGCTACAATTTGCCATGAAATCAAAGAGCTCGGTCGATAAGTTTTGCCTAATCTAAAACCACAACACTCAAATAAAAATCTCTAGAAATGGTTCTGATGTATTACTAAACTGTTTCGTAACGCACTAAATTAGTCATAATTCTTAATAACCTAATTCAAGATACATGTATGGTTTCATGGAGAACATAATTGACTTTTGTAAAAACGAGTTTTGACTTTTAACCTCTTTGAGTTTGTGTAAGAGACTCTTTGCTATAAGTAAAAAAGAAAGTGTTAATAAAATAAAGAAATTAATAAAGATTCATTTGCACAAAAGAAGTAATTGGCATGATGAGTTCGAAACCCTGACTACACTTTCCAACTTCTCAAGCATCTCAACTCTCTCGTCTGAGTTAAGACCTTTTATGGAGAAAGTTGCTTTCTTCAAACAATTTGCATTTTTGAGGATATATTTTGCCACCTCTATCTCCTCTTCTAGCTCCTCTTTGCAGCCAATCCACACAAATGTCTTGAGATGGCGCAACAAACATTCAGCAACATTATTTGGTTGATTCCATTTCCCTTGATCTCCAAGATCGTTTCTACGAGTCAGTTGCTGAGACCAATGAGGGGATTAACACATGCAATGAACTTCTATTATATCAGCAAACCCTAAAACTGATTCAAGAAAATAGCTGACAGATGAATATTGCTTACATCAATGAGCTTGAGAACTTGCAATTTAGGAGAACTATCAAGCATGAGGGTTAGTAAATTCCGCCAAGCTGCATAGTTTATATATAGCTCCAAATATTCCAGCTGATAGAAGATTCTACCGGTGGAAAACTTAATATATGCATGAGGCAGTATTAGCACATAAACAATAAAATATCAACTAAAAGTTAAATGCAAGAAAAAAACCTGAAAAGCTTACCTTCAAAGCTGATATTTCCAATGAAAGACGTTTGACTGAAGTTAGAGATTTCATAAGCTTCTCGCTGATTACATGAATAATATTTGCCTCCACCAACTCAGTTGTATTCTCAATCAGGCAAGACCCATCACCTAAAATACCTTCAATCTTCAAGTATTTCAAAGAAGGAGCATTTATCACATAGCCCAATGTATCACTGTAATTATAAATTGTTAGTCTCTGTAAGGATGGCACCGCAATAATGAAAGTCTTCACAGTACTGTTGAATGGATCTCGACGCACTATCAAATTTTCAAGGTTAGGGCAGCCAGATAAAAGGTTAAAGAAGGATTCATCGTTTTTGAAATTCACATAGTGAAGATGCAGAGTTCTAAGGGATTTCAATAAAACTGAAGAAGGGACATCCATAAGAATCAAAAACTTGAGTTCCAAGGTCTCTAGTGTTTCACAGTTACACAAGCTTTTAGGAAGTAAGAACCGTTCTCCAGCTCCAACATAGATCAGTACCAGCTCATGTACACTGCTGGCAAAGGCAGTTTCAATCAATTTTTCAGTATCCATCGCATTACATATCTCTAAACAAATCTTGAGATGTAAACTCTGTAGAACTGGAGCCTTATGTGAAAGCAAAGCCTTGCAAACATTCTTTGAAAATGTCCCGAGTTGATCATTGCTGTGATGGTAAGAATTAAACTTGAGTTTAGGCAGCAACTTCCAAAGAGACTGCCATTGTTTAGACAAAACACTCGTGGTTATGGCATCTTCTATAGGAAGCAGAGACAATATCAGCACAAGCAAAGCCTCAGGCAACAAACTGATCCTGTCCTCATTCAAAATACCTTGATTATTAATACTCTTTTGCTGCCAAACACCACATAACAAAGGACTTGAGTTAGTTTTGAGTTTTTGGAGATTACATGAGTTTATGAATTCTAAAACATACAAAGAAACTAACCATCGTTCCAATATTGGTCAAGCTTGAGTTGAAGAATATTATGAGTACGCTTACGCTAGTGCTAAACGCTTTTTCGACCTCCCAACAGAGATTGAGCTGTTTAAATTCGGCTGCGGCAGAGGACTACTCTCCTCAAATACATGATCGTGAGAATTAAAGGTCAAAGAGGCTTTTTGTCTTTTTCTTGTCGGCGACGACCAGCAACGAAACTAAACTGTGTACTTTATTTGTGTCGAGGCTAAGGCAGCTAGGGTTAATTTTGGATGTATGTTTTGAAAGAAGAATCCAAACTCTTGGTTTTCTCCTAATGTTTTGAATAATAGTAAGATTGAGTACTGCTTTATACATATAAATGATATAAATATATAATACATTGATCACTTTTTTAATTTGAATTTGCTCATACTACTATAGATATATATGAATGTGATTTATATAAAGCACACGTTCTAAACCTATTGATAATCAATGATCAAAGTAAACTATATATAGATGTAATAAGTGAACCGTTAAAATGGTGCAGAAAGAGGAACGAAATTAGCAAATTTTATTTAACACTTCAATCAGTTTTTAAAAACCTAAGCTAACCGAGAAGGTTATAAACACACAAAACCGGAAAGAAAAAAGAAAAAGAAAACGAAAAAACACAGGCAAAGAGGTCACAGATCAGTCTGGTTAGCCAAAATCTGTTCATCTACGATTGAACCGTGTTTCCCAACAGCCGGAATACTAAGTGAACGTTTCCTCATCTTGGCTGTATCCGAGGCAGCTACTATGATTTTGTTCCGGTACTCGAGAGATTCAGTCAATGGCTGGTTCACTGTCTTGAGGAATAGATCAAGGTTTTGGATGTATTTTTCATTTTTGTTGAGCTTTGTAGCCTCGTTGTGGTTGTTTTCAGATACCATGGAGATTGCGTCTTGAGACTCTTCTTCTTCGTTATCAGTCCAGTAACTCTTATCTTCCATTGCCAAATCATCGTACTCTTCATCTGACTTTGTTGATTCTTCATCCACGGATCCAACCTGGTTTAGGATGATTGTAAGAGTCTTAAAACTAACCTCTACAAGAGAAAATGGCAATAACATTCTCCTAACGAATCAAGATTTGGTTACCTCTTCATGATTGTGATCGTTGTTGTTATCACTGAGATCTTCATCAGAATCTGGCTCAGGAAAATCATCGTCGCCTTCTTCATCATCTTCATCGCTCCCATTTACAGACTGCTCTTCTTTCAGCTGCACGGAAGATTCGGAAATAAGTAAACAACTTTCACAAAATGCGATCATGTTTTTACACACTGATCGGTGTAGGATTTACCTCTTTTGAAGGCCCATCAGATATTCGTGGCGAACTGCAGCAAGAAGAGTAATGCCTGCTTCCGGTTTCAATAAAATCTGCTCTTGACTCATCTACACTCCCAGCATGGCTAGTTGCACCATCACTAGGCCAAGCGCTGATCCCAAAGTGACCAAACTGAAGATTCACCGGTTCAGGTTTCTGTAGGTATTCAGAAAAGCAATGCTCTGTTCTATTATCCATCTCAGTGCCACCATTGGGTTCCTTGTTCTTGTCAACGGAACCAACAGGCCAAGTTTTTGCTACAGTACCGTCAGTATTGAAAAGAATTATACGCCTAGAGGAGCCTTGTCTTTGGATCAGCTGAAACATTCCCTTGGAACTTAATGAATTGGCAGCACACTGGTTTCTGTGCTCGTCATCGATAACAGCAACAGTGTTTGTGGTAGAATCATAGAGCTTCTCTCCTGTTTCACGTCTACGCAGGCAACCAAAGACCGTTGCGTGGATTGTAGCCACGCTCTTGTCGACATTTGTGTTGTTTATCTTAGGAACGAGATGTTTGTCAGCTCGTTTACATAGATAATCCTGTATTGTTCTGATGTTACGTATATATTTTACATACTTATTCTTTGCTGGGTCCAATGTCATGTACTTTGCTCGGACTGCAAACCGCTCTAAGTGTTTCTCTTCGTTGGCGATGTATACCATGAAGGGAATAATTGACGGGTGCTTTTTCATAAGTCCCATCTGCAGAAAAGGAAAAAGAATAAGAAAAATATACATTAAAAGACCTTTAAATGTCAAATAAAAAATGTGTAATAATGAGACACAGCTAAGACTTACCACAAAGTTAAGGCTTAAGTGAACCCCTTCAACGACTACCGATTCTTTCCTCTCTTCCCATGTGGTAATGAGCCTATCGAGACTGTCAATCACCATCTCGCTTTGTGCCTTATAACCTTCTACAGCCATCTGCTTATGACTTGGCAAGTCGGTGGTGCTTGAGTTTGAGTTTGATCCAGCGTCCGTCTTTTCGGTATTGGAATTAACACCTCGAGAGCCTTTCAACTTTTTGGCTCTTCTTTTGGCTTTTGACTCAGCAACTGCCACAGGGTCAAGGTGCTCTCCAGCATGGTACGTTGAAGCCCACAGCAAAGGATTCTGTTTCTCATCAGCAAAGCTCCTCATCATGTGCCTTATAGAGTCAGTTGATATCACAGTCGTAATCCCCAGTCTGCTACCCTGTAACACAAATTTACATATTGCATCTGATTAAAAAAAATATAACTAGACACATGTTATGAATAGTTTCACTCTGAAAAGAGATTCTTATTGTCAATCAAAAGCATAGAAACGGAGGGAATGAATACTCACCAGCAATGCAGACAACGTAGATTTACCACAACCACTGGTGCCACAGAGCAGAACAGTTACAGATTCTTTCCTTTCTCGGATTCTGCGAATGATAATAAGAGTTGTAGACAAGGTGTTAAATAAAAAAAAGGAAAAACTACAGTTTCAGGATATGATATATGAGCGGGAAATAACAAATCTTAGAAAGCTACATAAATATATTGTATGTATTTAAAAGAAGAAAACATGACATAAACAACAGAAATATGCAGATTCTGTATGCCATTGCTTTTATTGACAATACATAACGAGATATATTCCAAAAGTTAAGAAATTTTACCTGCATGCCAGAATCAAATCAGCCCTTTGGTCATGACCAACGTACTTATATTCAGCCAGTGCATCACACACAACATCTAAGAATATTTCTCTTGAAACAACAACAGTTGTGCGTCTTTTATACATCTCAAATGGTTTACTTTTATTCTTGTCAACATCATCAGCAACCAAACAGTCAATTTTCTCAACACAAGTTGAACCACCACCTCCTTCCTTTGCAAATTCAGGTTCCTTCCCATGATCTGGTGAGGAACTACAAGATCCCTCACTTCTTATCAACTCAAAAACTCTACGACTGATCTGCCAACAGAGAACAATAGAGAGAAAAAACAGATAATCAGGAATACATAAAGGAATGAAGAAACTGGTCAGATATGAATAATACCCATTAACTCCTTCACTGTAAACCAAAAAGCCAAAATTAAGTCTTTCACATGCAGTAAGATTTAACATACAATGTAAGTTATTCCACAAAGATAATCAGAAACAACTCCAATATTGAATTTATGATAGACATTAATGCTCACAGCAACAAGCTCAAAACTAGTATACAAAATTCCCAAATTAGAGATGAAAAATATACTAAACATTTATTAGCACCAAAACTAGTAAGAGCGAATGTAAGATCATTGCTAAGTCCTTACTAGATCTACACACACCATTGATGATTGATCCAACCTCAATTCAAAATCTTCATAAGATTTTTCCGTCAAACAATCGGACATCATCAATATTCCGGCGAATAAAAACAATCAAAAATCCCCAGACAACAAAATTAAACTGAAGAATCGATATAACACAAAAGTTTCAATCGCAATCACCTTGAAGGCGTGACGCGGTTTGCATCCCATAAGCTGAAGAGTACTCTGCAAAACAGAACGCGTATACCGAAACGAACCTTCGCCATTATCATCACCTTCTTCACGCACTACTATGTACAGAACCTTCGTTACCTCCGCCATCACTACAAACACATAAACCAAAATCAATCACAATGAAACAAAAATTCGAAAAAGTTTTTGAAAATTTCCAGATTGAAAAATTTCGGGAATGTAGGGAAGGTAGAGAAGATTGATAAGAGAGGTAATCAGAATTAACCAATGAAATCGCATACCTACCGGAGAAAATCTGTTTTTTTTTTTTTTTGCAGATCGGAGAAGAGAGAAAGGAAACTGTGAAAAATTAGGGTTTATAAATGAGGATCGCGATGGTTTTGTTTATAAGAAGAGGTAAAAGAAGAAGAATACGAAGAGGAGAGGAATGGTAATATTATCGCCATTTTTATTTTAATTTAGGTCACTCGTCTTCTTCTTCTTCAACGCATCGTTCGAGGAGCCTTCACGACTTTGTTTTGAGAAATCTTCTTCTTCTTCTTTGTCTCCTCTCTCCCACACGTATCTTTCGCAGACAAATTGTTTTTTATTTTTTTGTTGCGCTTTTTAAATTTTTTTGTTTTTGTTTTAATCCTTTTTTGAACTGAACCAGCATCTTACTTTTATTGATAAAGACATCCCTAGATTTTGTTTGTAGATCAAATTGCCCCTCTTATTCCGTGTTTTTACATTTGTCACTAAAAATAATAAAAAAAGGAATCCTAATTCCTAATAACAAACGTAGTTTATAATTATATTTTGTTTATCAGTGTTTTTTTTTCTGAGATATAAATATCTAATATAACGAGCTGGCAGATTTTAAAAGAAAATATAAAATAAGTATGTTAATGTAAGAGATAACAAAAGTAATGGGTCTTTTTATAATTTGTAATATTAAATAGTTTTTTTTCTACAATAATATTAAATAGTTTTTTTTTTTGTTCTGATAAGGTTTCTTTGGGTCAAGGTTTCAATTTAGAAGGTTAAAAAATTTGGCCGACCGATTTGATTCGGTCTTTGTCAACAATTAACTACTATGGAAGAAAGGAGACTAGATATGTAACCATAAAAGTAATTATCTCAAATACATGTATTCGTTCCTTAATAGATTTGATTTTGTGAAGATAAAAGCATGTTATCAAAAAAGTAATTAGCAATACTATAGAAGTAATCATGATGATGATTTGTTTACCCATTAAGGTTGTAAGAAATTCAAAATAGAATTACTTCTATTGAGAGAAGAGGATGTTCACGTACCTTCACAAAAGTTTTCTTTGCTTCTATTGATTTGTAGATACATGTGAATTTAGTCTTTGTTGTTGTCATGATAAAAATCATATTTATAGAGAAAATATCCCGTAATAAATTGTTTAGGATACTATACTGAAATTAATTATTTCATTTAAAACCACACAAAATAAATAAC
This sequence comes from Cardamine occulta, assembly GCA_028015245.1. Taxonomy (NCBI): domain Eukaryota; kingdom Viridiplantae; phylum Streptophyta; class Magnoliopsida; order Brassicales; family Brassicaceae; genus Cardamine; species Cardamine occulta. The sequence continues at coordinate 8,715,035 of CM051380.1, read as the reverse complement.
CATATTTAATTAATGATATGCCTAGTGAGTTATAATTTTTTTTTTTTTTGATAAAAGAGTTATAAATTTATTTCTGAAGTAAAAATTAAAATTTGAGTTTAGTTTGTTGTTATTGAAAGAACGTAATTTATGTATTTTCACTAATTTGTGTAGAATTTATTTACCATATTCTTCCTATACAAATCATGGCAAATTAAAGTTTTAGTGGAAACAAAAAAAAAACAATTTATTTGGAATATTTATTTCTTAAGGGGAAAGAAAGACAAATAATTTTCATTTCACATGATTCAGATTCCCCGTGTGGACCCATAACGAGATTCAAGAATCAAGATGCGGTAAAACTGTAAATCTGCTGTGGGAACAATGGTAAGAAGTTCAACTTTTTCTTCTGCGAGTGATTTGTACTTTTGTCGTGGAGGAATAAAAAAAAGGACAAAGGAAGTGGGTTCCATCGTTAAAGAACAAAAGCTCCAAACGTTACATCCATGAAGTTTAAGCCATCCATAGATTTGGTCAATTTTTACTTATAAATTTCCTATTGGAATAAACAAACATTAGAGTCATCATCATAAATATTTATATACTAGTAGTATTAAAATAATGAGAAAGAATCATATATCAGTTGTAATTTTGTATATGATTATCATCAAACATGCAAAGGCAATAAAAGTCAAGATGAGGAGACAAGTCACTAGACCAATAACCACTTGATCTTTCTAATCACATGTTAATAGAGTATTTTAACATTAGTAGTACTAGAACATGATATAACTTGTTTAGTCCTTATTTGCTTATTTTAGTTTATTATTTATAGGTTTTTTTAAATAGATTAGGAACAAACTCATATAGATCACAGTAGAAAACCTAACAACATAGTAAAATAGTATTGTATATCTCTATTTCCTAATACTAGGACACATTTCGTGTACTTAACGTTTTATATAGCGATCCAACGATTTTTAAAAAATTCTTGTAATCTCAAATTTTTTAAACGCGATGAATAGTTCAATTCACAGCTACAAGATTGGTCGAAGCTAGAGACCTAGAGTGGAGCTGAAATTGCGAAGTTTTTCTTTCATATTTTGTCAACAAATAAAACAAAATGAAGTTAAAATTAAAAAAAATAAACGATGTGATTCTCCAAAATTAAAAATAAAATAAAAATAAAAACCCGATGAAACAAACTCAAAACCGGGTGCAAAATAGCTCTAATGCAATACTAGTTGGTTAATGCGACAATTATTAAATTAAACCGAAAAAAAAAACTAAACGAGATATTAGTTATTTACTTACATTTGATTGTACAAATACTACAATGTGTTAAAACTTAAAATGAAGCAATGGTTTTTCTTCATGTATTTTTGGGAGTTGTTAAGGTTCAGCTTCTCCTCTTGGGCTTCTTCAAAACTTGAAGCCCATCTTCCTCTCTAAAAGATTAACCAGCTCATTCTGAGTGAACCGAAGACTGAACCGAGATTAGAACTAAACCGAGATCAACATTTCACATCAGTCCTCCGATTAGTTTCAATCGCCGTACCTCTCAGCATCTTTGCTCCGCCGTAATTCTTTCCCGTGAGTCATCTCTTCTTTCAATTTTCCTTGATCTCTGACTTCTCCCCATCAAATTTGGTCTTTAACTTGTGACACGTTTAGAGCGTCGAAATTGTGGCTGTGTATGTCTATGGCGGAACCATCGAAGCTTAGAGTTTTAATGGTCTCTGATTTCTTCTTCCCGAACTTTGGTGGTGTTGAGAATCACATCTATTATCTCTCTCAATGCTTGTTAAAGCTCGGTCACAAGGTCAGTGTCAGATCAAAAAGTTAATCTCTTTTTGCGTTTTTAGCTCTAAAGAAATCAAATTCGGCTTCAATCGGATGTGATTCAAATACAAGTTGATCTTTAATTTCCAAACTTGATTCAATCCAAAGTTTCAAATGTGATTCAAATCCAAGTTTCAGCTTTATAATTCAAAAAGTTCATATCTTTCTCAAGTTTTTAGCTATAACGTAATGAAATTCTCAAAGCCCTTCTTTGCTATTTCAATAGGATGTGATTAGATTCAAGTTTCACCTTTATTTTCAATAGCTGTAATCATCAAGTAATCTCCAAATTTGCTACTATTGGTTTGAGATATTGTTGCTTCTGTTTCAGGTAGTGGTTATGACCCATGCTTATGGAAACCGTTCTGGAGTTCGATACATGACTGGTGGACTCAAAGTTTATTATGTACCTTGGAGACCTTTTGTTATGCAAACCACATTTCCAACTGTTTATGGAACACTTCCCATTGTGAGAACCATACTTAGACGCGAGAAAATCACGGTAGTTCATGGCCATCAAGCTTTCTCTACGCTTTGTCATGAAGCTTTAATGCATGCCAGAACTATGGGATATAAAGTTGTGTTTACAGATCATTCCTTATATGGTTTTGCTGATGTTGGGAGTATTCATATGAATAAGGTTTTACAGTTTAGTTTAGCAGATATAGACCAGGCGATTTGTGTTTCGCATACGAGTAAGGAGAATACGGTTTTAAGGTCTGGATTGTCACCAGCTAAGGTTTTTATGATACCAAATGCTGTTGATACTGCTATGTTTAAACCTGCTTCTGTTCGACCTAGTATGGATGTCATCACTATAGTTGTTATAAGTAGATTGGTTTATCGAAAAGGTGCGGATTTGCTCGTTGAAGTCATACCAGAAGTATGCCGTTCATACCCGAATGTGAGTTTCAAAACCCACAGCACATATGAGTAAATCATTCCGCCATTTTTCTTTAGTAGCTGCATTTACGTTTTTTTTGGTTTTTGGTTTTTTGAAAGGTTCGTTTTATAGTCGGAGGAGATGGACCAAAACATGTGCGACTAGAGGAAATGAGAGAGAAGCATTCTCTCCAAGATAGAGTCGAAATGCTGGGTGCAGTGCCACATTCTCGTGTCCGCTCTGTTTTGGTAACGGGTCATATTTTCCTAAACAGGTGTGTGGATTCTTACACTATTTTTTGTTTAAAATTCACAAAAGTCGACATTAGTTTTTATCAGTTACTGCTACTACAGTCTTGATCCTCTGACAGTTCTTTAACAGAAGCCTTCTGCATAGCTATATTAGAGGCGGCTAGTTGCGGATTATTAACTGTTAGCACTCGTGTTGGAGGTGTCCCTGAGGCGTGTAACGTTTCCTATAATACTTTCTTTGCTCTTCTGCTTCATCCGTATTGTTTCTTTCTTCCAGATCAATAAAAAATAAGGTTTTCTTCATGATTTACAGGTCCTACCAGATGACATGGTTGTACTTGCTGAACCAGATCCAGATGATATGGTACGAGCAATCGAGAAGGCAATATCAATACTCCCAAGTATTAACCCCGAGGAGATGCACAATCGAGTGAGTTCTACTTCAAATCCGAATCCAACATATCATTCTACTTTGAGAGTTAAGACTCTTCTTCTAAGCCTTTGATTTTCTTTTTGCTTGTTGCTACCAGATGAAGAAGCTTTACAGTTGGCAAGATGTAGCCAAAAGAACTGAGATTGTGTACGACCGTGCCTTGAAATGTTCAAATAGGAGTCTTCTAGAACGTCTATCGCGGTACATTATATATCCTTACCCATCAAGATTGATGTCAAACCTCATTTTTCTTCGATACCGATGAATACCTGATCTTTTTGTAGGTTCCTATCATGTGGAGCTTGGGCAGGGAAGCTATTCTGTATGGTTATGATCGTTGATTACTTACTTTGGCGTTTACTTCAGTTACTGCAGGTGAAAACTGTTACCTCTATCTTTCATTAACTCTCATCTTATCTAAATCCTTTCGTTAGATATGTACTATTCCTAACTTGTATTCTCATAATGGGACTTTGCCTCAGCCTGATGATGATATCGAGGAGGCACCCGATATCTTTCTTCACCATCATTGAGAGAAGATAAACTGAGTCTTCATAAACAGAGTTTCAGCTCCGTCGATTTTTCGCCTTTTGTTACCTGAGAGTAGATGTGAGTCCATGTTATATTATAGGATTTAAGTAACTTTTTGAACTTATTTATTTAACACTTACAAGGTCTTTAAATGGGTCTGTGCTACTTAATACAAATGGACTACTTATACAGTTATTAGATTTTTCACTGCAAACTATGTTCTAAACTGAAAATTAACTAAATTTATTTTGATACATTGCTGCTTCCTGCAAAGCATGTGATCTGTTAATTCAAGCAAATCAATTGTACTTGTGTGCTAACTTTTATGGTCACACATAGTCTATGACTCATGATTTTACCATATCATCGAGAGTAGGCGGCGATTCGATGCTTCCTAGTCCCTAGTCATTAATGTACAAAGTTTTTAGAGGGATGGGATCACAACTTTGGTGTAGTGCTACACGACAATGTGGTCTGAGGGATTATATACACCATATTCAGTACTCGGATGATGTTGTTTTGGTCTTGTGTAGTCTTTGTGACTACAAGATCAGTCAATGTGATGGAATGTGATTAAAAATCTATGTATTATAACTTATTTTTCGAATTCTGACAGTATATATATATATATACATAACAAGAAGGAGATGGTCTACATAGACAAAGCTGAGTAGATGTTTATACAAACGAGGACCTTATGAGGTTGCGATATTCTCCTAAAGCCCAAATGGGAAATATGTTTCTGTAAGCTGAGTAACTGATCATACAATTCCGATTAAAAACTCCCAATATCTCCTGATAAAAAGGAAGAAGCAAATTTCAAATAAATCAAGTTGGTAAAGACAAAACATGCCTATGATCAATATGAACCATTTTGAACTCACCTGTTGTGGGTAATCTCCATCTTCCATCTGCGAGTTGATGAGCGATTTTGCGCCACGGTGCAATGGCATCGAGTCTCTACTAACCTATTCAAACCCAAAATATAGATTAAGTGACAAACTAAAAAGGCATTATATATCGAGAAGGTTGAAACTCACCTGTCCAGCTTCAATGAGAGCTAAGAGTGCCCATGATGTGTTCACAATATGTGATTTGTTCTCGGGAAGATTGGTGTATACTTTGTTTTGACATGAGAGGTAGCTCTCTCCCCACCCACCACAAGAAAGTTGTTTGGAGAGAAAAAATTCACAAGCCTTTCTAATACAAAGACTAGTCTCATATGTTTTGCCTCCTGCCAACAACCCTTTAATCCCAAACCATGTTGCATAGGTGAAGCACACTCCCCACGAACCGTACCTACAAATTTATCATCTTGCTGTTAGGGACAAGATCGTCTCAAAGTCTTGTTCAAAACATTTATTAAAGTATATTTATGAGGTAAATGGTTTATTTTCAAAAATTCATATATCCTAATTTATATATATTTAAAAAAAAAATTACATGTCCCAATTTATATAAATATTTATTTTTAAAAAGAATTTTTGTTTTAAATTGAAGTCTTGCTCAACCGTTGTATTTGCAATTGTATGTGCTAAAATAAGGTTTTGTTAGGATATATCACAACATTTATAAAAGTAAAGACCAACTAGTGAGTACTAAGAGCATGACTATCGGCAGAGACGAACATCGTCTCTCATTAATAAAATAAAAAGAAAATAGAAAAAGGTGATGAAAGGGAGAAAAACGTCTCTCGTTAGAGACGCATGAGAAACGTTTCTTACAATTGTTCTTTTATAATTGAATAATTGATATATCTTTTAATTAAATATTATTTTAGTTTGTGTTCACACTTAAAAATGTGTTCATATTTAAATTGAGAGACTCAAGTGGAGAGACCACAGTTGTTAATGCTCTAAGTAAGTACTAACCATGAACCATCAGGAAGTTGTGTTTTTTCAATAAATTCAACTGCTTTGGTAATGCATCTCATTATTTCTTTCCTCTTGTATATCGAATTGATCCTTGTGAATAACATGAGACCTTGGATTGCAGCTGATGTGCATTCTATGTATCTGCGGATTTTTCATCCATCCATCATCAACAAGAAAACTATCGTCTAAAATGCGAATTTAGGTAATACTAATTCTCATATTACTGATAATCTATGATGATATCTCCAAAAGTCTCTGATGGATTGATAACCTGATATGCATATGAAGGTACCAAATGATATTAGAGTCCGCTTATATATGTTTCTTGATCAATATGAACATAATAAGGAAGAAATGGTTTAACCTCTAGCCATGGATATGATCTTGTTAGCTCGTATGACGCAAATCCCCCATTTTTGTTCTGGATGAAGTAAACTTATAGCAAATGTATATGATATGAATAATTGTGTGAAAAATGCATAAATCATACCTGTAATGATAAGATAAAGTTAACAGCATCAAATAAATGCTCTTCAAGCATAGCTTCTCCAACCAGATTAATCGGCATCTGTGATAGTAACAACGCCGCCTGTAACAAGGAATTTGTACCGTAACTATGAGGAATGAGTAAATAAAAACGTGTAAAAGTTGTGGAGTTAGTTAAGTAACGTAACCTTCAAGGCTTCAGCAGTACAGTCAGAGACAGGCCATGGATTGTCAGCAGTGGAGAAACCCCATCCTCCTTTACATGAGTGTCGATACCATAACCCTGGATCTCCACAAGTGTCTCTCCTTATCTGTTTTAGTTAAATTATTCAGATCATAGAGGTTGATCTATAGAGGATGATATTTAGGGTTACAAAGTGAAAAAAACACTACTTGTGTATTCTTGATGTAGTTATGTGCTCTCTTAAGCATCAAGCCATATTCATCAACCAAATTCGTCGCCAAAATTGCTTGTACAGCTAAAGTCACGTCCCATAGTTGAGATCCGTTGTATCCCTAAATAGACATTAATTATAGCTACTTAATTATGTATCTAAAATGTGGTTCAAATGGACGAAAATAAAAGAAAAAATTATGGAAATGTACCTGCATTTTCATTCCATCCTCAGCCACCCACAAATAGTCTTTGATCCGTGAGAGATGAGATTTAAATGCTTCAGAATCTGGAGCATCGACCCAGCAGCAAAGCATATTCAAGACCTTAAATCCGACACCAACCCAACATATTGTCAAAAAAAAAAAAAAATTAGTAATTAAGGTCATAACTAGAGCATTGAGAATAAGCTATATGTATATAACCTACTTTGTTGACAGGACCAATACAAATATAATGACTGTTTTGGTCTTCATAGTGAATGTGTTCCATCACTGTTTGAAGAGCTCGGTTTCTAAGCTTAGACAATGGCCATATTTCAAGAAGAGGCTCTCCAAATTTCTTCAGACAACTCCAAATGACATCTTGAATCTTTGGATGTGGATAGTACAAGTCCTCCTGCATTTCTGTATAAATAAATTAAATGCACTAAAATCTAACAACAACTAGTTCAAAAAAATTGATTCTACCTTAGCGCATTGATTACGAGCAGTGTCCCAATCGATATGGTGATAAGGAATAGTGTAGAGCTCTCGTCGAAGGGACAAAATAGTTCCATTAGTTCGACAAACAAATCTTCTTCCGTATAGATATGACATTGGAAGATAAACCATCCTACAATGGCACCACATTCGACCTGGATGAAAGGGAAGTGTATAAGGAAGAAGCCATAACTCTGGAGGTAAAGGATTGTTCCCACTCCATTCATAAGCTCCAAGAACCTGTTTCCATATAAACTCACAGATTCATTATGTGATTTACATCAAAACTAGTATAAGATTGTATTGTTGTTAACGTACGGTGAGCCAGAGCTTGCCCCAAGAAGGAACAAAGGTGGCACCACCGCGGTGGTGAATCCAACGTCTAGCTGATTCCATGGCTCCATCTCCACCGTCTATTTCTTCCCCCATTAGTCTTAGTGCTACGTATGAGAGGGTCGTACAGAACATGGTGCTACTTCCTTCTATGTGTAATCCCCATCCTCCATCCTTGTTCTACACGTTATTTCTTTTGCAAGTTAGGGCTTTTTATTTTGCTTAAGATTTCTTTACAAACAAACAAGTTTCCATATGTTTTCTTGGTGTGAGTGATGTAAAACCTGATGATTATAGAGATAACGACGAATCTCGATTTGATGTTGAGAAGTTAAAGTTGCGTCCAAAGCTTCCATCACATATAAACCGATCACCTGCGGCCAAAATCATTAATAGTTGTATGTTATGTGAGACCTTTATATTAAGTTTTTTCAAAATCTCCCACTACTTTTTCGTATACTATTACAATATTTGGTTAAAATGTATTATTGTATTTTATATGTATGTTACATTTGCATCTATAAGCTAGTTCTGTATCATAGATTTGTGTAGAAAATTTACATATATTTTATGTCTTTTTTTTTTACACCATACATTTTATGTCTTATAGAAAGATATAGTAATTAAAGAATTACCAGTGCAGGCAAGAGAAACAAAGGGCCACCATAGTCACCAGGCCAAAAACCATCTTGTGATTGAAGTGTTGAGTAGAATCTCAAACTTCTTCTTAGTGTCACATTCACGACTTCTTCATTTATCTCTCCTTCTTCTTCCCTCTCTTTCATTTTCACCTGTGGAAGCCTCTCCATTCCTCTTCCTTTCTCTTTCCAACACTAGGTTCAAGTTCATTTTTTCACGTCAATCTAACATTTGATACCTTTTTAACTTCTCTTTGAAATCTCTTAAAAGTAATATAATCATCGATTTCTTTCTTTCTATCCATTTGAGTTCGGATGGATTTTATTATAATTGTGAAGTTAAAAAAAAAAAATAGACCATTTCACAATTTTATTGTTAAAAAGTGACCCCATATGTTATACTTCACACTTTAGGAATTCATTTTTCACAATAAAATTGTGAAAAGTTCCGTTTCAAGAATTGACCATATATAATTTAAACCGATTAATAATCTTACATATCCACCTGCATATAATATAACTCTAACATCAAGATAAATAACTGAAATTAATTAGAGGAATTCATTGCACAAAGCATGTATTTATAGAGATTATAACACAAATAACAAATCCTATTTTGTTTTTCAACTCCTTGCATGCCACTATAAGACTTTTTATATACATACGAAGAATTCAACAGACACGTACACTACAATACCATGGTCATGAGGGAGGACGAGTTATGACTACCATTTATAAGACTTGATAAGACTATATACATATGCGAGTTGGCCCTTTATACCTTGCAAAATTATTGAATCTGCTCTAATTGAGAGGCACTTTTTTTTTTTGGATTACTAGGAAGTTCTGAGCCCAGTCCCGTAATCCTTTAAATCCGAAACCACAACATGTAATATTAGTTTCGTTCTAAGCGTCATTTGATCCTGTAACCTCTAAGCTTTACTTTATGTGAGAGGCATTAACTTTCAATTATCTATTATAGAATTTTTTTCCAGATTTACATAATCTAAATATGCTTTTATTCAAACTTATAATACGGTATATAGTACTTTAAGTTAAAGGGAAATGAAAGTATACCTGAAAACGGTAGAGAAGATCAGAACTATGCTTAGAAGAAAACCGATTGAGAGTAAAGTTGCCACGAAGATTAGCAATGTGACTTCTCTCCTCGGAGGTTCCAAATTGTTCATCATACTCCCAAAATTGTCTTCCAACATGTTGATTCACGCTCTCTTCGTCTCCTTCCGACAACTTTAATCTCCACATCTCTTTTCTCTCTATCTCTCCCTCGTTCTTGAATTTAGGATTCTTTATACTAACATTAAAAAATAGGTAAGACTACGCTCAAGAAGGCAAATCTATATGCGTTTAAGAGACGTGATGGACTCACAATGCCTTAATTTGATTCACGTTGTATTTCACATTTTTCTTAATTAGTGTGTAAAAACTTTTAAACTACATAAAGTGAAATAGAGGAATACCGTTCACGTTAATTACATTTATAAGTTGACAGCAATGAAGCATGCACGAAATTAGGGATATTAATTAATCTATTTTTTTACGAGTACACACGAAATTAGTAAATCACTAAAGTATTTCTCTTTTGATATTGCTGTGCTTAATTACAAGATTTTATATAAGCAAGTTAATGATTAGAATAATAATATATTTAATTTTGTTGACTTCTCTGCTAAATCAATCGCTTATTTTAGACGTTGAGTGAGAGATTGACATAATAAAGACAAATTAGATTTAAAGGAATCTGTCACATGGAAGATAAAGGCATCTTTCTGTATCTTAACAAGGGCTTCTTGTGTAAAGAAAAACCATTCTGAAGATTATTTATGCGTTATTTGAATTCCTAAGAGATTCTATTCACATAAGTCAAGAATTAGATTAGAATATTAGTTTCACCGGCAGTTTTCGTGGGAGTTCAATATGGGGCGAGATTATTAATTATATCTTAATTTTATTTCAAAAGGGTGTTAATTTTTTAATTTCAAAAGATATGTCCTATTTTAATATTTTAATTTTTTTTGGATTTATTTTTCATAATTATCCGAAAGACAATTGTATGTTTTAGTAACTTAATATCTTTAACTATAGCATATCATATTAAAAGTTTTATTCAGAAAGTTACATTGATTCAATATGTGTAAATACATATTAAACTAGATATTAGCTCGCGTTGTGGAGCGCGAAAAAATATCTACTTCATATTTAGTTAGTTTATATAATCATAGAATATTATTAATGTTTTAGATTAGATTTATTTTATGTTTTTAACATCTTATTTATTATTATTATTATATATGATGTGTGTTGTGTTAATTAAAATTACTAATATATAAATAATAGTATGATACAAATTATAAAAACTTTGAAACTTATGCATCATGTAAATTAAGATAATACAAATAATTTTTTTTATGTGGGCCAAGACTGGTATTGAGCAAATGAAAAAAAAAATAGTAAAAGATATAATTTAATTAAGAACAAAATAAGAAAGATAATAAACTATTTGAAATACTAAAATTTTTTGAGGATACATCTTTATATAGCTAAAGGAGTATTATTACATAAATTCATTATTTTATTTATCTCATCATGATTTTGGTATTAATTATTTAATTTCATCCATATATACTATCACAATTATAGTTGTTAAAATCTATTTAATATTTATTTTCTCAAGAAAACGAAATCTTATATACTTTGGAGAAGTTTGTAACATAATTCTAACAAACGGATCTTAAAGTATCTTTCAAATATTATAATATTAATTGGTTAATTAAATTAAAATATAATAGTATTTTCTGTAATATGTAATATTATAATTGATCAATTTGCTATCCTTAAATAATAGTATAGAGATATTTTATCTTTCGGTTGATTTAAGGTGTGAATAAAATGATGTGTTTAAGAAAACTCTAACATTTCCCTTTTTTTTTTGCCTGCAAAACTCTAGCATTTCTTTAGAAAGCTGATATGATCATATGAATATCAACCAAAACTCGATTTTGGATAAAGAAAGTTACTATTAGAAGATCAATTTGAAGCCCAATATAGTGTCTCATTAGAAGATCAAAAATAAATTTATAGTTTATACATAGGTAACTATTTTTGCGTATTTTAACACTAGAAAATAAGTGAAATAATTTTAGAAATTTTGTAAAGAAAGATAAATAAAAATAAAAATATAATAAATTAAATAAAAATATAATAAATAAATAATTTTAGAAATTTGTTTAAATTAATAGCTCTGCTTCGGTTTCAAGTTATAAAGCAAGTGATTCTGATCGTCCAGTGATCATCGATAGCAAGAAAATGCTAAAATCTTATATTTTTCCAATAGAATTACTTTTTCTTTTTAGATTGGGAAAAAACAAGAGAATACAATAATCGAACATCACTTCATAATTAGACATGCTTAACAAAATATAAAACGATTCATATAGTCATATTTATATAGTACTGCCTCGTATATGATACGTTTTATTTTAATAACATATTTTTCTTTAGCATCTATATATTAATATCGATATCGTTTTCACGGTTTTCTTTTGATTTTATCCACCACCTCCATTGTTATCGCCTCCAGCTCCATAGTTGTAGAAATCTTGTCTTGGGATGTAATGGTGATTCTCTACGTTGCTATTTGGATGCTCTATTTTCTCAGCTGAATCTTCTTCTTTATCTGTCATCTCTCGGGATAGTTTCTCGTTATCTGGATTATTTTCTCTGGGAATTATATTCCTCGCAGCCAGACGTGAGTTTATCATGATCATCATCACCATAATAAAAACCACAATATGTTTGGGTTTTATCCCCATCTTGGTTTTATATTATGATCTGAAAAAAGAAAGATAGACTAGTTTTTACAAATATAGAACGTTCAATATCTTACTATATTGACATGAAATGAGTATTAACTTAATTATAATTACCTTTGCAACTAATTAAGACAAGCGTTGATGGGTTTAGTTAAGTACCCTTACCCTTAATAGAAAGAAGATGTAGAGTTTAAGACATGGGATATCATATATATACACACATGAGAGAATAGGGCTTTTGTTATGGTGGGTTGACTATTTGAAATATATTTTAAATTTACGATTTGGGGGTGACTTGACGGTGCAAGTGGTGAGGCAATCACAAGAGGGAGAGGCCCCTTATTGGAGAATTTTTAAAAACTATATTTTTCTAAAGAAGGAAAGAATTGTGATGACAAAATGATGAAGTTGGTTGAAAAAAATGCTTATCTATTATTAGCACTACGAATAGGGAAACCCACGTTACTTTTGGATTAGCAATAAATCAAGTGGTGCTTTTCAAAAAGTGTAATTAAGATTTTCTAAAACACCTGAGTAATTACGATTTGTCCATAGGATACTCTTCGAATTGAATTTTCAAAATCCGTCATATGGTCGAGATGTGGTGATGGTATTCGTGGAAAACATCAATTTTGTTGGATTTTACTGAATTAGATAGAGCAACTCAAGAATACCATGTTTTAAAATTTGATAGGCTTTAACTGGACGACAAAAGACAGAATAGCGTCTAAATATTTAATCGGGAATCGAAGAGTAATCGGCTCTAAAATGTGGCCTAGTCAGTAGGCGCTACGCGATGATCATGCGCCAAGATTTTATGCTACACACTGATTTATGCAGTTTAAATAATCCGGGCGTATAATAGCATTCATGCCCCTGATTACGTGGTCTAAGTGGATGCTTAGGCGGTGCTTAGGCGGATTCTAGGCAAATATTTTTATTTTTTTGATAAAAGAATTATATAACCATATATTTTGATGTAAACAAAAATTATTTTAATAATATTTTTATTTGTTTTATAAATTTACTGAATTTTATTCATTTGGAAATAAAATACTATATATTTATCCAAATTTGCATATTTGTGAATTTACATATATATATTTTAAAAAAATTAATTCTTGTAGAGAAAAAATAAAAGAAGAGAGTATACTATTTATGGGTAAATGTTTACATACATTTAAAGAAAAATACAAAGATTTTTTTTTCAAAATGAAAAGCATTTATGTAAATTAAGCTTACAACGTGCCCGGTTATTTGAAAGGAAAAAAAGTAACACAAAGGGTAGAAATGTGGCCTTGAACTGTAGATAAACAGTGTAACAAAAGACTTTTTAATCAACTAACCTATTGTTTATGAGTGAAGAGAAGGTAACAAATTCAATTTATATTATTTTACCGGGGTTAGATGACCCCCTACTCTCCATGTGGGTCCGTCCATGTTAGGATGTGGATTTGCTTATAGGTTAGAGAGTTTTAGGAGTGAAAATAGGATTCACTTCATGGAATAGGGTCTTCTCTCTCTTTTTTTTTTCTTCAAGAGTGTGAGAGTGAGTATCTATAGAAATGATACATAATCTCGTCGGGTCTTTTTAGTTGTAGGATCTGGGTCGTCGAACATTAGCATGTTTTGGGTGGTAGAGAAGTGATTGACTGCCTTGTTTATTCAGTTTGACTGGATTAGATCACAACAATTGGTCGGGAGAGCATGCTTTGCATGTATATGATGTATACAATAATTTTTTTGTCGGTTTACAATGGAGTGGAAAATGTCCCGCATGTTAGAAATTCCATGAAATGACTATGAATTTGGCCCCGGGAGATACTATTAAGAGGATTCAATGACTTTGGCTAACTGTGTATTGATCCTTTTGTGGTGGAGAATTTCATCATCTTGATCATATAACAATTTTGCCACACGTGGCACTACTGGATTGGTAAGTCAATAGTCATTTCAATAGTTACTATAAAGTTGAATAAATTAATATTCGTTTTACGAAGTTTACTTTGTTTTAATCCAAAGAGAAAGTAAATGTTAGTACTGTAAACTTTATTCCCACTACTAAAAGTTGGAATCCAATTGGTTCACAAATAACCCTTAAAAGGATAAAATTATTAAGTAAAAAAATTTAATTACATATTTCTCTGGCAACTTACATTAATTTATATGAATAAGACTGTAACTAATCCGACCATGCTGTAAAAATGTCACCATTTGTCATCATTTCAGGGTTCTGTTTAACATTGGGAAAAACAAAATGGATTCAATATGGTAGAATGAATCATCAAACTTCATAATGCTCTTGCCACCTTTGGATAAAATTATACTATAATACGAATAAAATTCAAAATCATTACTACATCCGAAATCTGGACAATTAGATATGCATCGAAAGTCTTTTCACTCTCCATTTCGCCAAGGGTGACGTTTTTTATTGACTTCTAAATGCTTGACAACGTTTCCAATTGGTTACAGCTGGAGTTTTCTGATAATCTTTATGTTATCATATAAAAATTAAGGTAGAATCCCACATTAGATATAGAAAAAACTAACATTAGTATATAAATGATATGCGTCAATCCATTAATTGTTTATTAGTTTTATGTTGGAATCATATCAGAGTTTCGTTTGTTGATCCAATTTTAAGGAAACGTGTTAGAATCTCATATCTGATATAAAAAGAGACTAACACTAATATATAAGGGATATAAGCTAATCCACTCATTGATAATTGGTTCTAAATTGGAAGCTCGTAAAACTTAACACATTCACTTGCATTTATTCTTATAAACTTTGCTTGCATATTTCCAGTTGATAACCTTTCATACGAGAAAAGAGTCAATATCAACGTAAACTATTTTCACATTGCATTTTCATACACGAACGAACTAAGATCCAATGGCGGATCAATCAACATCGTTATCAAGATAAACCAGAGTTACAAAATTTAATTTAAATAGTATAAGCATATAGCACTATAGTTACAAAAATTCACGCGCATATGTTTAACACGTGGACGCATGAGAGAAGGACACGTGTCCACAAAATTGACTCTTCGATTTATGTAACTTCTCGTCTTCCTTTTTCCTCGATTTAAATATTATGGCCGATGATGTTCTACCACAAATTGTTCATATTCTCCACTCGCTCTTTGTTTTCGTCAATTGTCCGAATTTCCAACTCTGCATATCTTTCATTGGTTCGTCTTACAATACATATTATAATAATTATGAACAAGAAGATGCTATCAAGTGTTATACCAATCAGATGGAGCACATTTTGTTTTGGTGTTGTGGGGAAATGGGGATATATGACCTTTCACGTAGCTTTCCCAATTACATGATATCTCTTTAATCTCTCTACCTTAAACGTTTTCACTATCTATCATCTCTTTGGTGTGTTTGTTTAATCCCGTCTTTTTTGCAGCCATCGGATCTGCTTCGACTTTGGGTGTTAGTGATGGCGGTTTTGGTTCTGGAGTTGATGAAATGGCCGAGGAAGCTTCGGCACAGAAGAAGCGTATGGCTGTATTGACTTACCTTTGATTGAGCTTTTTATTTGTTTGTTTGTTGTACAGGCCTTCATCTCTGTACACTCATTTTGATACATCCCACTAACAAATAAGAGTGTCAAAAAAATGTCTATAGCAGTTGGCCTAGGAAGAAACTTTAGTTAACACAACAATACAAAAAAAACACGAAAGTTAACATTGTCAGCCAAAACTGGACAAAGAATACAAACACATTTTTAATACTTTGATGCTAAATGTATCAAGGAAGAACCCGTAATAGTCTTGGTTAGAGTATACATCTTTTAGCAACTATACAGAACTTGTAGACACAAAACTACATATATGGTTTTGATATAACCAAAAAGTCAGAAACCAAAAATGTTCTCCTAAAGAAGAGCTAGGACCTAGTTTCGTCGATACCGAAGTGGGAACAGTTTATGATACGCTCAGGGTACTATAGGGATAAGTTGGACCTTGCACTTTGGTGAAGTTACCCTAGTCAGCATTTGAAGTTGCGATGACACTTTCACATCTCCGTCAACAGATGAATCATAGTATAAAACCAGTTGTTCAAGATGTGGCATTGTTTCCAAAAAGTGCTTGACCTTCTCTATTTGCTTCTCTATTTCTTCATCGCTAATGAATATCTTTAGCACTTTCACCGGACTTGATGATAGGAAAGTAGCAACGTCATCCTTTTCCTCCGTAGCTTTGTGGAGTCCCTGAAACATAAGAGGAATAGGTTTCGACGTTAAGTTCTTAATCTTTTTTGGGTTTGTTACATGATGCTTTAAAGGGTTTGTTCCATACGTGGAAGACGAGAGTTTCAAGATTTGGAGAATTCTTGAGCAGCTTTGGTAATGCTTCCCATCCAAAGTTTGGGTTAGTCTTGATAGTTAAATGAGTGAGGTTGTTGAATATCGGTATTGGTTTGCAACAATACGTGAGTACCTGGAACCAAAACCATCTCAATATCAATTTGATCATCATCTCAGTCAGTTGCAATCATTGACTCAAATCCTTATACAAAAAAGCATAGAATGAGAAAGACTAGAAGAAAGTCACAAACCTGGAGAGTGTCTGAAGATAAGTAGAGGACCTTAACATTGCGAATTCCAACTATAAAATCTGTTGCATTGCCGATCATATTGTTTTCCTCATCACTTGCATTGTCTCTAAATCTCACCTCTTCTACCTGATCTTCAGTCATCCAAATATCGATTTTGGCTTCAACAAGAGAATCAAAATTCACTTTCGGATACTTATCCGCTACGACTTCAGCATATTCCAAGTAGACAAGATTTGGAGTATCAAAATACACAATATTTGGTTCATTGTGCATTTCCCAGTAACTTGTCTTCTCCCAAAAACTTGGATTCTCGCAACAAAACGTTAGTCTCTTGAGCGTTGCAACAGAAACAGTGCAAGTTGTCCATACACACAACCACATATGATCCAGAACAAGTTCTTCGAGCACGTAACAACCAGAAAGAAGCTTGCTCAACCCAATATCATCCTCTTTAAATCTAACTGACTCGAGATAGAGAGTCTTAAGCTTTGGAAGATGAACATCTTTTACGTCAATAACAGGGCCATTGCCACATCTAATTTTTATACAAAGCTTAACCAGTGTCTCGCTCAAGAAGATCCTTGCAGGAAACGATTCTAATTCCTTCAAATTCATGACTAGGTTAAGTTCCGATACACCACGTACAAGGACCTTATGTATCCAAGGAATGAAACTGTCTGGAGCAACAGGATCATCAACATATACCATCTTCAGAGAGAACTTGTGTAGAGGATAATTACCTTGCAAATCCAAGATTCTATCCACGAAATCCGGAAAACTTGTAGAAAGCTTCATCCTTTTATCATTGATATAATACACGAAACCCTCTAAACCTTCCTCATGTAAAGGGTTCTTTACCCTTTTCTCAGGATGTAGAAAGATTGAGTCATCAAGTTCAAGATTTGGAAGAAAGGCAAGAAGATTACGCCATCTTCTTGAGAGAAGTGATGTTGAAGCAGCTTCTTTTGTAGTTAGATATGACAATATATGGCAAAGAAGTGTATCTGGCAAATCGTCGATGAAATCTTTAGAACCAGAATCCATCTTTTTCGAAGAGAGCCTGAGCAAAGAACAAAACGATTCCAAATTTTTAGTGTTCGCAATCTTAAAAACGATTCCAAACACTATCTATGGAGACTTACTTGTATCTAAATGCGAATCCCACGAAAATCGCTCGACTATTGATAGATTCGAACAACCAAATTCAGAAATTTTCTTGTCAAGGACGAAAATTTAGGGCTTCGCAATTGTAGATGAGAGCGACGAATCAACGTGGCTTGATTGTTTTGGAGCAAAAGGCGTATTTTACTCGACGAGCGTTTAATGATAATCTTATTATATAAAGGAGAATGATTCAAAGTTAGTAACTCGCATGATCGTGACACGTGTCAATTAAAATTATCAGATTTTGACACGTGTTAAATTAAATAAAACCATAGATTATCAGAGAAAAAATAAAAGATAATGACCAAAACAAAAAAAGGAAATTACATAAAAGGAAAAAGAAAATTTTAAAGGTAGTCCATAATCTTAAAAAAAAAAAAGGAATTTAAAAAAGGGATACAATTCTAAAAGGAAAAGGAATTCTATTATTCCATCTCTATAGTTATTAAGTAAAAAAAAAGGATAAAAACGTTTTTAATTAAATTAAAATTATATTTTTACAACATTTAATTTGAAAAAGGAAATTTTAAAGTTATTTCCTAATCCTAAAACCTAAAATAAATAAAAAGAATAAAACCATAGATTTATCAAAAAAAAAAAAGAAATTAAAAAAAGGGATACAATTCTAAAAGGAAAAAGAATTCTATTATTCCATCTCTATAGTTATTAAGTAAAAAAAAAAGGATAAAAACGTTTTTAATTAAATTAAAATTATATTTTTACAACATTTAATTTGAAAAAGGAAATTTTAAAGTTATTTCCTAATCCTAAAACCTAAAATAAATAAAAAGAATAAAACCATAGATTATCAAAAAAAGAAAAAGAAATTTAAAAAGGGATACAATTCTAAAAGGAAAAGGAATTCTATTATTCCATCTCTATAGTTATTAAGTAAAAAAAAAAGGATAAAAACGTTTTTAATTAAATTAAAATTATATTTTTACAACATTTAATTTAATTTGAAAAAAGGAAATTTTAAAGTTATTTCCTAATCCTAAAACCTAAAATAAATAAAAAGAATAAAACCATAGAATTATCAAAAAAAAGAAAAAGAAATTTAAAAAAGGAATACAATTCTAAAAGGAAAAGGAATTCTATTATTCCATCTCTATAGTTATTAAGTAAAAAAAAGGATAAAAACGTTTATAATTAAATTAAAATTATATTTTTACAACATTTAATTTGAAAAAGGAAGTTTTAAAGTTATTTCCTAATCCTAAAACCTAAAATCAAAAATAAAAGAATAAAACCATAGACTTATCAAAAAAAGAAAAAGAAATTTAGAAAAGGAATACAATTCTAAAAGGAAAAGGAATTCTAATTTCCCACCTCTATAAAACCTGTTTGACACCTTCACAAATTCATAACCAAAAAAACTTTTACAGATCTAAACAGTTCATAAACTTTTATTTAATTGTTTTCAGGTTTCAAGAGAACTACAATGAGTGCTGAAATTCTAAACAACAAGGGCGAGTATTTGACATTGGATCAGTTAAACAGAAAACGCTCATACCGTCGTACCGTAGTTCGTCTAATCAGAAAGTGGGAGGCAAGAAATCTGAAAAAAAACAATGAGCTCATAGGAATTAATTTCCTCTTACTTGATGAGAAGGTTAGTTTTATTATTAAATTAAAAATATGTTTACCTAATTTTAAAAACTTATTATCTAACTCTAATCCAATTTTTTATAGGAAAATACTATTCAAGGTTCTGTACACCATTCCCTTCTTGAAAAGTTTGGAGATCAATTATGTGTAGGAAATCTTATTGAAATTTGCAATTTCAATTTGCAAGACTGCAATAAGAATTACAAAGTCTCTGATCATAAATTTATGATCAGATTAACTGAGAGAACAAAAATAGCCTCTGTAAGATAACAATTTTGCCAAATAGCTCATGAAAAATTTCGACTTCGAAATTACGATTATTTGGCTAAATTGAAAGATACAGCTGAAGATTTATACGGTACATTCTTGATTTTTTAAATTTAAAATTTATATTCTATATATATATTTATATGTGTATTTGATTTTTTTTTTAAATATAGATGTAATTGGCTATATCAAAAATATGGACAAAACAGATGTTCGTAGTCAAACTACAGCCAAACTAAGAAGGGTTACTCTGACTTTATTATTAGAAAGGTAAGTTTTTTTCGTTTAGATTGCACTCTCATCATACTTTTAACGGCTACTATTATTTTTGTGTCTCTTATTTGTTCATATTTTTTAATGAATAAACAGTGGAATAGAAATATCAGCAACAATATGGGAAGAACAAGCAGAACAATTGGAAGATAAATATCGTGGGATGAAAAGTGATAACATTGTTCTCATCATGACAAGTGTTTTGATAAAGACGTATCAAAGTGCAATTTGTCTGTCGGCATCTTCTGGAACCAAATTCTATTTAAATCATGATTTTGATTCTGTTACTGCATTTCGAAAAAGGTATATTTTAAGTTTTTTTTTTTAGTTTCAAAATTACTTATTTGTTGATACTTAATTTATCGAATTAATTAAAATCTATATTGTATCTCTTTAGCTTTAAATACGATGGAGGGTGTATTGTTAATCTAGGCGACATGACTGAAGAACAATCAATTGATAATAGAGAGTCAGAAGCTCAACATTCAATGAAAGGTCTTTGGGAGTTTATCTCATCTGATGTCCCTCAGGTAATGCAACTACATTCAATTGATAATTTACTGCATATCTTATTAAATGTTAGTGATACTAAGATAATTGCGAAATATTTTCAAACTTATTAATTTCAGGATAAGAAATTTGTTTGCAAGGCAACTATTACCGAGATTGTGTCACGTAAAGGTTGGAATTACATATCGTGTTCAAGTTGCTCAACAAAGTTAACAAAGTCAGAATCATCGCTTTCTTGCCAAAAATGTGGTAAATCACAATGCGTAGGATTGCTGAGGTATTATTCACAATATTATAATATCTATTATTTTTCTATCATTAAGTTTTGCAGATACTAACTCATTATTTATCTTCCAGAATTGAAGTAATAGTAGACGATGGAAAAGATTCGCAACTTTTGTCATATTTGATGAAGATGGTTCTAAAATCACTGGAACAACTGCTGAATCCGTAAGAATGATATATAATGTAAATATATTATATTTGTGTTGACTTAAATTTTATCTAATAGTTGAGCCAATTTTGATACAGATTAAAAAAAACTCGGACGAACAAGAGTTGGCACAGATTCCCAAAAGTGTGAAGTCTATCGTAGGTGAAACTTATTTATTCGAAATAAAAATTAAGAAAAAGGATTTTGAAAGATCGTATCAGAGCTTCACAGTGTCAAAGATTCTCAACCACAAAAAGGTACATATAAGATATGCCAATTTTTGCTTGCGTTATTATAAGGGTATATTAGTTAACTTAACATTTGGTTTTTTTTTGTCTTTTATCTTCAGCCAATTTCGAACGACAAGAATTGTGAAAACAATTGCGAAGAGCAGAAAGAACCAACTGGCAATCTTAAGAAAAAACAACGAATTGAAGTCTAAATCTTATTATATAAGATAGTTTTTAAAGACTAAGCTGTTTGTTAGGTTTTTTTTTTTTTTTTGGTCAAGTTTGTTAGGTTGCTTTAAATTTTTTTTAATATACTATACAATGAGAAACACCTAAAGTTATACTATAGTTTTGGTTTCTATTATCTTTTCACCCTTTTATCCTTTAATTTTGTTTCTTAATTATAGACAGAGGGAATATAGACATGTTACTCTGATTTTGATTGCTCATTACGCCCCCGCGTGTATAACAAATTCTTTCCTCACAATCTGGAAATCTTTATACCAAAAACACAGTAATTACCCAAGCATTACAATTATACCAGAATCATCAATTGCGGTTTGCAAAATCTGATGGTTTATTTTGATAATAAGTCAAATCTATCAATTCACAGCTTGGAACTCTATGTTCATCTTAATACATATCAAGAACCCAATAATTACGTGAAATCAACGAAATCGATCTCACCCTTAAAACAAATAACATCACTATATTTTCTAAATATAATAATTTTAAAAATTTAAAAGGAAAAAAAAAAGATTAGTAGAGATGACATGAAACATTGAAAGTACAATAAAATTTTAGGAAAAGGGATATTATTTTTAAAATATAAATGTTAAAAATATACTTAATTAGTAATAATATACCATGAAAGTAAAATAAAGTTTTAGGAAAAGGGATATTCTTTTTAAAATACAAACGTTAAAAATATACTAAATTAGTAATTACATAAATTAAAGCAATTAAAAAACGAATGTGCTAATATGGTTACTTTTAAAAATATTTATAACATTTAAAAAAGTAAAAATAACTAACGCTACTAAGATAAGGATGATTAGTTATTCAATCCAAAGCTATTGAAGAAAAGGAATCTGCGACACATTCTTTTTTTTCAAACAAAAGGAAAAAATAGTCCACTATAATTACCTAGAGCTATAAGGAAATTGACAATATAATCCAATCTATAAATAGTTGAAGAACATGCATTGTGTAAATTACGAGAATCAACTGAGGCATCAAAACATGAATACCAAAGATAAATACGCAAATAATGAAAAAAGATAAACAACGAGATAACAAAAGGAAACGCCAGATTATGAATGATGCTCAGATTGCTATAATGGAGAAGACGCTTATAGCAGAACCTCATAAGCGGATCAAAGCAGCTACATTACACGACATGGGTCGACAAACTAAATCAAAGTGTAAGTATAAAACCCACTTTTAAATTCACATATATTTTTGGAAAATTCCAGCCTAACATTACTTTACAAAATATAGGGTCCCGAGCTTACAACTACACAGCTTAGAAATTGGTAAGAACTGATATTCTATCCTATTAAAATATACAATTTTACACTTCTATGTAACAAAAATATATTGCAGGATTTACAACAAAAAAACAAAGGTAGTTCGAACTACCAACAAATCAAGCCCATCAACTTCAAATACGGAAATTTTTCTAGATAATGTCTCAACAATTACGAAAACTGAAAATAATTCTGATAGCAATACATCAGACGGAGAAGATATTGATAAGAATCAAGGAAAACATGTTGGAGACAAAAGACGCAGATGCCTAAGAAGAAAACTAGCAAAAAATAATGGTTACGAGTTGATGACATGTACTTACTGTGATACATTGGTTTGGAAATCTGAAAGTGTGCAACTGATTGGGAAAGCATTGAAATTTACAATTTGTTGTCAACAAGGACGAGTTGTCCTCACGCGACCTCGACACCCTCCAGCTTATTTAGATGACCTACTATCACGATCAACATCGTTTAGAAACAATATAAGAGCATACAATTCAATGCTTGTTTTTACATCTATGGAGGGAAAATAGATTACGATATCAACTCAGGAGATGGTCCTTACACTTTTCGTATGCATGGTCAGAATTACCACAAAATTGGATCACTGCTACCGGACAAAGGAGAAATACCACGTTTTGCGCAGCTCTACATATATGATACATGTCACGAAGTTCAAAACCGTCTCAAAGCACTAGCAAAAGGAAAAACGAATGAATTAGATGAAGAAATTCTAAGCAGATTGATTGAAATGATAGACATTAACAACAAGCTAGCTAAGGTGTTCAGAATCGCTAGAGATAGATACGAATTGGGAACAGGTGAAGAATTCTCAATTAGGCTGATAAAGAATAAAGAGCGTGGCAGACAATTTGATATTCCAGAAGGAGATGAGATTGCGGGCCTTATTGTGGGTGACTTGACTATCCCAAATTCTGACAGAGACATTATAGTGCATCCTAAAATGGATAAACCTCAATGGATAAGTATCTTACATCCATTGTACATGACACTGCAGTATCCTTTGCTGTTTCCATATGGTGAGCAAGGCTACATTGAGAAAAGCATTCCGTACAGTTCTGAAGCGTCTGCAATCAAGAGATCATATGTTACTATGCGAGAGTATTATGCATATCAGATACATACAAGATTATCTTCTCCAGGGACAATAGTTCGTTCAGGTCGTCTTTTTCACCAATACATCGTTGATGCATATACTACTATCGAACAAGAACGTATGAACTTTTATCAATATAACGCGGACAAAGCTTAGAGCAGACCTATACAACAATGTATGTGATGCAATTGATCAAGGGATTCAGATTCAAAAACACTTGGTAAGAGAATTATTCTTCCCTCTTCATTCACAGGCGGACCGCGGTACATGGCGGAGAATTATCGAGATGCAATGGCAATATGCAGATGGTATGGAAATCCAGATCTTTTCATTACTATAACTGCAAATCCAAAGTGGCAAGAGGTGACTGATCATATAGAGAGAGCAGGAAACGAGAATGCAAATGATAGACCAGATGTTGTATGTCGAGTGTTTAAAATGAAGTTAGACGAACTTCTTGCAGATCTACAAAATGGACTATTCTTCGGCCCCATTTCTGCAGGTACTAATATTAACTATATCCATTAATTATTTTTCTTGAGCTATATTTACTAATGATTTTAAAATTTATAAACAGTTGTTCACACAATCGAGTTTCAAAAACGTGGCCTTCCACATGCACATATACTTTTGTGGCTACACAAGTCTAAAGAAAATCCATCTCCAGAAGATATTGATAGTTTCATTACATCTGAGTTACCAAACAAAGAAAGTGATCCAGAAGGTTTTCGATTGGTTGAAACACTTATGATGCATGGACCATGCGGGAGAAAGTGTATGGAAAATAATAAATGCACAAAAAAATTTCCAAGGCCCTATAATGACGCTACAACTATCAGTGAAGCTGGCTACATTACATACCGTAGAAGATCTGATGAAACAAAATTTGTAATGAAAGGCGACACAAAGCTTGACAATCGCTACGTTGTGCCTCATAATCTCTTACTCCTGAAAAAATACAAGGCTCACATCAATGTAGAGTGGTGCAACAGGTCGTCTGCCATAAAATATTTATTCAAATATATCACAAAAGGTGTAGACATGGCTACTATGCTGATCGAGAAAGTAAAACCAGTGAATCAGAAAACAGAAGAAGAAAAATCAAAAGAAGAGATTAATGAAATAAAGAACTACTTGGAATGTCGTTACCTTTCAGCATGTGAAGCTGCGTGGCGAATTTTCGCATTCGATATACATGAACGAAAACCTGCAGTAACAAGGCTACCGTTACACTTACCGGACCAACAGACCATCGTTTACCCTGAAGGGAGCAATCTAGAAAACATTATTTCAAAAGAAGGAATTGAGAGAACAATGTTTACCGAATATTTGGAGATGAACAAACGTTGTCCTGAAGCAAGAAAACTTACATACAGCCAGTTCCCTACAAAGTTTGTGTGGAATTCAGATGAGAAAAAATGGAAAAAAAAGACAAAAAGGATTCAGCATTGGAAGGTTAGTGAACATTCATCCAAGAGCAGGAGATCTATACTATTTGCGAATGTTGGTGAATATAGACAGAGGTAAAACAAGCTTTGATGATATACTTACCGTGGACAATGTAAAGCACACATCATTCCAAGCATGCTATGCAAGAGGTATGTTGAATGGCGTATACAGAATGGAAAGAGGCCATGGATGAAGTAGCACACTATGCATATCCTTACCAGCTCCGTGAACTCTTTGTGACATTGTTAATTTTCTGCGAGTTTAGTACCCCACATTCCCTATGGGAGCATTGTTGGCGTCATCTAGCAGAAGATATTCCACGATACAAAGGAAGACGTTAGACTTCAACAAGTATGGAATTCCCAGATCAAGTCTTACAAAGTTACACACTTATAGAGATAGAGAGAATCATGGCACTGAATGATAGATCACTAAGCTTAATTCGAAGATATGCCAAAACCGGACAAGGAGTTGCTAAAGAAAATGAATAACACAATGCTAATCGACGAGAAAAATTACAACATTTCTGAACAAGAAGAAGAACATTGCAGGTTGATAAAAACATTAAATGACGAACAGAAGAAAGTCTATGACGCTGTGATCAACTCAATCGACCATAAAAAAGGGAAATTGTTTTTTTTAAATGGACCGGGTGGAACAGGAAAGACATACGTCTACAAGACGATTATCTCAAAGTTACGATCACAAGGAAAAATTGTTCTACCAGTGGCGTCATCTGGAATTGCAGCTACACTTTTACCTAATGGCCGAACTGCACATTCCCGTTTCAAGATTCCGATAGATCTTCATCAAGACAGCATGTGTAACATCAATCGTAGTTCTATGCTCGCTGAATTACTTAAACAAACAGATCTTATAATTTGGGATGAAGCACCAATGTGTCATCGATTTGCTTTCGAAGCTCTTGATAAGAGTTTGCGAGATGTGCTCTCTGAGACAGATCCAGATGCAGCAGCCAAAACCTTTGGTGGGAAAACAGTTCTTCTTGGAGGCGATTTTAGACAAATTCTGTCGGTTATACCGCAAGGCACCAGACAAGAAACAGTTAAAGCAACGATCAACCGATCAAATTTATGGAACTACTGCTCTGTATTCACTCTTGAGAGAAATATGAGGTTGCACCAAGCGGAAAAAGATTTTGCAAGATGGTTACTATGTGTTGGTGATGGCACGACACCTAAGCCTCTAAAACATAGAAATTCAAATGATGAAACATCCAAGCTGCAAATAGACCAGGAATTGCTCTTGCAAAACGATGAAGATTCTGAAGAACACATTACGAAGACTACATATCCAGATTTCCATACTTTGTTTAAAGACAAGGATTATCTGATTGAACGTGCAATTCTTACTCCTACAAACGAGACAGTAGATAAAGTGAATAACTACATGTTATCTTGCCTAGAAGGAGAAGAAAAGGAATATTTGAGTTCTGATAGTATCGGTGATGACAAAGAAGAAGTGGCAAATCAACATATTCTTTACCCCACAGAGTTTTTAAACACTCTGAAATTCTCAGGTATTCCAAACCACCAACTAACTCTCAAGATAAATACACCAATCATGTTACTAAGGAATTTAAATCAAAGAGAGGGGCTTTGCAATGGGACAAGATTAATAGTAACTCGCATGGGCACAAGGATTATCGAAGCGGAGATACTTACTGGAGATCAAGTAGGGAAAAAGGTTCTTATTCCTAGAATAATTCTAACACCAACAGATGCAAGATGGCCTTTCAAACTAAGAAGACGTCAATTCCCTGTACGAGTTTGCTATGCAATGACTATCAACAAAAGCCAAGGTCAAAGCTTGAACAAAGTTGGTCTATATTTGCCAAATCCAGTTTTTTCTCACGGACAACTATACGTTGCTTATCAAGAGTGACAACAACTGCAGGACTCAAAATTCTTAATGTTGGAATGAACAAATACGACAATAATATCTTAGATAACATTGTATACCAAGAAATTTTCAACAACATATGAAATTTTACAATCACTTTAATTCATTCAATATAAGAATATCTTAGAAACAAAGACACAATATTTTTTTTACATCAAATCTCAGCATTTCAATCTGAAATATGGACAAGAGACTAAACAGACATCAAGAGACCAATCAAAACGACAAAACAAACTAAAAACAACCAAGCAATCATCAGGTGGAACTGATTTGGAATCATGGAGCAACAACAAAAAGCAAACAGGTTGACTGTAAGAAAATCAGTCAAACAACAAACAGCTTTGAGATTAAAAACATACGTTACCGGTATAAAGCAACATGGAGCTTTGCAATTAGTAAAACATAACAAAACAAGACAATATTTAACTAAAATTTTCCAATTGAAACATGACAAAGAAAGCAAGTAGTATTATCAATCATTAAAACACGTTACAAGTAGTATTATTAATCAATTAACACACTTTACAAGATGCTGAGCTGGGCGATATCAATTAAAAAAACATGAAGCAGAGATTTGCGATATCAATCATAAACAAGAAAGACAAATCACAAGCTAATTGATATTGGAATCATACCAAATAGTGCTTTCTCTTGGGATTGGGTATAAGAACGGCAAGTAGAGCTCACGGTTGGGAAGACAAAGTAAATCATCAATATCCATAGGGGCGTTTTGATTTTCAAGCGGTGGAGAATTGCTCTCAGGCGGTGGAGAGTTGTTCTCAGGAGGTGGAGAATTGAAAAAGATTAATTGAAGAAGAAGATGATTGAGAGAGTAGAGGAGAGTTAGATCGATTGAGAGACTAGATTGAGTGAACGAGTAGAAGAGAGTTTTGCTGTTTCTTTTTTTTTTGTTAAAGAGCTGTGTTTTGCTGTTTCTACAATATAGAAGAAACAACAGTGTCGTTTCTTAATAAAAAACGGCAAACAGTTTCAT
Source organism: Cardamine occulta (assembly GCA_028015245.1). NCBI lineage: Eukaryota > Viridiplantae > Streptophyta > Magnoliopsida > Brassicales > Brassicaceae > Cardamine > Cardamine occulta. Next base: position 8,686,777 of record CM051380.1, on the reverse strand, counting down.
ACGAATAAACACAAACGAGCATATATACTTCAACGTCTACGTACTGAATTAAAAATATATAGAATTATTGTCCATTTTATGTGCTGTCAGAGAAAGAAGAAAAAAAAAAGAAAATCACCAGGTAAAAACAAATCTACATTTATTTATTTTTTGGACAACAAAAAATCTTATGGAAACAGGTGTATTTGTTTTAAATTTTCACTTGCTTTATATAAGATTTTTATTGGTCCTTATTTAAATAAAAAATTAAAAAATTTATCCATATTTTAAATTCAGACATTTTAAAATATAGAACATTAAACTAAAATTTATTACGAGAAAAACATACAATATGTGATTAATAAGGTACAATAATATTTGAACAAATATTAAAAATTCATACAAAAATTACTAATGAATTCAACCCGTGCAACGCACGGGTCCTAATCTAGTATATATATAAATTGGGAAATAAAATTCTGTTATTAAAATTTTCCTTTAAATTTCATTAGTTGAACCTTTTCTAAAATTTTTAAAAAGTTTCTTATATATTCCGGAAAAGCCTTTTCAAATTGTAAATATCACTTATCTAAAAACAAAATTTGTGTTTAACACAGCCCTTGAGTAATCTTTGTAATATTTCTCAACTGTACAAATCTCCCATTATGCTCAATAAGCAACTCATCATCCATTAAGAAAAGCTCTTGTAGAACAAAACGACTGGTTTAACTTCCATGGCAAGTTAGGTCGTAGTTAATGAATAGTGTTCGAGATTCAGCATACATCATTTTGTATGTATATTATCATTTATTTTTCTAAACTATGTAGTTTAGATCACGACATGGTTCTTGGGAAGTTCATCTAACCGTGTAGAAAAATATTATAAGAAATTTTTTGGGAAAAAGATGTTTTTGCTTACCAATAAAATAGATTGATAACTCGTGCTCGCGACTGGGTGCAATATTTTTGAATTATAAATTTATGTTTTTTTATGATAATTAAATTATAAATTTTGTTTAGATGTTAGAGAATAGTGTAATTGTTAGTATAGTGATTGATTTAAGTTATGTAGGTACTTTAGGTAGTTTTTATCTTCATAAATCAAAGAAATCCTATATATAAATAAATTAAGATGTGTGCGGGCACTCGGAGAGTAGTTTAAGAACATCATGATTCTGGATAATCCATGCTAGCGTTCGGAGTTAATGTTATATTTTTTGTTAATTTATTATTATATACAATAATAATAAGAAAGAGAAGATTGAAAAAAAAAAGAAAAAAGAAAAAAAAGAAGCTAAAATAATATTTACTGGCACAATGGCCATGAAGCAATGGATCTATTTGCATTGTAATCATATGATAATCTAAAAACCTCACAAGATAAACGACATACATTATTGACATTACTTGCATTAAGTCATCACATTCAGTTTTCTAAACATAATATTTTTCAAGTAGTCAAAAATTCCGAATATTTACATGCTCCGTAGTACAAGTCTATAGACATTATCCATACGTGGTGAAGAAAACCGGAAAAATCAGAATCTACTCTACTTAATTAGCTTCGTATCTCTATTCCATTAAAACAAACATCGTTTACAAATAAAACATCATATTCTTTAATTGTTTGGCTATTAAAGAAATTTTTCGAGTTTATGAATTATGTTCAGGTCAAACGATCAATCAAGAAAAATTTATGATCACATTTGGCTCTCGGATACATGGATCAACTCAAGAACGTCTTAAAAATATTTTGGGTATTAAAAATTATGGTGGTGGGGGTAAATATTTAGGCATTCCTGAACAATTTGGCAAAAAGAAAACAGAAATGTTTAAATTACATTATTGAAAAGGTTCGACAACGTACGACCTCCTGGGGTACTAGATATTTATCACCAGCGGGTACAGAAATTTTATTGAAATCTGTTGCTCTTGCTATGCCAGTATATTCCATGTCCTGTTTTAAACTACCTTGTCAAGTTATTTCGGAAATAGATAGTATCATGTTACAGTTTTGGTGGGAAAAGGGTGAAAATAAATGTGGAATACCTTGGGTTGCATGGAAAAAACTACAATTATCAAAGAAAGATGGTGGGTTGGGGTTTCGAAATCTGGAACAATTTAATGATGCACTTCTAGCTAAACAAGCATGGAGACTTCTAAAACATCCAAACAGCCTTTTTGCAAAAATTTGTAAATCTCGATACTACAAAAAGACCCATATTTTTGAAGCACGATCTTGGCGGCATCAATCATATGGGTGGTCATCAATTCTAATTGAGATAGAATTATTAAAGAAAGGTTGCCTAAGTGTAATTGGAAACGGCAATACAACACGAGTTTTTAAGGATGCATGGTTGCCTACGGATCCTCCAAGACCGGCATATTCCCCTCATGATGTGTCGAGTTTTAACCCAATTAAAAACTGCAAGTGCACAGAACAATCGCAATAGTATAAAAGGAATCGAATCCACAGAGACCAAGGTTACACTATGAATTTATGAGATTTTAGTTCAAAGCTAAGACAATAAGGTTTTGTGTAATTTTTCGGAACAACAAAAATAAAATAAATCGGTGTAAACGAATAATTAAAAGCACTAGGTCAAGGTATTTCGCTGGTGATTAGGGGATAAAGCTGAGCAACTATTCAGGGCTAATTAACTACCGGTCTAGAACTCAAACACAAATGAATGTCGCCCCACTCTCGTGATGTATCGACACCTTTATCTAACAACCTAGAATCCAAAACTCTCGCCCGGACCTAATGAAGACGATAAGCATTAACAAACAGGTTCAATATGTTCACAATCAACCGCAGCAATCAACTCTCGTTGGCTGCGCGTCAATTGCTCACCAATGATTTTTCTAGCAACCTAGAGCACTCTCATGAATAAGTTTAACCTAAAAATCATAGGCTAGGTGATCAAGCTAACCTAGGCATTACGAACCCCTATTGGCGAAGACATATAAATTCCAATCCTTTTGTGCTCAGCCATTAACAACCTAATTCACCATTGAAAACCCTAACCTAGCTATAGATCTACTCACACATGGCAAGATCAAATACAACAAAGCAAAGAGATGAATTCATGATTTATTTAAAGAATAAGGTTCAGGAAAACTTCTCAAACAAGCTGTGGATTGATCGATGATAGGAGAATAGAGGTCCAAGGCTGAATAATATAAATCCAAATCGAAAAACAAAGTGTGTAGTCTTGAAACCCAAAAATAAACCTAGAATGAAGAACTGAGTCTCAAAACGAACGTGATAGAACATGATGTCACAAGTCTGAGGTGGCTCCTCTTTTTATTTTAAAAATTAATTAAAAACGCGTCCCTAGGTAAAATAGGTCGAGCACCCTGTGCGAGCATCCTGGCGGAGCATGCGAGCAGGTGCTCGGTTGGCGAAAATCGTCTTTTTGCTCCGAATTGCTTCTTTTGCTCCAATGTGCTCAAATATCTTCAATACATGCTCCAGAGCCTCAAAATACCTGAAAAGACATAGAAAAAACTTGAAAAGACTCAAAGACAATAAGAAAAGACTAGTAAAAATGGGACAAAATACTAATATATCAACTCCCCCAGACTTAGACCTTTGTTTGTCCTCAAACAAAACAAGATCAAGAACTGAGAAAAAGTTTGAAAATCACGGGAACTCACTTGCTTGTTGGAAAAATTTCGAACTTCATACCTTCTTCACTGGACCTTAGGACATGTACCGTAATTAGCCGTGGGGTTCATAACCTAACCTTAACAACTCACAACCCAACAGAGATTTCGGAATCCCCACTGTCATCTCTTACATAGATTAATGAAAATAAAGTGCAGTGATCTTACCAGGGGAAATCGGTCCAAAAGGTGCCAACTTCTTCTAACCAAAGACCCTCTCCCATATAATTTTCCTCTCCCCTCTTTCCCTCTTTCCACGCCATCATTCTTTTGTTTATTTTTCACAGCCATCGGTTTTCATTTGCCGATGCTTCACCCTTTAACACAGCCATCACTTTTCTGATGCTTCTTCTTTATTTTTGTGGGACGAATCTCCATGAGGTCACAAATGATACACGGTCACGATCATCCCTTGGTTCACTTCGATTTTTAGTTTCCCTTACAACAAGCTTTCCATGAGGTCACAAAGGATACACGGGTTTACGCATCATCCCTTGGTTCACTTCGGCTTGTTGCTTTGAACTTCTCCTTTTTATTTTCTTTTTCTCTTCTTTTCTTTCTTTTTCTCGGTGTAATGAAGGGGAGTGAGAGAGGAAATATCATACTTTGTGGAGAGGTGCATGGTCTTGTTTGGCTCGAATATGTCTTCCCTAATGAACATCAAACCCCTGAGAAAGAAATTGAAGATCAGGTTAGGGTCCAATAAAAATTAGAGATGACATAGGTTCAGCCTATTTCCCGCTAAGTGTGAGCTTTGGGGAATATTCAATCCGCCCAATGCCTTTCCGATACAGAACTTTGGCCAAGCTGTGAGTCATACAAGTAATCCTTAGTCCGAAAATAAATCCAATAGATCAAGTTTATAATTCCCAAACAAGCTTTTGACTCGATAAAACTCTAAAACATACTCGATAAAAGTAAACCAAGCAGCAGGACCTGATTCACTAAAAATCTAAGACTCTTGGGACTGACACAACAACAAGACTCAATAGAATATAAAATAAAATAAAATAACTAACCGCTCCCCCAGACTTAAATCACACCGTCTCCGGTGTGAAAAAGAATGAGAGATTGGCGACAAAGAAAAATAAAACACACATGGTTAATACAATGATGATAGAGGGTAAGGGGGGGGATATCACTCAGTTGTCGCGGTGTCGTGGTCGTCGCCCATGGAGCACCCTGGTGGAGCAGGTGCTCGGTCCAGTTCTGGGGTGCTCGATACAACTTTTTTTTTTTTGATATATATATGTGATTAAAACTGAAATCACAAAAAAGTTAGTATTGAAAGAAATTTAGAATGAAATATGTACAAGAAACCTTAACGGTGGGTTGCCTCCCACCAAGCGCTTGTTTTAAGTCGTTAGCTCGACTTGTAGCCCGTTTAGGCGTGAGGAACATCACCTAAGGCGACAGTGTCACCTTCTCCAATGTGTGTATCCGCTAGATACGGCTTGATCCTTTGGCCATTGACCACGAATTCGTCTCATTTCATGTTTAGAAACACCACAGCCCCATGTGGTCTAACCTCCTTGATCGTGAAGGGGCCACACCATCTGGACTTCAGCTTACCTGGAAATAATCTGAGACGAAAGTTGAACAATAGTACCTGATCATTGGGAGAGAAACTCCTGGGGATGATCTTCTTGTCATGGTAAGCTTTTGATCACTCCTTGTAAATCTTTGAGTTGTCATAGGCGAGATGTCTAATTTCCTCCAACTCGTGCAGCTGCATGGATCTCCTCACGAATGCTGGTAGGATGTCGAAGTTGAGCAATTTAATAGCCCAGGCCGCTTTGTACTCCAGTTCCACCGGAAGGTGGCATGCCTTCCCATATACCAAATGAAAAGGCGTTGTCCCCAACGGTGTTTTATACGCGGTCCTATACGCCCATAGAGCGTCATCCAACTTCTTGGACCAATCCTTACGCGTGATGCTCACTGTCTTTTGTAGGATACTCTTTATCTCCCTGTTGGAGATCTCGACCTGTCCACTAGTTTGAGGGTGATAAGGAGAAGCTACCTTATGCGTAACACCATTCTTCTTCAACAAGTTCTCAAAAACCTTGTTTATGAAGTGTGAGCCGCCATCGCTAATCACTACTCTTGGAACTCCAAACCTCGGAAAGATGACACTCTTGAACATCTTTATAACCACTCTAGCATCATTAGTTAGGCTAGCCAGCGCTTCAACCCATTTTGAAACATAATCAACAGCCACTAGAATATATTCATTACCGTAGGAGGATGAAAATGGTCCCATGAAGTCTATGCCCCATACATCGAAAACTTCAACTTCCAGAATAAAATTCTGGGGCATCTCGTTGCGCTTACTTATGTTCCCTTGCCTCTGACACGCATCACACCTAGACACAAATCTGTGTGCATCACTGAACATCGTCGGCCACCAATAATCGGCTTGTAAAGCCTTTGAAACTGTTTTGAATGTGGCAAAGTGCCCAGCATATGACGAACTGTGACAATGTCGTAAAATCCCAGGGATCTCTGCCTCAGAAACACATCTCCTATACAGCCCATCCGAACATTGCTTTTACAAAAACGGTTCATCCCAATAGTACCGCCTAACATCGCGGAAAAACTTCTTCCTTTTGCTTCCCACTAGGTTCTCAGGAACCTTATCAGCAGCCAAGAAGTTTGCTATCTTTCCAAACCATGGGAAACCAGAGGACTGACCTGTTTGAATTAATTCACAAGAATTTTCGGGAGCAGGTGCTCCCTCGGGTGCTCGGTCAGATGCTCGGTCGGGTGCTCGGTCAGGTGCTCGGAAATTTTTGCAAGTACTGATAAAATAGATCTGTTCATCTGGTAGACTATCCTCCATGGGTGTGTCCTCTTCAATCTGCAACCTGCTCAAGTGATCCGCAACCCCATTTTCGGACCCTTTCTTGTCCTTTATCTCTAGATCGAACTCTTGTAGCAACAGAATCCACCTCAATAACCTGGGCTTTGCATCCTTCTTTGTCAGCAAATACTTCAATGCAGTATGGTCTGTGTGAACAATTACCTTCGATCCGACAAGGTATGACCTGAACTTCTCAAAAGCGAAAACAATCGCTAATAATTCCTTCTCGGTAGTGGCGTACCGACACTGAGCATCGTCCATTGTCCGACTGGTATAATAAATCACGTGGAGCTTCTTGTCTCTCCTCTGACCTAGAACAGCTCCCACAGCAAAATCACTTGCATCCGTCATTACCTCAAATGGTAGCTCCCAATCTGGCGGTTGTACTATCGGTGCAATAACCAAGGCTCCCTTAATGGTTTGAAAAGCCGCCAAACAGTCACTATCAAATTCAAACTTTACCTCCTTACACAGCAATCTCGTAAGAGGTCTAGCAATCTTAGAAAAGTCTTTGATGAAGCGACGGTAGAACCCGGGTGTCCCGTAAAAACTACGGATTCCCTTAACCGAATTAGGCGGTTGCAAACTCATCATGACTTCTATTTTTGCCTTGTCAACTTCGATCCCTTTCTCTGATATCTTGTGCCCTAGCACTATCCCATCTCGGACCATGAAGTGACACTTCTCCCAGTTGAGAACTAGATGCTTCTCCTCGCACCTTTGCAATTCCCTGCACAAATTAGACAAACAAGAAGAAAACGAACTCCCATACACAGAAAAGTCGTCCATAAATACTTCCATAATATCCTCAATAAGGTCAGTAAATATAGACATCATACAACGTTGAAACGTTGCTGGAGCATTACACAAACCGAATGGCATACGACGGTACACGAAGGTGCCGTAAGGACATGTGAATGTCGTCTTCTCTTGATCGTCCGGGTGGATGGGCATCTGGAAAAATCCTGAAAAACCATCTAAGAAACAGTAATATGGATGATTAGCTAGACGCTCTAGCATCTGGTCAATAAATGGTAACGGAAAATGATCCTTGCGAGTAGCAGCATTCAATTTCCGATAATCTATGCACATCCTATGTCAGGTTACTATCCTAGTTGGTATCAGTTCACTCCTATCATTTTTAATCACTGTGATACGTCCTTTCTTGGGAACTACATGCACAGGGCTGACCCACTTACTGTCAGAAAATGCATAAATCACACCAGCCTCTAGAAGTTTCATTATCTCTTTCTTGACGACATCCTTGAGGTTAGGGTTTAACCGCCTCTGATGCTCGACAGAAGTCATAGATTCATCCTCTAGGTGTATTCTGTGCATGCATAAGTCAGGGGATATACCAGTGATATCATCTAGTGAATATCCTAGAGCCTTCCTATACTTCCTCAATTCACACAAAAGCAAGGTAATCTCTACATTATTCAGTTTCGCATTCACTATAACGGGATAGGTGGAGTTCGGACCAAGAAAAACATACCTGAGCCCTGCTGGGAGGGTTTTCAACTCAAGCTTTGGAGCTTTCAGCTCACTCCAAGAGCTTCCCAAAATCGGATTTTTCAGAGCAGATGCTCCTGCGGGTGGAGCAGGTGCTCGCTGGGGTGCTCGGTGGACCTCGGTTTTTGTGCCTTCTCCCAGGCTCAGAAATTTATCTCCTTCCTCCACTCTGATGTTGGTATCAAGAAACTTGGCGAATCCATGGGTGTCTTCACTCAGAAAACCGTGTTCACCCTCGGGTTTAGTCAAAGCGACTTCTAAAGGATCATTCGCCAAAATTTCTTCAACCACATCTTCTGCTATCACTGACCCATCATCGATCACGAATGTTTGTCCATCAATCATCGGTTTCTTGAGAAGCTTGCTCATCTCAAACCGAACTAACATATCTCCAAGTTGAAGATCTATTATGTCTTCTTCGACATCGATGATAGCACGAGCCATGCATAAGAAAGCTCTACCCAATATCAGTGGGTCCTTGGGTTCTTCATCAAGTTCCAGAACCACAAAATCGGTTGGGATAAATGTATCCCCAATTCGGACGTGCATATCTTCAATAATACCCACCGGAAGTTTTGTAGACCGATCCGCAAAAACCAATGAGATCTTTGTAGGCTTGAACTTGGTGAATCCCAGACGCTTAGCCACAGAGTATGGCATCAGATTGACGCTGGAACCTAAATCACACAAAGAACATGCAAACGTACACGGTCCTATCTTCACCGAGATAACAAACCTCCCGGGGTCTTCTTTCTTTTTCAACACCTTACTCTGAAGTACGGCGCTGCACTCCTTAGAAACAATCATAACACTCTCTTCCTCAACAACCTTACCAGCAACCAGCTCCTTCATGTATCGCTTGAGAGAAGGCATCATTTGAACCGCATCAACCAAAGGAAGCTTCACCGTCAAATCCTTAAGCATCTCCTTACACTTTGCATCCTCCAAATTCTTGCGAGATTTTCTTAGAGGTACTGGATAAGGGACCTTGGGTATGTAGACTCGTTCTGGTGGAGTTTCAGGAATTTTTGAAATTTTCGTGGGAGCACCCTGTGGGAGCAGGTGCTCCGAAACAGGATTGGGGTGCTCGGAAAATTTTTCTTCAGAATCGTTTGGAATAGTTCCCAGAGGTGTTCCTGAGCTTGATTCAACCTCAACATTCCCATCTTTCTCAGCAAAATCACTTCTTTGAGCCTGGTGCTCGGAATTTTTCTCCTTAGCCTTTCCGTGGAAGCTTCTCATCGTAGGCGGTACCAGCAACTTTCCACTCCTCAACTCAACAGCATTCACGTGATATACATTACTGGGCAGTTCACCTTTACCTGGAAGAGCTCCAGCTGGTCTCTTGATAGCCTCGGCGGTTTGGGCTACTTGTGTATCAAGTTTCTTCACATGCGCGGTAACAGCTTCATACTTCGCATTTAAATCAGTGTACATGTGATCTACCTTGGCATTTATCTCAGTAGACGCCTTCTGTTGGTTAACCATCAGTTGCTGCATAAGACTTTTCAGTTCATCTTGAGATGTAGGCGTGGAGGCAACTTGTGGTGGTGCCGTGAAATTGGTGTTTTGTTGTAGATTTCCTCCTTAGAAACCGATTCTGATTCTGATTAGGGATGTACTGCTTCCCCTGAGTGTTGCTGGAGTAAAACTTTTGAAAACCCTGAGCTTGTGGCAATTGATTGATACCTCCTTGTTGCGGATAAACTTGGTCTTGTGGGTTCTCGACATTGGTGCTTCGGTAGGAGAGGTTGGGGTGGCTTCGATAATTTTGATTAAACCCACGGTTCTGGACATATCCCTGACCACTCACATAGTTAACCTCATGTACTCCAGCATCGTCATCTTCCTCAAACTCTTGAGAAACGGGCGCAGCTCCATTTTCTTCCACAAACTTGACCGGTCTTTGACTTTCGCGTAGGAGCAAATTTACCTTTGCCGTCAGCTCGTCTATCTTCTGAGTGTCCACACTGTTTACTTTCTTGGACCTATCATACTCAGGAGACCTGTTGCTAGAGCTTGAAGCAAGGTTCTCTATCAGCTCAAAAGCACCATCTCTAGTCTTGGTCATAAAATCCCCATTATTCGCGGTATTTAGGGCATTGCGGTAATCTCATTCAACTCCATCATAAAATATTCCCAGAATCTGTTCATCTTTAAAACCATGATGAGGACACTCCCTACGGTATTCCTTCAGTCTTTCCCAAGCTTCGCAAAAAGCTTCACCAGAATGTTGTTGAAAAGACGAAATTTTGTTTCTTAGAGCGGCTGTCTTGGACTTAGTGTAGAAATGGTCCAAGAAAGCAGCTCTAACTTCATCCCATGTCCTCAAAGAACCAGCTGGCAATGACTTCAACCACCTCTGAGCCTTGTCAGCAAGAGAAAATGGAAACAGCTTGCATTTAAGAAATTCCGACGGTACCCCATTAGAACCGGTGGTGCTACAGATTTCTTCAAAATTTTCGATGTGGTCCATCGGTATCTCAGCTGGCAGTCCGTGAAAGAGATGTTGTTTCACCAATGTAATCATCTGAGGCTTGATCTCATAGTCTTGCCTCTGAATTGTCGTAGAAACAATAGCTGACCGGTTTTGATAAAATGCATGGGGATTATCCGAATCCCCTATACCCGGCTGAACTCGTGGAGCTGGCGGTTGATCTCTTCTCAACTGAGCAATCTGATCCCTTAGAAACTGTAACTGAGCAGCCATACCATTGTCTTGTTCAGCCATGATGACCGGAGCAGATGTAAGTCTCTTTTGACGATTTTGACGTTCGATGCGAGCTAACTCTTCGTTGGTGAGGATGGTTAGATCTTCGGTGCAATTTTTCCTTGTTCTTCTACTGGTCATGCACCTGACACATAGCAGAAACAAATAAAAATTAAGGTCAGTAGATTCTTAGACTGAAAACAAAATCAAAAATCAAAGGCAACGCAATTGGTTCCCGGCAATGGCGCCAAAAACTTGATGTGTCGAGTTTTAACCCAATTCAAAACTACAAGTGCACAGAACAATCGCAATAGTATAAAAGGAATCGAATCCACAGAGACCAAGGTTACAATATGAATTTATGAGATTTTAGTTCAAAGCTAAGACAATAAGGTTTTGTGTAATTTTTCGGAACAGCAAAAATAAAATAAATCGGTGTAAACGAATAATTAAAAGCACTAGGTCAAGGTATTTCGCTGGTGATTAGGGGATAAAGCTGAGCAACTATTCAGGGCTAATTAACTACCGGTCTAGAACTCAAACACAAATGAATGTCGCCCCACTCTCGTGATGTATCGACACCTTTATCTAACAACCTAGAATCCAAAACTCTCGCCCGGACCTAATGAAGACGATAAGCATTAACAAACAGGTTCAATATGTTCACAATCAACCGCAGCAATCAACTCTCGTTGGCTGCGCGTCAATTGCTCACCAATGATTTTTCTAGCAACCTAGAGCACTCTCATGAATAAGTTTAACCTAAAAATCATAGGCTAGGTGATCAAGCTAACCTAGGCATTACGAACCCCTATTGGCGAAGACAGATAAATTCCAATCCTATTTGTGCTCAGCCATTAACAACCTAATTCACCATTGAAAACCCTAACCTAGCTATAGATCTACTCACACATGGCAAGATCAAATACAACAAAGCAAAGAGATGAATTCATGATTTATTTAAAGAATAAGGTTCAGGAAAACTTCTCAAACAAGCTGTGGATTGATCGATGATAGGAGAATAGAGGTCCAAGGCTGAATAATATAAATCCAAATCGATAGACAAAGTGTGTAGTCTTGAAACCCAAAAATAAACCTAGAATGAAGAACTGAGTCTCAAAACGAACGTGATAGAACGTGATGTCACAAGTCTGAGGCGGCTCCTCTTTTTATTCTAAAAATTAATTAAAAACGCGTCCCTAGGTAAAATAGGTCGAGCACCCTGAGCGAGCATCCTGGCGGAGCATGCGAGCAGGTGCTCGGTTGGCGAAAATCGTCTTTTTGCTCCGAATTGCTTCTTTTGCTCCAATGTGCTCAAATATCTTCAATACATGCTCCAGAGCCTCAAAATACCTGAAAAGACATAGAAGAAACTTGAAAAGACTCAAAGACAATAAGAAAAAACTAGTAAAAATGGGATAAAATACTAATATATCACCTCATCAACAAAATGAAATGTTGGTTAGTGAGTTGTTTGATCCCTCTGCACACACAAATCATGGAACGAAGAAGCTTTGGATGATGCATTAACAAATGAAGACAAATCCTATGTATTAGGGATTTACCTTACTCAAAAGGAAGCAAATGATAAATTCGTGTGGTACTATATATCCCATGGACACTATTCAGTCAAAACTGGTTACTTGTTAGCAAGACAAGCTTTCGAAGTCAGACCTATTTTCGCCCTACATGGAAATCCAATAACAAAAAATAAAGTGTGGAAGTTACCCATAATACCTAAAGTTAAACATTCGTTTGGCGTGTTTTATCAAAATCTATAGGAACGACAACACTTTTAAATACACGAGGAGTAAGTGTAGACAAAAAATGCCAAAGATGTTGTGTCGAGGATGAGTCAATAAATCATCTTTTATTTACTTGTCTTGTTTCTCAACAATTTTGGAGATTATCACAATTGCCGTTCATGTATCAATTTATACCATCGTCTAATGTGGGGGAGAATATTGATTTTCTCTTAAATATTCAAAATGAAAGCAATATTTTAGAAGCACATAAACTTCTACCCTTTTGAATGTTGTGGCGGATTTGGAAATTCAGAAATGACTTATTATTTAATAAAAAAAGGGTAATACCTCGAACAGAAGTTGATCTTGGTAAATCTGATGTTTATGAATGGATAAAGAACAACAAACCACCAGATAAAAAAGTAACAAATGCATCTCAACTTTCTTGGCAAAGACCTACAAGTGGCTAGCTTAAATGTAATTATGATGCTTCATTCAACCATGAAACTAATCAGGCATATGGCAGATGGATTGTACGTGACGGAGATGGAGTTCCAAAGTTCTGGGGTGCGTCACTTCTTGGCTACACATCAACACCGCTTCAAGCAGAATGTAAGGCACTTTTAGTAGCTTTACAATCCGATTGGAGTAAAGGTTATAATAAAATCATCTTCGAAGGAGATTGTCAAAATTTATTTATCATTCAAGGAAGGCTTGAAGATATTTCAACTTTTCATATCCATAAAGATTTGAAGACATGGGAGAGCAAGTTTCAAAACATACATTTCACCCACATATTAAGAGCCAATAATGAAGTTGCACAATTTTTGCCAAATAATATTTTCTTTTCAAACTGTATTTATCCACTAGTTTGGCTAACGAATTCTTTGTATCGTGACTTTGTTTGTTCTCGTTTATAATAAATATCTATTTGCCGTTAAAAAAAATCTAAGGGAAAAATCACCATGTATTTGACAACAGCGCCAACAACCTCTCAAGGAGAATTCACCATTGAGACTCTTCCTGCAAGCTCGCGTCGCCACAGAAGCCCAGTCCTATATCCAGAAAAAATGTTCTGTGATATTCACTCTTTTTTTAATAGCCACACAGCTAAAAACATCAGGACAACATTTTAAATTGATCGATAAGCAAAGATCACCAATGAAGTATATACTAACCTCTATCGGAGCCATTTCAATTTGCTCTTCTTGTATGTACGCTATCACCATGCTACCCCTGCGGTATGGCACAACCCACGTTTCACAGTCAGTAGCCTTTTCTCCTGCATAGTTCTTGCGGAGATAATATCTGAGACTTTCTAAGTCACGAAATGAAACTTAGGAACATTTCCAAGTTTACACATGTAAGAAGATGCCAATAAATTTTTGTTTACCTCAAATTAGGGTTATGTATCACCACATATCGGGGAGACCGATCTAACAAAACTTCCAAAGGTGATCAATGTAAACATTCTTGTGAGAGAATGATATTCATATTGTTGATACGACTGATTAAAATTCTCACCTTCCATTTATCACTCAAGCCTTTATACCAATCTTGATCTTCAATCCCTTTCATTGGCTCAATCAGCTTTTCCTTAATTGATGTCTGATCCTTAGAAGATGAAGCCAAATATTTGCCATTATGGGAGAATTGCAAGAACCAGACTTCATCAGTAGTGACTCCAAGATCTGAACCATTTACGTAGAGAGAACTTAACAAATGTGATTAATGTCATTAACGCACACATGCACAGCAAGTCTGACTAAACTACAAACATAAAGGAGAGGCCAAAGAAGTAGTTAGTTAATCAGAGGAACTTGAATACATGTGACAGCAAAAAAAAATGTAATACGTAGCCAAATTATGGAAAATGAGTAACCGAAAAAGAAAAGAGGAATCAGGTTGAGACAATTATCATCTTCTATTTCTTTTTCGATGACCTGTTAAGGAAGTGGAAACGTTTGCAGCATACTGTACTGTAAACCTTTCAGCTAAAGATATGTGACTCTCCTATAGTTCCGACAAACTCATGGACACCAAGAAACGAAACGAAAACATGAAGGAAACAGAAGTAACATTCACAGATCAGAGCAACAAAAAGAAAGCAAAAATGGAACCTGGGCTTTGTTGAAGAAGACTTGGTTCTTCTTGATTATAATCTCAGCTTCCCCTACACAATTAACAACGGTATAATCAACAATATAAATTTGTTTCCTTACGGTGATAATTAAGACACAAACCTGCATGATAACTAAAACATCCAAAGGGTCATTGTCTTCACATAATGTGCATGGGATAAAACCGTAGTTGTGAGGATATACAACTGAAGAATATAGAATCCGATCAACCTGAGAGACACAAATCAAAACATTAAGATTGATTAGCCCACATCATCTACATATAACTAAATTCAGATAATTCTATTACCTTGATGAGTCCTATTTTTTTGTCAAGTTCATATCTGACTTTGCTCCCCTTTGAGATCTCGATAACCTGATTTTTCATTGAAAAAAAAAATCAAATTAATGAAGATACTCTTTTTGTGATCTTCTCAGTAATAATAGTTCATCATCAAACATAAGACTTACCATATTGAAAATCACTGGAGGTCCAGGTCCTACAAAACAAATAAAAATTTAGTTAAAAAGACTCTGATCAGCATCTATAATACTAAATACACAATATCTTTAACCATTTTATTTTTTAAAGATCTAATGGTTTTTACCAATTTCAAGATCATGCCATGGATGTGCAGCAAGCTATCACTTTCTTTCACCCCTCTGTATAGCACACAGAGTCACATACAAAACAGAGATTCATAACACAATCCAGATTCTCATATCATTATAAGGTCAATGCAACCATTGGTTGAAACCATGAATCAACTAATTCAGAAAAAGGATACTCTCGGACTTTTCTAACAGCATCTGGATTCTTTTGCCGGCTGTATCGCTTCACATATTGCAAGGACTTCTCAAACACTCTGCAAGGAGAAAACATAACTCTTTCAACAAAATTCACCGACAAACTCAATATGGAATCGGTAAAACTACATTAGTCCGATAGCGAGCCTCACTAATCTAGAAGTAATATGCATCAAAGTAGACTAATATCAAAAACTGAATATTCTTCAAATCCTAGTCTCCAAGATTAAAGGTTCTCTTATTCCATAATTGCTAATTTACAGTGAACTATTACGAATGAGAAAGCTAAATACTTACTGAGAAACTTGATTCATAGGATCCTCGGAGACCTGCTGAAGCTGTTCATACATGTGCTCAAGGATCAAAGAGACTTCACAGTTCATTCATTAACCACTTTGCCTTCAAAAACTCTATTGTCATAAGAATCAAACCCAGAAAATTTCTCTAGTTTTAGAATAGACTTTAGCTTTATAAGCTTCGAAATCTGCGTGATGTGATGTTAGTGGAACAACACAGTCGAGGCAGAGAGACGAACTATACTCTCATGCAACCATTCGCAACCTCCTGATACATCTGCTTACGACTATTTTCTGATACCCAGGAACAAAACAAAATCTCATCAGAAAATCAAAAAACAACTTGATTCATCGCTTGAATCTAAAACAATTTTTTGGCAAAGAAGATGCAAAAAACAGATAGAAATAGAGCTTCAATTTCGTAAAAGTAATATAGGGTCTTTCGATCTCCTCCCACTCTGATGCTACATCCTTTGTTTCATCGCCTTTAATGGCAGAAGGATTGGCGATTCGCTCAGCCATGGAGTCGGCTTTGGAATCCAACTTTTCCAGAATCGAATTTGAATCATTCGAGCCATCAAGAACGATTCACCACCTAAGCTGCATTTTCTGCAGCATTGCTTCTATGATCTTAGGAGCACTGGCCGCCATGGCCCAAACGAAAGACAAAAGACCTCTAGCTCATAGTTCAATTGGACATGTAGGTTATATTCGTACTGGTTTCTCATGTGGAACCATAGAAGGAATTCAATCACTACTAATTGGTATCTTTATTTATGCATTAATGACGATGGATGCATTCGCCATAGTTTCAGCATTACGGCAAACCCGTGTCAAATATATAGCGGATTTGGGCGCTCTAGCCAAAACGAATCCTATTTCGCCCCTTGGCACTCCGTAGACAGAAGACAAGGAAGACAATACCAATGATGTTTTACATGCTTTTGATGCTTAACTAACAATGTTCATGGCTAAGGAAAATGTTTCCAAACGCAAATGAAAATAAGGCCTTAAATTTATGATATTGATTTGAGGCCTAAAGCTTCAACTTGGTCAGAACCGGGCCTGATTCAGAGACGCAAGCTTGGGTAGTCTTCTACTGCCGAGATCAATTACAAAACATTTCCGAATTTAGGCATGGGCAAAATACCATGAATCAAAAAATCAAACCGAAACAAATCCAAAGCCTACAAAATATTTGATGGGTTCTAAACTCATATATCCGAATAACCGTAACTGAATCCAGCTTTGAACCAAAAACCTAATAAATACTCAAAATATTTAAAATACAATTATATATCTAAAAGTATTAATTATATTTAGATTTGATATAATCCATTTATCAAAAATTAAAATTATAACCCAAAAATATCAGTTCTTTTTAGTTAAAATAACCAAAATATCATAAAGTCCTTAATTATATTTGTGAAAATTTACTCAAATTTTATTCAAGTTTAACCAATTTTTTTTACTTTCAATATTTCGGATATTCAGAACGAACTTGAAACCGAACTGAAGTTTCTTATAATTGCCATGCCTATGCATTTTTTGTTTGAACTAATGGTCTGATACTCATCATTAGTGAACCAGCTACCCCAACAACACCCCCTGCCAACAACCGTTTTTGCAGAAGCCAGTTTGTTATTTTATAACTAGTGTTTTTATTTTGGAATATTTTTTTTTTCTATGTCACCGTGCTGAGTCGCTTCGGTGTTACAGGTAGCTGATTTCGGGTTAACAAAACTGACAGAAGTTGGAGGCTCAGCGACTCGTGGTGCAATGGGTACATTTGGTTACATGGCACCTGAGTAAAGAACTTGATCTCATTTCTCTCTGCATTTATAAACTCTTCTTTAGAGATTGCACTGTAGTGATGGTAGAAATGTATCTGTGCAGGATTGTTTATGGAGAAGTGTCTGCAAAAGTTGATGTATATGCATTTGGAGTATACTCATTAATCATTTGTGTTAGGGTACATTATATCTTGAATTTAAAATTTTAGTTGGTGATTTGGCCTATTTATGACTCTTTGTAAGAGGGTGTAATTGACTTGTATTTTTTATTTTCTTACAACAGCTTTTGTATATATATATATATATTTTTTTTTTAAATTTCTTTTGTATATTTTTTGGGGGATTTAGAATTTTTTTTCTTTTTAATCAGTTTCGGTATACATGCAGATATGGAAATTGGTGTTTACGTCTAGGAACGTTATTTAACGATTTATACGATTAGACTGAGACTGAATGCCTTAGCGAGACAATCCCAAACAAGTTGGTCCACAAGTATGAAAGAGTTTGAAGATAAATGATGAGAACAAAGAGAAATTACAAAAATATGAGAGCATCCTTGCGTACAAAATATCATTAAAAAGAATGAAAAAGACGTGGGTACGTAGAAGCGGAAGCGTTTGGAAGCGCAGAACTATTTTTTCAAAAATTTAGGAAGCGGGTTATATATATATATATATATATATATATATATCTATAATGTAAAACCATATGCAGAATATATTTTAAAGAAATGTTTTAAAGAACAAAAATCCAATACAAAGTCTTAAATATTAAGCAACACAACTAAAAATTAAAACCACTCAAAGTCAAAGATTTAGACAATTGTTTCATCGTTATTAACATCAGCTCCATCAAAAATTAAACTGCTTTCTTAATTTTAATTAGGGTTTTTAATTAATTAAAGTAATAAAATTTTAAAATTATACAATGTTTCCTACTTATTTACTTATTTACGATTCCAAAATCGGATTCGTCAAAAATATTACGCTTCCAAAATCGGAATCACCGCTTCCCTCAAGCTTTCATATCCTGATTTTTTGGAATCGCGCTTCCGTCGCGCTTCCAAGCGATTCCAGGCGATTCCGATTCCGTTTCCGCTTCAGAATCAGGAACCAGAGCATGAGCCACGATTCTATGTAACGTAGTTCACCACTATCGGAGCTTCATGGTATCTTATCGGGTTAAAGATTTTTTGTTGGCTTCGATCGGCTAATTGTCACAAGTGAGTTTGCGAAATTGCCCTTTTATTATATTTTAATTTTTTTGTTAACACTTAATTAGAATGGCATAAGCCGTAAATAACGAACAACGGTTTAAATGGCTCTGCAATAATGTGGCCCTCCTCTCGATTAATAGTATAGATTATGATCTCATTCAATAATAAGAAAAATAAACATTATCCTTTTCGTTGCATTTTTATTTCATCAAATCACAGAATGATTAAATTTTTTTTTATATGCTCCAAATCAAACTTCATAAGTCATATATGTGAGAGAAATTTAAGATCGATTTTCAGATATTCATCTTGTTATTTTATTATTTATTACCTGCTTGAATCAATTATTATATAATACAAATAACTTATCGTATTCTCCTTATCCAATTTGGTTAGGATCTTTTTTTTTTTTTTTGTTAAAATTTGGTTAGGATCTAGCTGGATGAAATTAGATAAAACCAAAACCCGAATGGAAAACCGACCCAAATCAAATCCTTTTCAAACCCAAAACACCGTGAGCCAAACTAAAGTTTTGAATCTTATGATTACTTATTTACTTCCAACCCAAATCCAAAGCCGTTGAGAGAGTAAGCCTTCCTAACCGTCTCAACAACCCAAACCAATAAAACGTTGTTAACCGGAACCGATTAAGACAAGAACATTCAAAATATGCCGTCGAACATTCTAATCTCTCCTCTCTTTTTTTTTTTTTTTTTTTTTTAGTTATAGTTAACTTAAGTCTTTCTCTTATGCCGTAGAATTCTAAGGCAAAGGAAGTTTCCTAGTAGTTGAGAATAGTTCAAAGATATTTACTTGCCTTATATCTTCAAATAAAATTATGTTGTTTAGGATATATATTAAAGATATATGCATGCATATATATATATATATATACTCATCATATGTGTTACACTTGAAAAAGGTAGAAAGTCAAACAAACAAACGACCATGGCACGTGAGGATGTCGTTTTAGACGAAGAAGAAGATCTCGGAACTGCTATGCAGAAACTTGTGGTCCCCTTCAACGAGTTCGATGAGTTCGATCCATTACCCATTGACTCGGTTTACAGTTTTGTAGATGAAGTAAAAGAGATTCTAGAAGATTCCAATTTACTAGTAAGTTTCTTTCAACTTTCTAAGACATGTTTTGCTTTCGAATGAAAATATACTTAGTGTTGGGTTTTACCATGTAGCTTGAGGATTCTCGAGAGTTTGACGATCTTATCCACAACAAATCTTTCGATGATTTAGGCGTGTTTCAAAATTCCTCAAATCTGCCAACAACGATAAGAAGTCGTTTTCGCGTACCAAAACGATCTAGAAACAAGATAGGAAGACAAAAAAGACGATGTTTCAAGAGTTCAGCGTATCTATTTGACACTACGATAAACAAGAGTTGTTCACATTGCAGGACGACAAAGACTCCATTATGGAGGGAAGGTCCGAAGGGACCAGGAACACTATGTAACGCATGCGGCGTGCGATATAGAACAGGTCGGCTACTTCCAAAGTATCGGCCTGCTTCAAGTCCCGATTTCAAACCTAACGTTCACTCGAATTTTCATCGAAAGGTTGTAGAAATCAGAAGGGAGAGGAACTCACTTCCAAACAGCTTCGGTTCTGAGGGTTTTCGGCATTGAAACTCGTATCATTTTCATCTAGGAAATTAGGGTTTTAAACTTGCTACTCTGTTTTATAGGTATTTGGGACAAAACAGGATATTCTATGTAAATGGTTGTAGTTCTAGATAAGTTTTTTTTTTTTAACAACTAGTCCTAGTTCTAGATAAGTTTAAACTACGATTCCTTTTATAATCATTTAATAGACAAGCACCAAACCATAAGTACAAGTTTGTACAACAATTATATTACACATTTTTAGTAACTGTTAATTTATTATTGAATAGAATTCATGCTTTTACTAGAATCGCAGACTTGTTCTGTTCTTCACCACCGAATTGATTCTCTTATTATTTCCTTTATGTAGATGTAAACACCTAAAAAATTCAGCCATAACAATTCACATGAAGAAACGATTCAATCAAAACATGTAATCTTACAACTCAAAATACAAGTATATGAAGAAATAATTTCAATTTTTATTACGGTAATGAAGATTACTATTGTGATCAGAACTGGAAATCTAAAGTTTAGGAAATTGTTCATATCTTTAAAAGTTTAGGAAATTGTCTATATCTTTAAGCTTGAATCCTTTGTATAAATACCAAAGTTTGTGTATCACGATAAAGAAGTAAAAACAAGTAATAATTTTATAACTCTAGAAACAAGTTTATGAATTACATATATTAAGAAACAACTTCAGTTTCAATCTTATAATCCTTTTAAACAAGATAAAAAAAAAAGTAATCTTATAACTCAAAAAACAAGTATATGAAGGAAAAACAATTTCAATTTCAATCTTTAATCCTGTTTTACAAAAACAAAAACAAAAACAAAAACAAAACTTATTTATAATTTATAACTCAGATAATCTAAAATTCTAAAAGCAACAAGCCATAGATCCCAAGTCTCATTACGTAGATAAATAAATTCGCTTACCGGAGTGAAATATGGATTAGAAGGATTCAGTTGTAGTAAAGCTCGAGGCCCATGCCATCATGGATTTCGTAATCCTTGAGAGTTATATGATCCTTGTAGATGTTGTACCATTTTTGGATCCGAATCTTTACGGGTCGGGTTCCAGTTTGAGCCGCCACAAGCTTCTTAAGATCTCCGATGGTGTCGTCCTCGTTGCACTTCACCCTAACTTTTTTCCCTAGCCGATCGTTAAGCACCACCTCTATCATCTTGTTCTGTAAGAAAAGAAGACAAATATAAGAGAAAAATATTTGTCTTCTTTTCTTAAGGATAAGAGAAAAATTTAAAAGAGTCAGTGCGCCTTAGGGATCTGATTCATGTTTGGGCTCATGGGCCATGGGACCAGGTAATTCATGAAAATCAAAATTAACTTAAGGCATCAAATTAATATAAATTATACAAAATATTACTCTATCTGATTCTAATAGATTGATTGGTAGGATTTTTCATACATATTGAAAAATATAATTATTATATTAGTTTACTTTTTTAGTTGATTTTTTTTTATCACTCCATTACTATATATGTGATCATTTCACTTTTCTTTCTCACCTTTCTCCATTTTCCCACTTTTGATGATTTTTTTCCCATTTTCTCAAAAATATTCTCATTAATTAATTTTAAAGTAAAATATATATTAAATAAAGTCTACAAAAACTAAAAAAAAAAAATTGAATTTATGTTTAAGTTTTCCCGTCGTGTTCTGCAAAAACTAAAAAAGTTAATTTTTGAATTTATGTTTAGTTAGAGTATAAATTTATAGATTATATATTTGGGTATGAATCGTACATAACTCTTTATTTGGAATATAAAATTAGCTGGATTTTTGGTACATGCTTGACTATCGAGATGCTTGAACTTATTATACTTAAAAGTATGATCTAAGTATCGAGCTGGGTTTTATCTGTATTGATTGTTTGGGCTAACACAAAAACAAACCCAAACATTCCTTAGTTTGCTTCAAAGCATAATTAAATTAAGCAATAGAGTTCAAAGATTCACCTAATCTAACCCTTCAAAAAAAAAATCACCTAATCTAAATTATACATGCTTTATTTTATTTTATTTTTCTTATGTTATTAATAAAATGAGATGATAAAAAAATAATCTAACTTATCCATGGTGCTAATAGTTTTACCTAAACAAAAATATAATGTTTAACCCAAACATTATATATTATAAATAGTTGTGAAAAGAAAAAAACTACAAATTATTTTAAATTTTCTATACTAACTGCTTCAAGATAGTCCGCATTAGAATCTTCTTGTTTCACTAATAAAAAGGTCTAAGTAAAGTAAAATTCCAAGAAAAAAGGAAGTAAAAATCCTTAAAATTTTATTTGTCAGCTAAACATTTAAATTAAAAATATATTATTTCTTGATCGGTAACCCAATTTGGAGAAAATAAGTTTGCAAAATAACTAACAATAAATCTAATTGAATGGACTAAACAATCTTTATACATTTACAATACAATTCGTCTAATAAGAAAAAAGGCCAAAGTTTTATAATTTAAAAAGGAAAATTTGGCTAAAATAACATCTAGTTTCGACTTTATCCATCTATACCTTTTTGTAAATTGTCTTTTCCAAAACTGTGCATAGAAATAGAAAAACACATTTTAAAAAAAAAACTAGCAAAACATGTTCATAAACAATAAAAAAAAAGATTTAAATAATAAAGTTTTTGATTTTAGACAGTTTTAAGTAGGTTTTTAGCTTGATGAACTATGTTCTGAAAAGTTTAGAATATGTATTCCGAGAGTTAGAATATGTATTCTAGCACTTGTACATGTTCTGAAAAAATTAGATTATGTATTCTAGCATTTGTTTATGTTCTAGAAAATTTAGAATAGAGATTTCAGAATACATATTCTAAACATTTTATAATTCATCTTCTACAAAATTTAAAATACACATTCTAGAACTTGTAAATGTTCTAAAACATTTAGAATATGATTTTAGGGATCTACAAAATTTAGAATACACATTCTAGCAGTTGTACATGTTTAAAAACATTTAGATTATGTATTCTAGTAAGATTAGAATACACATTCTGATGTTTTTTTAAATTTGTTAGAGATAGAAACTGAATCTAAAACTAAAGAAACTGAATATTTTTAAAATATTTTTTAATTATACGGATTTTTGTATATATTTCGAAAAAATTATATATATTGAATAATCATTTATTTTCCAATAAATATTATGTTAATTTTAAAAATATATATTCTATTTTCAACAATTATAATCGCTTTCCTTTTATTGATTTATTTTGGGATAGATATTTTAGGTTTTTAATATATATATATTATTTGTATTAAAAAGGTAAAACTCTATTTGAGATAGAGGTTTTAAAATTTGTTAATTTTGAGAATTAAGGGTATAATGGAGTTTTTATAATTCAAAAAGTATATTTTACCAAAGTTGTAAAAAAAAAGTACAGATAATCAAATTTGATCAAAAACATCCTATTTTAACAAATTTTCCATTTAAAAATACTGGAAAAGCAACAACATGTAATTTGAAGAATTGGTGCAGTTCCTAGAAAAAGGTCGTTTCTCCATGTGACGGTGAAGCCAGATTTTAGGGAAAAAATAAATACAAATAAAAAAACATTTCCCTTTAAAAGTTAAATTTAAACCAAATGTGAGAATTAAAACTTAAACCAATTATCGGAGGGAAAGTTGAAACCGATATTAAATTAAAAAAAAAATTAATAGATGTCTAATATAAGCCATAATTGCCTCACCACACACCGTAAGAGTTTTGCGTCTCCCAAAACGGTATGTCATTCTCATATACACCCACTACAAAAAGAAGGCTATTTAACATCATTTATTTTTAATATTTGTATTAGTTATAAATAATGTAAAATACTTTTGCATCACTTAAATAAATGATTCCTTTTTTGATGATGCAAATAATTTACATCATTTTATTAACAAATCATGTTATTGTACATAATATTTGCATCGGTTGTTGTAACTGATGTTAATTTGTGTCAATTACAAAAAAATGATTTTATTTTTTACATCACATCATGTAAATGATGTTAATATTTACAACGGTTATAACAATTGATGTCAATATTTCCATCACTTTATAATACAATTTAAGTGATGTAAAATGCCACTTAAATTGAATCACTTAACTAAATAATATTATTTTAAATCACTTATTTATAAATGAAGCAAATATATATGTATTAACATCAATTATATTAATTGATGTTATTATTAACTAGTTTTATATCAATTAAGTTAAATTGATTTAATTTCTATTAGTTTGAATTACTTACCAAAAAGTGATATAAAATATAAATTTACATCAATTGTCTAATTGATATATCTATTAATTTTTGATAGCATCATTTTTAAAATGATGTTAAACTGAAAACATAACAAATTTTTAAATGTCCCACATCGAATGATGAGAGAAATAGTTCTTGACAATTGCAGTTATAAATATTGCATGTTCCATTACCAATTAGTCATTAAAGTCTTAAAACTATTAAGGCCCATTGAATTTATTGAGCCCAATTTTTATAATAAATCGGTATGGAAACCGACATAAATATTTTAAATAAAATAAAATATGCTAAAATCATGTTATTATAAATGGTACAATTATTAAATCGATACTAGTGTTAGTGTCAATTATTTAAAACTGATGGAAATATTGATATCAATTATTACAACTGTTGCAAATACTAACATCACTTACACATTGTGATGTAAAAGATAACATCATTTTTTGTAATTGACACAAATTAACATCAGTTACAACAACCTATGCAAATATTATGTACAATAACATCATTTGTTAACAAAACGATGTAAATTATTTGCATCATCAAAAAAAAATTATTTATTTAAGTGATACAAAAGTATTTAACGTCATTTATAACTAATACAAATATTAAAAATAAATGATGTTAAACAGCCTTTTTTGGAGTGTTTGTATTCGTAAGCTTCTACTACACCAAGTTTGTGGTTATGAAGACAAAATTTTTTTTGTTAATATAATAAGAACATAATTTAATACTAATGGTATGAGATGTATATACTTTTAGAAGTGA
Source organism: Cardamine occulta (assembly GCA_028015245.1). Lineage (NCBI taxonomy): Eukaryota > Viridiplantae > Streptophyta > Magnoliopsida > Brassicales > Brassicaceae > Cardamine > Cardamine occulta. Next base: position 8,661,391 of record CM051380.1, on the reverse strand, counting down.
CAAGATATCGTTGTACCATAATTGTACTACAAAAAATAAGGTTTGTTGCATCAATCAATTTGTATAAAAAATGATGTTAATTTGAATGACTTATTAGTAATTGATACAAAATATCTAGTTTAACATCAGTTATAAGAATTGATGACGTTATTGATTTGTTTGATATCATTTTGCTAAAATTGTTGAAATTCTAAATAAATTTTCATCACTTTCAAAATAATGATATAAAAGTATTTAACGTCATTTATAACTAATACAAATATTAAAAATAAATGATGTTAAACAGCCTTTTTTTGGAGTGTTTGTATTCGTAAGCTTCTACTACACCAAGTTTGTGGTTATGAAGACAAAATTTTTTTTGTTAATATAATAAGAACATAATTTAATACTAATGGTATGAGATGTATATACTTTTAGAAGTGACAAGATATCGTTGTACCATAATTGTACTACAAAAAATAAGGTTTGTTGCATCAATCAATTTGTATAAAAAATGATGTTAATTTGAATGACTTATTAGTAATTGATACAAAATATCTAGTTTAACATCAGTTATAAGAATTGATGACGTTATTGATTTGTTTGATATCATTTTGCTAAAATTGTTGCAATTCTAAATAAATTTTCATCACTTTCAAAATAATGATATAAAAGTATAAATTTCTATCAAATTAAATTAATAAATATATTCACTAATTTTTATTTATATCATTTTAAAATCTAAATTTACATTAATAAAAACCAATGCTAGTAAAAGATTTAGTATCGGTTGTAAAAATTGATGAAACTATTTACTTGGTTTATATCAAACTCAATAAAACTGATTTTATTTTATCTTAAATTTTAGTCTTTAAAATATTTGACACTAATAAAACCAATTTAAACTTTTTTTAAATGACATATTAATTATAAATTCTACATCGACTCCACCAAAATAAGAAGCACCATAACTTTCTTGTATAGTTAAAAAAAATAATGCATATTGTGTCACTTATTATATATATGGTTCCACAGATGAGGTAAGAGAGATCATAAAAGTAACTAATCTACTAGTGAGTTTCTTTCAACTCTGAGTTGAAAGACTTGTTTTGGTTATGAGTGAAAATAAAACTAAATGTTATTTTTACCATGTAGCTTGAGGATTCTAGAGTTTGATCACGATTCTATCTACAACAAATGTATCAATGATTCAAATGATTCAAAATCATTTTTAAACTCTTCAAATCTGCCAACCATGACAATATGTTGTTTTCATGTATTAAAAATATCTATAAACAAAGAAAGAAGGCACACAAAAAAAAAATAATGCTTCAAAAGTGCACTGTGTCTCTTTAATTTTTAAGTTGACATTACTTGTAAGAGTTGTTCATAGAAAAATGTTTTACTATGGAAAGAATGTCAGAAAGGATATGTGGATGGAAAATCCGAAAGGACCAAGAACACTATGTAATGCATACTATGTGATATAGAACATGTCGGCTACTTCCAAATCCCCTTTTTAAATCTAATTAAATATGTTTACTGTTTTTTTAATCATTTAGAATAATGATATAAAATTTACATCAATTTGCCAATAAAATTTTTAGCATCGGTTGTCCAAATTTTGACGTTACTATTTATTTGTTTTTTATAAATTAGATTAAAAGTAGAACTAGGCTTAGATAAAACTAAGAATATGTGCAGTGGAAGTCTTTCATTGAATTTCTCACAATCAAAAATAGTTTTTTTTTTAAATAGATGAGAATCGATTCTCATTTGAGAAACTTTGAGAACTCTAAGACTATCATTGAGTCTCTCACCAAGTCACATGTTATGTTATTTGATCAATTTAAATTAAAAAAACGACAGATTAATTGTAGATCCCACATTGCTCGAGGTTGGTTATTAGCGTTCTTATAACCACTAAAGAACTTTTCCAACAACCGTATATGTATTTAGCAAATTTACATTTCAGTCTTTGGTTACCAAATCAATTTCAATTCCAGATATAAGTTATACATAGATGGATCTTGAGGGGGTTTGAATCTCAAAAATCTTGATGATGAAATAATCTCCAAAATTGCTTCCCTAAAAGCTCACAGTTAAATTCATCATTTTTTTTTTGGTAGGAGACGGGGAGACAATGTCTCCCACAATTGATTAATGACAAGAAAATTAAACACAAACTTGTCGTGAAAACGCAGTTCCACGGACATCTTCTGACAAAATCAACTCAACACAACTGGAAACAGACTCCAGCGAATGAAAACCTAAATTTAAAGAGAAAGCATAGTTAGCTAATCCATCTGCAAGACGATTAGCCTCCCTATACACATGAAAAATCCGGACATTACAGTCCCTTGATATGAAACCATGACACAAATGTACCAGGAAAGACAATGGATGAGCATCGCTAATCCCTGTCTTGAGAAAACCAACCACCACTTCCGAATCCACTTCCAATTCTAATCGAGTCACACATTTCTCTCAGGCGATATACAGGCCATAATACACTCCCCACAATTCTGCCAATGGAGCCGAGCATGTCCCTATATTCAGAGCAAATCCTCCTCTCCAACCTCCTGTCTCATTTCGCAGAACCCCACCAGCCGTGGCCCTTCCCGGGTTCCCATGCGATGCCGCATTAGTATTTATTTTCAGCCAACCATTCCGCAGAGTAACCCAAGCTACATTTCGCTCCACTCTCATGGTCTCCACACTAGAGCCTCCTAGAGATGAATTTGCCTCCATAATCTCCTTGGCCTGATCTTTAAGAAATATAACTCTATCTCGACATTTGCCATTCACACCCAGCTCTGTCCCATTGGTATTCATCAATTGTACATTAACACCAACCACCTAACGACTTAGATTCATACATCTTTTTCATATATGATTTTCTTTTTTTAATAATGGGGACAATTTAGACGAGTAACAATAGCTTCAAAGTCATATACGCTGACATTATAATGCAAAGTTTTTATTATTCAAGAACGCGCAACCCCTCACAGAAGTCTTTACAACATGAGTTCCAATAATCAAATATTCAAACGTAAGAAGAAAAGAAAGTAAAATAAATAAATCCTTGATAGGCATAACAAAAGCATCCAAATTCGTAAAAACCTAAACGAGCAAATCAGTCACACTTGGTAAAATATGAGAAAAAAAAAAAAAAAAAGATGACTTTGACTTTAGTAGTACTGTACATTCACACGTACCTTCCCCTTTCTTTCCGTGTCTTGTCTGCTCGTGAATCCTTTTCAGACAATGTTGTCCCACGTCATCAATCCTTCAGACAATGATTGTGCCACGTCACGTCATTCAACTACAGTCACCTCCTGATCAACCTTCCAGTAGTTAGTGTCATTGTACTCCTGCATATTATCATCGGAGCTCTCCTTTCCCGGTGAGGCTGTGGCGGTGTTCCGCTTCATTGGCCCGGCTTCTCCAACTATGCCTTCTTTGAGAGCTTGATCCATTGCTCTTTCGGTTCCTTCTGGCTCAACTCCCACAAACTCAACGTCCTTTCCAAACAATGAAGGCACAGGCGGTGATTTCGGACTTATCTCACCTTCCGAGGATGAAGAACCGTTTCGGATTCTCACATCAGGCATCTTCACATCATCTTCAAGAAACGGATCTGCTGTGACTGGTGTAGCGGTTGAAGATGAATCACCACGTTCAACCCATCCAGATGACAATTCATCTGAACCCACATCTTCATCAATCTCGATATCGGTGTCTACAGAGACTGCTTCTGAGGTTGAGGCTGTGGCTGCAGCTGAGACAATGAAAGGGTTCTTGCTTTCTGTAATCAAACAGTCTTCGTCTTCTTCATCTCCACCCGCAGAAGTTTCATTCAAGCTTACATCTTCCATTGCTTCCTCTGCAGGAATCGCTCCTGTTCCTGTGTTTTCACCCAATTCATCTCCTTGGAACGTGAACCAGTTCGAGTTTGTGAATAAATTGCTGCACCAAGAAAAAAACCATTTCATTATCGGATACTTAGGTTGTATAAATCAGATTCCGAAGCTTACTTCGCCTGTTCATCACCAAGCCTTAGAGATGATATAACAACTTCAGCAGTTTCGTCATCAAAGTAGACATCCTACAAAATATGTTACCGTCAGGACTATTGTAGACTGTTTTCTTTAAACATAACATTATATAACGATAATCAATACCTCTTCGTCTCTGTCATTGGAACCATGCTCCTGGAACAAGAAACATGGAATTTAGATTCAGCCAAAATTTTAAGAAATATTAATGAGAGGATAACAACTACCTCTGCAGCACCATTGTTCTCTTGCATGTTGTATCTGAACTGATTCTCTAAACCAACAAGATCATAATCCCTATCATGTACTTCATCATCGTCACTGTCCCTAGTCCTATCATGTAATGCAGTTGGGCGTCTGCATGCGAAAGAAGTAAAGTAAATTGTCATCAAGAGACAAAATCAGGACCAGCACCATTAGATACTGTGCCATCTATCTTTAAACCTAAAGGTGTTAGGACCAAGTTTCCTATGATATTTCTATGTATTTACTAAGACAATCTTGCAAGTAAATTCTGGCAAGAGTAAATGCACCATTGATCATTGCATAAATAGGTGTGAAAAGAAACCGTAAAGGTTTGAGAAGGGGCATACCCGCAAACCCAGCGATAAACATTCTCAACTGCGTTTCGATCATGCAACGTATTCGCTTCCCACTCGCTCCATTCGTCATTTTCCTAGCAAAGAAAAACAGTACATGTCAAAAACATTTATCTACCAAACAAAATGCAAATATTTGTTCACAAGTTATGATGTAAATATCAAAAATAATTATACGTGTGATAATTCATTATGGATACATCTAGATGGGTTTTACAGTGGCTGACTCTCACAAGGACAACAGAGTGATACAATGGATGCAAGTACATAGATAAATTCACAAAGACCAATTAGCACACTCTTCAAATCGTTATATATAGAAAGATGATATACTGCAGACAACAGTAAATCTGCAATTATTGTTATAAAAAAAACGTTACTGTTGCTGAAAAACGAACCTCAAGTAAAGTCTTTATCTGGTTACTGTTATTTGACAGCTGAACAAGCTTGTTTGAAATTCTTGTGATATGACCAACATTTCCCACCCGTGGAGCCTGCTTTCCAGTAGCAGCGAACGTTGGCTGCATGAAAGCAGAATCAATTATATCTATAACTCAGTACACGTTATCCTCTAGAAAAGTGGATATAACAGGCCATTTTTGAATCTCGTAAAAAAACAGGTACAACAATAACAAGAAAATGCTTTGGATACCACAAAATCTGATGTTCCACATCTTGTCTCACAGAACTGGGAAATTTTCTGTATGCGCTTTCTCAACAAACTTTGCTTATAATATTTTCTGATCATTTATTGGACAGTAAGAACAGTAATATGCATGAGCAAAACAAATTCATACCTGCTTATCACCAGAAAGAATTGGCTGTTTCTCTGTTTTGAGAATTTTTCCAATCAAGTCACATTCTCGGAGAAGATGGTCAACAATCGCATCGTTTTTGCTTTCCAAACACGACACTATAATACTCTCCACCTGATGGTGCAGTGCATTATTATAAGGGAACCTGCATAGTTGGAATGGACAATTGAAAAATGGATTAGCCACGCAAAACATAAAAAGCACCAAACAAAGCAAAAATTTGTTATTGATCCAAAGAGAAGTATTTACTCAAAGAACAGATCAAGGACTCTTCTAATAGCTCCTGAGCTGGCTAGTTCTTTTCCTGTAGCTTCACTTCGAGTTTTCAACAAGACAGCAATGAACTCCACAATCTAATACAAGCCAGTAGCAACACAAACGAAATAAGAAAATATAATTAAACAGAAAACACTCACAAAAGTACATGTGTAGTTCCAAGATCTGATACCAGGTCCATCTTATAATCAAACTATCTTCCAGTAGCCAAGAACTAAAAAAATTCACAACGAAACCTTACCTTCAGACGATGACTGCCAAGAGGAGGCCTCAACTGCCCGTAGGTAGTAGGTAAAATCTTTTCATCAGAAGTCACATTCAAAAGTGCGACAAAGTCACCTGCACCAGAGATGAGAGCCTTAAAAGGAAAGTTCCAATAAGTGGTCCAAGCATATAAAAAGTTAAGGAGTGGATTCTAACATAAATGTTCAAGGAGAATGAGAGCTCATATCTATCCAGCTAGAAAAACCATAAGCACATACCCAGAAGCTACTGTTAAGAAAGTCGAATGAAACGCGAAATTGCAGCAATCAAATAATAAAACTAGAAGATTACATTGTTTTGCAAACATTTCTTGTCACTAAGAACAGTATGAGACGTTAACAGATGTTAGGATGAACCACAAAGATAGAATCCAATCCTAGCAATCAGTAAGAGAACTAATACAAATGTTATGATGAAAAGTATGCAGCCAGGAAAACAAGAAACGAATATGCATACATGTACAGAACACAATTGAGTCATTTGTGTAACACTAACCAAGTCTAGGCAGCATGGTGGCAATAGTCTCCGGATTCACAGAAATTGGAGACTCAAAGATTTGTTGGCCCCTGAATGAATACATAAAGGGGGAAGAAACTACAGATCTTCTTGGGCTCAACAACGAAATGCACACCGAAAGTGTGTGGACAAGGCTAGATTTGGACTTGGGATCTTCGAAAGCATGACCAAATATCCTTGCAACAAAACTGCAAATAAAAGATCACTGAATTATCTTAAATACTAAATATGTTTCGGCATATTGACGAGGGTAAAACATCCTACAAACCTTGAACTAGAGAGTTTGGTAGCCAAAGGTGATGGCGCATTTTGAGCAATAGTGCACAGTGTTTCAGCAGCATTTGCATGAACTTCAAGAGAGTTCTAATCCAAACAGATATTGAAGATAAAACTGTCAGGATATTGATATCCAAACTAATCAAAACTAGAAAATGCAAGTCTTGTTATTTGACCATAATAATAACCACACTAAGAAGAAAAAACAGAGATGTGCAAGTGCAGGAGAGTCTCTCCAACTATTCTCTATTGTCTTATAAAGCTAAAAGCCTAAAACAATGTGATTTTCAGTAGCTCTGGAGTAGCAGCCACATACAGAATTAACAGATCTCATATTTTATTCACAAAATAATAAAGAGAAGAAATCAGAAGTAGCTCAAAAATCTCATGCTTCCTATATTTCAATCATTTGAGCGACACAAAGCAGATGCATACTTACTGATGGGCTAAGCTTATCCACAATCATTTCAAGCAGATTACTATCAGCTAACCATTGCATCACATCCAGGTGGTTGGGATACACATGATCATCCGCACCAACCAACCGGATTAGAACCTAAATAAATCACATGAAAATTAGCTTAAAGGTGATTACCAGAATCAAATACAAGGAAAAGAGGACAAGGACGGTTTACCTCCATGATGGACGTAATTCCTATCAAATCAACCAGTTGCTGGAAAACATTCTGATGGGCCTGTAGATGGTATTTTAACATTATTTGCTAATTTCTATCAACTGTACACCACATAATTCACACAGTAACAAGTTTCAAAGAAAAGTGGCATCTCAACGATATGTCGAACTATTCAAGGATTTTCTACCTAGGCTACCATGTAGTTTTATGTCGACTTAATACAATTATCATTAACGGTAGGTCGAAAAAGAATTGAGCACAGAAAATTGCAAGGACACGGAACATCCCAATAAGTATGCTTTCTGCCCCACAATCTTATTTTCAATCAGAACTTAGCATTAGTTTCATGCTATTTGCAAGATTTTCAACTAAACATCCAAATAGAACTCACTTTAACATAGTTCATCAACGGGACCGTCTTCCTCAACATGAGGCATATGACAACCTGTACCCAAAAGAGACAAGATACATAGTTAGCAAGTAACAAACACGTGGAGAAATAAAAAAAATGAACTATTGAAAGTGTACAACGAAAACATTACCTTGCTGAAATACCCAGCTAGCATTACGCTGTGGGAACGGTTGGGTTCCAAAAAGGAGAAAAGTAGGTTCATTAGCTGCAACAGTAAGTATAAACCATTAAATGAGACCAGAGGAAAAGAAATATCAAACTCAAAATAACAAGGTTCTGCATTCATCATATTTAAGAAAGAAGAAAATTAGTACAATACCTCCTCCTCATCCACTAAAGTCTTAAGAATAACATCAATCTCACAGGTCAAAACTTCAGAGGAGATGAATGGAAACCTAGAAAAACATGCTTTAAAGTTAATCAATCTTGGTTCAAGATACTTTTCAGAAATATTCTAAATAAGGTCCACACTACATCTAGATAAACTTCATCAGCAAAAGCAAGGGAAGTTATCTCTAACAAACCACAATGCACATACTTGAAAGCGCGCTTGCTATCAACATCTTCAGGAGATTCTTCAACAATAAAACGTAATAACTGTTCCACTTGGGCTCTTTCTCTCAGACTGCAAATGAGCATATAAAATAAAAGCATAAAAGGCCAACATTGCAACCCTTGCTACTACTATGAGAAACTAAAACTTCCATAGTATACCAGCGTGGTCCTGCAAAGAAAACATAAGGAAGTATGCAGTGACACTATCTACTTGTTGTGCAATATCTGCTAGGCTTGCATATCCTCTTCAATCTTTTTACGAATGGTTAATATAGACCAAAGACACAAGTCATAGTACAAACGAAAAAATATAAAAAAATCTACACATAAACTACAACAAGGTAATAAAAAAAAAAGAGGACGCCTAAATGAATTACAAATTTATGAGCCGGCTGTTCAAAGCTCTGCACTCTTGGATTATGTCTTCCTCATCCAAGAGTTCTTCCAAAGTAAAGTCTTCCTTGTCTAATATGGATTCGACCTGTCAATCACAAGTAAAACATAAGAAAACCGAAATAACAAATGCATAAGAAAGAACAATACTCCCTATCTGATTTTCTCTTCTCTAAACTACATCACCAGCTTCCAAGAAATTGAAAATGGGACTAATTCCCTCAGAACGTCATTAGAAATGTAATATTCTAGCTCCCACTTCGAGATAGAACATTGAAGACCTTAATCAGACATCACCAAGACTATGAAGCTATTGAAACATTATCGAAAAACAACAAATTCGAAGCAGCAAATGTCATCTGAAAATCAAACGCAGTATCAGTAATACAAGCATGCCACAAAGATGAAATTTTCGTCATGTTTCCATTTCCAATAACCAATATAAGCAAACGAAATCTCAAAACCAATTCAGCAATCTTCACTTCGCGTATGAACAAAGAAGATTCAGAAAGAGAGAAGCGAATTGAGAATAAGATGATAACAATCTGAATTCATGTGTAGAAACTTCTACTAACCGGTGAAGCAGCAGAGAGAGCAGTCAACTTCCAGAACATGGTTGAAGAAAGCAGAGGATGATGATGACGAAGAAGAAGACGAGCTAATTAGATCTTTTCACAGACCAAATCACTAAATCTTAGGGCACTCGCCAAAAAACTCGCCAAGAAAAAACCCTAATTTGATGCTGGTGAAGAAGAAGAGGCACAAATGAGAAATCACATAATTTTAGAAGCATCCCACAAAAAAAATAAAAAATAAATAAATAAAATAAAAATCTCGGGGAGACATAATTCACCAAAGATTTAAAAATAAAACAATTAAGAAAAAAATACACTTTTATTGTTTTTTTCTGTGACTCTGTCTCATCGAGTAAAAATGTTTAGATTATGATATGCTTGTGGGCTAATAGTGTAGTTGCACGAGAGATTAGAAGCTTGGTTTAGTGTTAACCGATTTTTTTTGTTTAAAAAGGTTTTAGCTGTTTTGTATATGAAAAAGAAGAATCAATTTTAACCACATTTTGAAAAATAAAAGGGAAACAGAGATCGGTTTGCATAATATATCCAAGATCCAAGGTTTCAATCACCATGTAATTGGAAAAGAATCATGATGCTCAAACGCTTTTTACATATTTCTTTTGTTTTATTTACCATTTGGCCAACAAATTTTTGAAGTGCACAAAGGTGATGGAGGAGTCGAGGAGGCTGCGCATAACATATATGGATTGCAAAGATTTTAGTCCTTGTTTGCGCAAAGTTAACTTAGATGGTTTTTTATGTTAAAGAATCTCGTTCTTTCAAGAGTATCAAAGATTCTTTTGAGAGTAGAGAGATTTATCTTAATCTGTCATGATTAGGATTAATTTAGAATCACTAATCGTTGGATTGAGTTATCGGTCGTCTAGCGCCTAATTCACCAACAAAAATTTTAAAAAACTTTGGTCTTATATGAAATGGGGCTTAGAATTCCTTAAACCCATATAGATTACCCACAACTTTGTTGACTTAAAGACAATCATTATTTATAAAAGATGATTTCAGTCGGCTTCTTTGGATGTCTATGTGGGACTTTGTTTCTTAAGAGTGTTTATTTACTATCCCAAGATGTTAACGTGGAGACATTATACAATCAAATTTTTTTCTAAATAAAAAATTGTCAATATATTTAAATTTAATAATATTTAATTTTACACTAACAAAATGTTTATATGTCAATAACGTTATACTAGTTTTTTTTACATACAATATATTTCATGCATAATTTTTGTTGTGACTATAATATATTTTTTCATACTTAAAATTTTAATTATACATATTTTTCATATAAAAGTTTATATTTAACATATGTATTTTATATTTTTATACAAGGATCGAGCTACACACTAGAAGTGTTTTAAACCACCATTCAACTTTTAGACTTGCTTATGTTGGATGACGTGGCCACATCACAAACAATAAGGGTGTATAAGAAGATGATCTTACATGTAGAGTTATTTGGATCATTGTAGACTCCAGCTCAAACGTCTTTGAAGCTGACCATAAGACTAAGATAGAGTAAGCAATCGCGCTAAGAGATTCGCCTAAACTAGTTACCCATGGTGTTAAGAGATTCATCTAAAGTAAGAGACAACATTTAGTCATAACAACTTATATAAATGTTATGATGTTATTTTGGAATTACTAGGTATTGTCCAAAATCTTGGAGCTTTCGATATATGACATGTGGATACCTTTTTTTTTTCTTATATCTTTAGCATGTTCGTAAGTGAGTACAATACAAAAAAAAGTGATGAATTGTATCACTTAAATTGAATTATAAAACTAAGTAATATATTTTTAAATTACTTATTTATAAATGACACAAATATTTATGGGTTAACATCAATTATATTAATTGATATTGTAATTAACTAATTTGACATCAATTCAATAAAAGTGATTCAATTTTTATTAGTTTGTATCACTTAAACAAAACTAATATAAAATATATATTTACATCAATTAGATAATTGATGTATCTATCAATTTTGGTAGCATTACTTCTAAAATAATACAAAACTAAAAACATGACAAAACTTTAAATGTCCCACATCGAAAGATGAGGAAATGAGCTCTTGACAATTGCAGTTATAAACACTGCATGTTCTACTACTAAAATAATACAAAAGTAAAAACATGACAAAACTTTAAATGTCTCACATCGAATGATGAAGAAATGAGCTCTTAACAATTGCAGTTATAAATACTGCATATTCTACTACTAATTATTCATTAAAAATTAAAACTACTAAGGCCCATTCGATTTATTGGACCTAAGTTTTATAACAAATCGATATAGAAACCGACATAAATATAACATCAATTATGTAAAAGTGATTATAATAATTTAAATCAGTTATTGTAAATGATACAATTATTAAATCGGTTATTATAAATGATACAACTATTAAAATCACTTATATAAAATGATGTAAAATATAACATCATTTTTTGCAATTGACACAAATTAACATCAGTGACAATAATCGACGCAAATATTATGTACAATTGCATCAGTTCTTAACAAAACAATGTAAATTATTTGTATTACCACAATCAAAATCATTTAATTAGGTGATGTAAAATGTTTTGTATCACTTAAAAGTAATATAAATATAGAAAATAAGCGATGCAAAATGATCTTTTTTGTAGTGGTAAATCTCCTTAGGGAGAATGGATTAGAAGGTAGTTGATTGATGAAAAGAAAAGTTAGATCTATATAATCTTATCATTTAGAGGTCTTAATGTTTGTTAGTCATTCCTTTCATTTGGGGTATTTTGAGTTGTTCTCAGAGAAACAAATAAAACTTGGCACACATCACATATTCGAGTTAAGAATCTTAAAATCTTCAAATATTATCATATTATTCATATGTTAAATCATTTTCCAGTTCAATATGGGTAGCAAGAGTAAGATCTTCAATATTCCTTCAAAGTGAAGAAGTCCAACATAGATTCTCTAGTTATTAGAATACAACATATGACCAATACTTTGACATCACAGAAGTAACAAAACAAAACAAAAGCAATTAAGTAGGTTTGTCTCTCTTCTTATACTTACGAGCCCAAATGTTTTTCCCATATATCTCAAACGTTTTTAACTTCTTGCCGTTGAGTATGCGGTCAATGGTAGTAACCGAGTCCAAAACCAGCCTTGCATATAGTGATTGTTGGCGAGAGTTGCTATCCGCGTTTGCGTTGGGAAAATTTCTGTTGTCATATTGCATGTAAACGCCCGAAACACAATTTTCTCCATATTTATTGGTAAAAAGTTCTATCACCTCCTCATGTAACACGGGAAATCCACGGGAAAATGTTAGGAACAAAGTCCGATCATCCTCAGTCGCGATGCAATTAGCGTTGCAACCCCAAAGACCATGAGGGGAGGAAAATAAGTTGTTGGAGATATTATCTCCATCAACGTCATTAGGCATTACGTTGATGCTCCCAAAAGTTGGATGCGGGAAACCAGGGATACTAAGAGGGTGGCGGAGGCTTGTGTCAAAGGAAGACAATGAAGAAGATGGGAGAACTTGCTGAAGGATATCGGAGAAGATTCTAGAACAAATGGTGGTTAAAAAGTACTTGATTCCTATGATGGCATTGTATCGTTGTTTGTAGATTCTTTGGAGAGACACACTCTCTTCAATGTATCTTGTGGTGAGAGGGATTTGGTTGAAGCAATTTGGGGCCTCATCGGAATCAAGGCACCGGAAGCATGAAACAGCCTCATTAGCAAGAGATGCAATGAGTGGATCTGTGAGAGCCAAAATGGTTGAGAAAATGTTTTCAAAGCCTAAGTCCTCAAGCCAAAGCCATGTGGCAATGATAAGAAGTGACTCAGCTGGAGATCTGGAGAATTTTAAGACCAATTTAGAGAATACATATCTTTCATGGGAGTGAAAAATGTGTAGTTGGTCTACAGAAATAAGAGCCATAATCGAATTAGACTATAGAATTTTGATGAATGTGAAAGAAATCTATGTTGTTGGAATGTCTTGTTATTATCTAATCGGTTCATTTTATACACACACAAGGATCACATTCTTTTTAAGACTATTGAAGATAACGCAACCAAATCTTTTATCTTATCTATAAGTCCCCTGTACATAGGAGAAGTGCGATACACAACCAAATCCTTTATCTTATAAGGCACAAGTCACTTGGAAAATAAAAATATGACACGTAAGATTTGTTTCACAATATTAATTTAAAAAGAAAAACGCAGCCGTTTTAGATTTTATATATTTTGAAATAAAGAGTTTAACAACAAAAAACATCTGAAAAATAAATAGTCCTAAATTTTTTCACAATTACACGTCACTTGGAAAATACACCACAATTACACGATTTTAGAAGTTTGGAACCATCACAAGGTTTTTTTTAACTGTTTCATTTTTCTATAAAAATCTGATTCATATAGACTCAGATCTATCTCTCGCTCTCTCTGACTTTCCATCATTTAAAAAAAAAATCATTTGAAGATTCAAGAACTTCTCTCCAATATCATAGTCATGGAAGCTACAATCTTTGTGTTCATACTATATATCATTTCTCTGCATTTCTATTTGATTCAGAAACAAAATAAGAGAAAGCTCGATGTGTACATGCTCATGTCATTATCCATCTCCACATGTAACTTAATAATATTCTCATGCATACCTAATTTTTGTTTGCTGGATCTGATTATAAGAGAGCAACACATCAATATTGATTTATTTTCTTATGTCTTTATTCATTTGTATATATATTGTTTGGTGACATATACACTAAGTTTATTTGGTTTTTTTCAATATTATTATTTTCATCATAAAATTCATTGTTATGTTATCCTTCACTATTGAATTGGTTTTATTATTGCCTCAAACATATAATAATCTATTGATAAAAATTAATAGTATTTAATATTTTGATTTTACTGGAAACATAAAAATTATATTAAATAATATTAAAAAAACTTTGTCCATCAGTAGGACGGGTCATAATACTAGTTATTTTATATAGTTTTAGGGCCACTAAATTATATTTTTCTGATAAGGAGTATATTCTCAAAGCTAAAACTTTGTTTTTAAACTAAAGAATTGTAGTTTTAGAAAATATTTAATATTATTTTACAAAATTTTAAACTAATATTGTTTAAAATGTATTATTATATAGCCATAGGGTGCTCAACGGAAGGCCACGAAACGTCCAACGACTTGAACTTGAGGATCACAAATTTTAAATAATAAAATATAGAAAGGGCTTCAAAAAAATTTTTTGATTTGGATCTCCATTTTTGTTGGACCTACTCTGCTTTATCTAACCACAATTAGATGTTTTGTGATATTGCTTAAGTAACTGTTAAATTTGTTTTCAAAGATATGAGCATCTTTTTAAGTTTGGTCTATTGTACTTGCATTAGAAAATTTTCTAATGCTAGTACAATAGACCAAACTTAAAAAGATGCTCATATCTTTGAAAACAAATTTAACCATTAGTTAAACAATTTCATAAAACATCTAATTTTAGTTACATAAGATGACTAATTTTTTGTGTCATATATATGTATATATAATATTTATGTTAAGTGGGTTATAAAATTTTGGGAGAATTTCATATATACCACTTTTCATGCGCACTTTTAAAAAACTATCATTTTTATGTGGCTATTTTCAAAACTACCACTACTCAAAGACAAATATATTCTATTATCACTTAACCTAAAAGCAAATTATCAATTCAATTTATTAAATATGAATTTAAATTATAGATTTTTAGTTTTGGTATAAAATTATGGATTAATATTTTAGTGGAAAAATATATAATCATGTTTTGGCAGAAAAATTATTGATATGTTTTTTTTTGCGAAAAAATTGCGGATTTATTATTTTGATGGAAAAATTATGGAATAATATTTTTGGCGAAAAATTAAGCATTTGCATTTTTAAATGAAAAATACAGAATTGAGTGTTTTTTTAATCATAATTAACAAGAAAATCAGATTTTCAAAACAAATCAGATTTTTGTAGGTACATATGTTGTATTAAATTAAAATTTACACGAATTGCAAGTTAAAACATCAAAAAAAAAAAGTTGCTGTGGAAAATAGGGTTGCAAAGGTTGCATTCATAAAGAAAAATAAAGGCAAAATTACCATTAAAGCGAAATTGAAGAAAAAAAATAACCAACAATTGAAGAGTTGAACTTGGACCATAAGCATTTCAAAGAACTAATATATATAAATATAAACACTAAAAAGATCTCTATTTAATCCCGATGTAAACCAAATAATCCGATGATTCATTAGCATTTCCCAATCCACAAAAACTAATAAATAATAACAATAAATTACAAAGAGAGACCAAAACACTTTGTCAACCAAAAATGAGTAAAAATACTCTTTACAGAATTATGATTGGTCATTCTCTTTGACACAAGGATATAAGATAAGATCAAATAAAAGACCAGTTTACAAACAAGAAAGCAAGACAATGAATATTGTTATTAATATTGTCTTCAGAGTCAGCAAACACTTTCCATGAAATAGCTTGTTCGTACGAAACATGTCTCCCCATTGTCGACACACACATTCCAGATGGTAAGCAAGCAAATCCCTGCAACCCAAATAATAAATAAACTCACAACAATTGTCAGACAAAACATGTTTTTATCAGACCAATTTATGAATGTTTTCATTTTTTTTTTTACCTGTTGCATTAGTTTGGCAAAATCTGGACAGAGGGCTTTACGACCTGACTCGTCGAAGATTTTTTCCAATGTGATGTCTTGTAATGCAACCAGTGTTGTCTCTAACATGTCTAAACCGGCCTGGTTTGCAAACATGAACACTGGCTGTGGCTGTAATATGTCATTAAACCAAACCGAATCCGAATCAAAATTGCCTAAACCAAAACCAAAACTAAACCGAAATGTGTTTATAAAAATTCAATTTTAGTGAAATGGAACCAAGCTAAATCAAATAAATATAATATATTAAAACGTATATACTTAATATGTATTTAATCGTTTTAAATTAATACTATTTTAATAATTAAATAGTTGTTAATTTATATTTTAAGGTTTTTTTTTGTTAATTTAAAACTAAACCAAACCAAACCGAAAACGAAATCAATAAAACCGAGAAGACGATAAAACCAAACTCTGTTAGAATCACATACCTTCAATGAGCAACACAAGATTGCATCTTGGTGATCCAATAGTTGTCTTAATAATGAATCGCCTCCAAGCGAGTCTGTCCTCAACAAATCAGAGCCTAAGTGGCGACTGTATAGGCATTGACAAGCTCGAGTAAGCAGAAGAAACATAAGAGTTGTTTAAAGTTACTAAGACCATAAGACTCAGCCATAAAACAAAGAGGAAACTAACTTGTAACTTTGGCAGATCCACAGTGCAAGAGTAACAGCTTCAGGTGATCCCGGAGATAACTTGGAACCAAAAGTCGGGTTTAAACCAGACGGTGAGACCGCCATTGCAACCCGTTGAACTGAGGAAATAACGCTTCTCACATACTGGCAAGCCATATTGGCAACATTGTCTTGCAAGTTATTCTCAAATGGGAACTGAAAAGCGATCGTGAGTATACATCGTGAGCTTGGGTTAGAAGCGGTGGCAGCGTTCTCTGGTGCTGGACCCACATCTAGGCTGGAAGTTAAGTCCAAGGTCCGGTGGTTTATAGCCAAAATGTCTTGAGCATTGCCCTGTAACGAGGAAGCAAATGTCTTTGAGATAGGGAAACATTATCAACCAACTGGTCTTAATAGAAGGAAGTAATAATACCGTTTTAGCATCTATGGGTATAACGCGGAAACCAGAAGGAATAATTGGAGCATCATCCGGAAACATTTCATTAATTGGAGCAAATACTAGCTCTGAACAAGCTCCAACAGCATTCTCATCAATCCCAGTACAAATCTGCCACACAACACTATTAAGTCACATAGCTACTAATGAAAATTTTATGGTAATGAAAAATCGGACTAGTTAAGTATACCTGTAGAAGATGTACATCTCGAGAGACAAATGCGTCTTCTTGGACTAGAGAATGCCCTTCTAATCTAACAACTTCAAGCATCTGAACCATAAAACCAAATAACATTAGAACGAACCGATGATATCGATATTGATATTTACTCATTGCATATGAGAGAGCTTACTTCTTCATTTTCGATTGTGTGTCCTAATGGCATTATGATTTGGCTACCAGTGAACCTTGTAGGCCTCATTCCCGGATAAGCAAAGCCACCTGCTTTCAATGTGGCAGCAGAATATGCATCAACATTGAAATCAGCCCACTCAGACCGATGCTCCCTTAGAAACCGAATGAGAACCGCAGGAGGAACATTCTATTCACACCAAAAAAAGACAAATATCCACGAAAATGTAAGTGTTCAAAAAAGCTTTCTAAAGCTGCAACATAGATGATTACAGAAGAGTAGTATAAGAACTTACTTGAAGAAGCATTGAAGCCTTAGCACAGAGCACACCTCCAAGAAAAGAGAGGGAAGTAGAAATATTATTCAAATGCTTTGTAGAGTTAACAGCAACAATTATGTCTTCTGCTCCATTACAATGCATTATGGACCAACCATCGTCATTGAACCCATTAACCGCATCATTGAAACCACTGTAAGGATAGAAGACAAAAGCAAGAAACAATTCAAATCAAAAGAGCAAAAAAAAAATATCTGCATCAAATGTTAAATGCTAATAAACCCAACCTGCTTAATCTTTGGCTAAAGGTTCTCAAAACCGCAGGCTGTCTTCCTAATCCGTATGATACTTCCCCATTTGTCTCATGCGCTATTTGTCTCATATATCGCAACGCCTAAACCCGAAACCAAAGTCAACAAATAATCCTTATATAAAACAAGACACTCTTACAGGAAACTGAATCATATCTACTCACAGCAATTGTCATTTTCTGTGCAACTACTTTGGATGATTCATAAAGCGGTCGCAGCACGTCTGGGACGCTCCAACCCTGCAAGTATAATGATTTGGAATCAATTCTTTTCAGGGATGTTGAGGAACATGTACAGAAGGATAATGTCTTAGCTAATATCTTTTGTACCTCAAGATTAATGTGATCGACGATGTGAATTATGGAACCACCACCATCACAAGGTCTTATTAAGTAGCCACTAGGAAGCATTTCTGCTCTTACAAACTGAGCAGCGGAAGAAGGATTAGGACCAGCTCCAGATCCGGAAAGAGACCTCTCACAAACCTTATAAAAAAAGGTCACAGAGTATCAATTACCAAAGTGAGATTTTATATAAATTTCTTGTGCGGACATTGTGAAATATGTATACCACAAAGCTGCCATTCTCAAGGCTTGTAGTGTATCTCAGGGTCCAGAAATCACGGGCAGGAGCCAGAGTCGTCGGTGCATATGTCTGACAAAATTAGCATTACTCAAATGTGATTGCTAGAAACAGAATACTAAGTGAAAAGAAGAGCTGCAAAAAAACAAGATATCACCTGCATATATAGAAGCTCAATTGTTCCACCATTACCGGCAGGGAACATTGTGAAAACTTCAAGGCTTCGACAGTCGCGAAACCAAGATGGTCGATCTTTGAGGATCTCAACAATCTGCAAATATTATAACAACAAACCCATATGTTTCCATCAGAATAAAATAAAATAAAAAGATTGGAACTGCAAATCTTGAGTCTACATAAGGTGGAAGATAGCAATCCCTTTTACCTTTATAGGTTCTAAACTAACAAGACCACAAGCTCGAGCTGCCACGCCATTACATCTTTGCGAAATGGCAAAAATGCCAACCGAATCCGGACCAGGCTGAAACACAACAATTACTCATTCACATCTAATATACACAATGTAATTAACAACTAAGACAGCACATATATTAACCTTCATCCCAGGCATCTGGACCCAATCAACAGCAGTTCCTGTAGCCTTTGAAAGGAACTCTGCCAAGGTCTCCTCTGCAATCGCGAGCAATCTACCAACAAATACTTAACACAAGTTAGTTCAACCCACATACAAGAAAGATCCGGACAAAAGTAGTATCAACTCATCTCTACTTACCCTGCGGGACTATTTGCATCTCTAAGTGAATGCTGAGGATTTGCGTCCACTGAATCACAGCTAGCATCAGTCACCTGAAACCTCACAACATCAGAACTTGCAAAATACTAAACGGATCAAGATTTGATCCTTCTTCTTTGTAACATACCACAGTGGTCAGCTGTTGCTTCATATATCCATTTTCACAAACAAGCTGAGAAACCTGTTTTTGAAGCCTATCATTTTCTTCCATCATCAACTTATTCATAGCTGAAAGCTTTCTGTTTACACTCTGCAGCCTCGAAGCCTCTTTCCTCTGTTTATCTCTACACCTAAAATATATAAAACCAATCACCACACATAATCCCACAATCCAAAAGAGGAGAATCATATTTAAAAATCCAAATTCTGAAGACCCTTTTAAGGAGAATCGAATCCAAACCCACCAAATCTTCCTATATCTGAAATCAACAGAAGTATTATAATACCAAAAGATCCTACCTTTGACAAGAACACTAAAGACCCAGAAATCTAAACATCTAAACCAAACCAAAAAATTACTAATCTTCTGAGTTTTTGAATTATATAATACCAAAAGATCCTACCTTTGACAACTACACTAGACACCCAGAAATCTAAACATCAAAACATAACCAAAATTACAAAACTTTGGAGTTTTTTTTTTCATACCTTCGGTTCTGAAACCAGACTTTGATCTGCTTAGGTTCAATATGAGCCAAAATGGGACATTCTCTAATAAGCTGTTGACGTCTAAGAGAAGTGGGTTTAGGACACTCTGAGTAAACACGCTCAAGCGCTTCCACTTGCTCCGTTGTGTATCTCACATACTTGCCACTACTATCCAAATGCCGATTTATATTATCATTACTTTCCCGGTGGTTCGCCACCGCCATCGCCATTTTCCTCTTTTTCTTATTATAATAAAGAAGTTTCCGACGGTTTTATTTTGTACTTCACACTGGGATTCGAGCTTCTTTATCTTCTTCTCTCTTTCTTTGGCTTTTTTGGTTTCTTCTTTTTCTCTTTTTATCTTTACTTCTTCGGAAAATCCGTAGAGAAACGGAAGTGAATGTGTTGTGTTTTTTTGTTTTTGTTTTCAGACAAAGAAGATTCTTTGGTCGTGGCTTCTAGTGAATGACCTTAGACAAGTGGAACACAAATTTTGATAAAAAGAACAAAACCAAAAAAAAAAGTGTTTTTAGACTAAGCAAACAAAAAAGAAGAAGAAGATGAGAAAAAAGCTTATGAAAGATCTGAGAATTTTTACAGATTCTATAAAGAAATTACAAATACAAAGATCAACCAAAGAAGAGAGTCACAGCGAGGTTGAATCATGATGAGCTAACAAAGGATCAAGAGCAAAGAGAGAAAAAAAAAACAAAACTTTACTAGTCAAAACATCAAAATACATTTAAAAAAGTGGGTTTTTGAAATTTCTTTGTCACTGAGAAGAACAAAAATAAATGGGGAGATAGAGAAAGAGAGTGAGTGATCTGTGGTCTCTGAACATCGAATAGTGAAGAGAGACAGAGAAAGCTTTTTGCACGCAAACCGACAAACCAAAAAAGAAAAGTTACTTGTGGTTTTTTAATTTTTAATTTTGAAATTAAAAATGATTAAATAATACGGCGTGCATTTACGAAGTTGTCCCTACTTTTTAGTCTGAAATGACAATGTAGGGCCAACTACTACCCCTCTCTATTGACATTTCTTTATGTCAAACTGATTTGACCCAACGCTCTTTATTCATTTTTTCCTAACTATTGTCGTTTTTTCACACTTTTATTTTTCTCTAAACATAATTGACTAAAAGTAAAGAGTAAAGACATAAGAAATAAACGATGTTGGACCATGAGCAGTGCACACCTTAGGGTTTTTTTAACAATTTTTCTCCATCTAAAAGGTAATAACAAAATTGAGAATTTTTTTTTTAATTGCTTTGATATTTGGAGCTAATCAAAGTTGGTTAGGTGACTTGATGCCATTCTAAAATATATTGTTTTGTTAGATCACCTCCAATTGGTTGCCACTATTATTTCTTTTAAAAATATAAATCTTTAAAAATAGAAAAGAAGTGTGTTCCAATAGTTATCTCTATTTTTAAAGTATATAATATTTGTTTTATTATATTAACTAATGGTGTTTTTCTAAAAAAATAGAGAAGTGAATAGTATTGCTTTAAATTTGGAGAAACACTATTTATTTTTCTATTTTTAGAATAAGATATAATGCACTAATGGAGAAGATTTTGCTCTGAAAATAAAAAAATTTCTAAAAATAAAAGACCATTGGAGATGCTCTTGGTTAGCTAATCACATATGAATATGTCTATAAAATTTTATACATATAAAAATGTTTTAGTATAATATATAACGTTTGTGCATTGTTGTGCTAAAATTGAATTAAAAAAAAAAAAAAAAAGAAGACAAAGCTAATGAAACAAGAATCAAAGATTTGTTAGTGTATAAGGTAACTTCTATGGAACAACAAAACAGACAAAAACAATTAAACAAATATTTATAGACTTATAGAAAATTATTCTAATGGCCAAGAATGAAGCTATATACGAGAATTGGTTAGTAAAGCGAAACTTAGTGGACAACTATAACTCTATTCATGTTATTATTTAAGAAAAAAAGTTTTTAGGTCTCATATGAAAATGGTTGCGACAAGTCTTAAATTTAACTATGCACGGAGATAAGAATATGACGTCCCCATTAAATTTCACATATATAGTACAAACTTGATTATTGCATTCATGCTGTGACAAAACATTTGAAACAAAACCCCCCAAAAAAAAGTCAAAATGCCACACTCCTTCTTGCCTTTTACATTTTAGGTTTTTCCTTTCTGTTGATTTATTTCTTACTTAATTGTCAACAGATTTGTTTTTTTTTGTTGGCCAATGGCCTTGATGGGCTTTTTATATTCCACCACTTTGTCCCCATACCCACAAAGTCATCAATATTTTTCCTTCTTCTTTTATTAAGCTTCAACAAATATGAAATTTTCTTAAGATAATACTGGATTTTTGTATATTGTTTGATCACATAGTATCTTTTTTTCTAGAAAAATGGTAATGCACAAAAAAAAAAGTTTAAAAAATGATTAAACGGTCAATATTCACAAAGTGCATTTAGCTTTTTCATAATTTTTAATTTTCTTAAAATCTCCCCAGCTACATATAATTAATCTTAAGTATTTAAAGATATAAGATCTACTAAAAGTAATTTTTAATATTGGGTGCGCCAAGAAAAACTACAGTATATATATATATATATATATATATATATATACGCAAGTAACTAATCGACAAGTCCTCCTGTCCTTTTAAAATAATTCTTTAACAAAAAAAAATCTTTCAATAATGAACAATAAACAAAGATAGAATCTATATAACAAAATTAGGCTTGTGGGGCATCAACATTCAACAATGATAAGTGACGGTCGAAACGTTACCAATAATTTTTGGATCCAAGAAAATTCACCAGATTTGTTTTGGAGTAAATCACTCGTTTAAATGTAAAATCAGTTAACCCCAATGGTATTCATAATGTTTTCATCAACCAGTATAAGTGAAAAGAAAAAAAAACAAATATAATTCATGGAAAATATAAGTTTTTTTTAATGACTTTTCCTCTTAAATCAAAAGAAATTGATTTTGTAACTACACAATTTCGTCAGAAACTAATGTTTCCAATAAAAATTAGCGACATGCAAATACATATGTGGATACTTATGATACTTTTTGACTAATTAAGCTCTTACAACAGTCAAGATTCGATTCCCCTTGTATGGGGTTAAAGAAATAGCCTTCCAAACTCATCAGATATTTTCATAGGTTTCCTAAACTATTTTCTTTTATGTTTTCCAAAAAATATTTGGGAGTATATAGTTGAGTTGTAATCAAGCTAGAGGAGAGGGAGATTGTCGAAAATAATGGATAGAAAGGAAGCTTAGGGTAGCTCTCTCCTTAGTTTAGTTTAGTTTAGGTTTAAGCTAAATGACACTTAGGCAACATGCAAGATGCTACATTCATGCATACTCACAAATGGATTAACTAATCCTCACTTTTGATTATTCCCCCCTTGATCTCAGCCACTAAAACTAATTCAATTTGATAATTTTTCTTGTACACTTTTAATTAGGTCTTGAAAAAAAATCTAAAACATAACCATACTAACTTATAAATTTTAAACACCAATTATAAAATGACCTAACGTAACCAAAGCCTTAAAATCATGTTTTAATTTATCTTTGGAATTTTAAAAATTGATCCCGCACTACTCAAAATTCACTAAATCTCCCAAATGAGAGACCTAAACACGTTAAACTTCATTCCACATCATTTTATTATAATACGGAATGTTACATTTTTCTCTCTTTGAATAGAGTTCGTCCCCAAACTCTAGGATGCTGCTTATGGGATGCTTATCATCACTTACTATTCATCATCATCGTCCTTGATACTCGACCCACAAAGGCTGCCTCGGGTTCCTAAAGTGAATCGGACATTCAAACTAATTGGGTTCACTCACATCCTCATGAGACAGCTAAGAATCAATTTAATATTGCTTATTGTTTTGGTGTTACCTACCCTAACATATAAAAGATGTGCAAAGAATACTCAAATAATCACTCATTCAAACATTTATTTTTGGAATTCTTTGGACATGACCGTTGACAGTTTGTTCTTAAGTTCTTTGGACAGCCTTAACTCTTAACATCAATCAATCTTGGATCGTTCTCTATCTCTTAGATCCCTTAATAAATTGACTAATTGCTCGTTTACTTCACGAATAAACGAGCTTTAGGGTTTCAATATACATGAAATTAACCTCGTTAGTTATGAACACGCTATATAATTCATAGAAATAGTTATACATATGTCAAGTAAGAATCAAATTTATTTGTTAACGATATAGATTTTCAAATTGTACAAAAGAAATATATTTTATATATAATTATAAATTAAAAGGCAACGTGGTGTAATCATAATCTCTGACGTATAGGTAACATGCATGGAGCAAAGCATGGACCATTATATTTCCTGAAAGCCTTAATTAAATTTGATGTACTTATTTTCTCGCCAATCATACAGAGTGATATAGTATTCTTGTTGCGTATGCAATGGATGCGTACTATTGTTTTCGTGAATCATAAGTTACATATAATCGAATGAAGGTACTGTTGGAAATATATAAATTCTAATGATGATTTTTTACTGGTTTCATTTTTTGCCTGTTTCCAAATATGGAAACGTCATTTATCAACCCACACTAGCTCTCACACATCTCTAAACACTTGTAGTGTAGTTTATCTAATTCTAAACTTTTTATATTGGTCACTGTATTATTCATTAACGAGGGTTTCGGTCCAAAATATCAAAATATATAGCCGTAGAAATTCTTAAATTTCGTGAATAACGTCAGTGGTAGATCCCAAATTACAGTAAAATCTCTATAAATTAATAATGTTGGGACTGCAAGATTTTATTAATTGAGAGAGAGAGTATTAATTTATCAAAAAATTAATAATTATTAATTTCTAAAGAGATTTGTATAATTTTAAAATACAATTCATATTTAAAGTAAAAAATTAAAAATAATACTTTAATATTTTTAGTAGCAGTTACATGTTTGGAAATAATTATCGTATATGCAATTTTTAATAATTTTTGATGTAATTTGAAAAGATAATACCATATGTTTTTGATGTAGCATGACAAAATTATAGATGCGTTACATAAAAATATAAATTTATGAACAAACAAATAACACTAGAGTCATATTTCACTAAATTATGTTAGTTATATTTTATAGTTTTATATAATTATTAATTTATGATATTGATGGGACTATATAATTATATAGGATTTTCAAAAAAAATTATTATCTTATTATTTTATCAAATTATGTTAAATATTATATTGGCCCAAAACCGAATTTTTTTTATTAATTTAGAGAGGTTATTAATTTATAGAGGTTAGGCCTGTTACGGAGCGGATATCCGGCCCATTTGGGGATATCCGTATCCGTATCCGTATCCATCTGATCCGTGATTTCATTATCCGTATCCGAATCCGTACGAAAACGGATATCCGTATCCATTTTTTAAAAAAAAAATTAATATATTTTAATAATTATTTTGATTAAAAATTAACAAATGTCCGGATATCTGCCGGATATCTGGGTTTTCTTAATGATTCTGGGAAAAAAATTAAAAAAAAAACGGATAATTTACGGATACGGATATCCGGTCCGAAATATTTTCATTATCCTTATCCTTATCCGGGCACTCCGGATATCCGCTTTTTCGGATACGAACCCGGATACGGATTCGGATATCCGGCGGATATGGATATTAGCTAACAGGCCTAATAGAGGTTATGTACATTAAATTCTGCATTTGGGCTACAATGTAAATTGGGCTGGGCTTTAAAGGTTGGTTTTTATGGGCGTGTGCGCATATAAGCGTAGGACTTCAGCAATGTTTCTTTAGCAATGTATGTTCGTTCCTTCGCAAAAACGTTACAAAAATACTTAAATGATCAGTGTATGATGATTAGCTTTGGCTAGGGATGGACAATTATTTTCGAAGATATTAACTGGTGAAAACCTTCGACATAATAAGATTAAAGAAAAAAAGATTTAGGTGTAACAGGACAGTAGAGATCATTTGCTATTTCTTTGGTAAAAATATTTCTAATATTTGAAATCTATAGAAAACAAAATTTTAAGGACAAAGTTTAAACGCTCTACAAGCCGAAGGATTTAGTTTTCTTTATGCTGATTAATCTTTGCCTCTTTGGTGTTGATTTAATCAAGAGTCAATGATGCAATCTACTTCATGCTTCATTTATAATTTTCTTCCAGCTTGTATTCGTCACTATACCAAGAACGTCTACAAATTTCTTAAGATTAAGAAAATCATATACTTTTTTTTTATTTTGTTAAAACTAGATGTTTAAAAGAAAAACAAATCGTATAAACGATATACCTAGGTAACTGTTTAAGGGACGACGAAGTCCAAAACTAGTCATAATTGGATGTTAAAATTCGATTTTGTAAAAGTGATGACTTTAACTGATATTGACTGTCGATCTAACTTTGTTGTATTTGAAAACTAAAAATAAAATTAAAATATGTGTTTTTCTTAACAAATTAAGACAGTTTACCAGAAACTGCAGTTTTATGTGCCTTTATTTTATTTCATGATTTCATCAAAGTGTCATAATTTTACTTATTGTTAAGGTTAATGAGCTTTCAACTCATAACCAATATTGACAATTAGTAGATTGATTCATATTTCTTATATACTATTAAGGATTCATTCATATCTTCCAATATGAGATATTCTTCACATGCCCAGAGCCGTGCCTAGGAAGGAAAATTTTAAACATTCGCTTAAGGTCCTGTTTTATTTATAAAATTTTAGGACCCTAAATATCAAAATATTTAGTGATCTAATGGTTTTAAAGTTACCTCAAAATATATCCCTATTCAGTTTCAATACCTTATTATTGGTTTTTTAAATCTTTCATTGTTCATAATTAATTTTTGCGGCCATTACATGTTTATTTTCTTGTATTTGCCATACTTTTCATTTTCATTCACTCTTTAATTACTCTTACTTATAAATTTTACCAATAATTTATTTTAATTATTTTTTACAAACATAATTTTAAAAAATCAATTTAGTTTCTTTTATGATCCTTTTATAGTTTTTTTCTTAGAAAAATATTATTCACAAATTTCATAATTCATTATCATAATCATATAGAAAATATATTAATTACAGTTATTTTAATCTTAAAATTAGTATTAACAAATCATGTAGAGTATTATTATTTTTGGCATATGGTCATAAAATCTCTAAGAACGGCTCTGCACATGCCCACTCGATAATGACCTTTCTAGCTATTAATCTCAACATAGTCCATCACTTATTGTTGTAAGAACCGCAACATCATTTCTGTGGCAAACCCAATTTATTTTAGTTTTATGTATGATTGTTAGAAATATGAAGATATGGTTGTTACAATGAGGACCAAACCTTAATGTCCTCGTCATATCGTTCATCATCTTTACTACTATAAAAATTGGCCTTTCGGTATTCCAAGAGTCTATGTATCTTTCTCCACTGAAAACCAAAACAAATAATGCTTTCATTCATCATTGGAAGTTGAAGCTGACATGACCAAGTCCAAGTCATAATAAACAAATATTAAAGTCGTTAATCAGTTTAATTCCTATGTTAATAACCACTTACTTCATTGAGGCTACATGAGAAGAATCAAAACTAAGAAAATCGAAAACTTGAGAGTTTCGGTTCTATTAGCGAGTATGTGTCGTCAGTAGAACAACGTTCCTTTTTAGCGACTTGGTCGTCGCCAAGTCAATGAGTCTCTAAGATCATTTAAAAGATTTATAGTAAAGTGTTTTGAGGCATGGAGAATCCAAGTCTTGTGAAAGTGTGTTTGTCACTCACAAAGATCACTCAACGATTGGATCGGATAAACAATACGTACAAGTCTAGTCCAATAAAGCACGACAAAAGTTGTATGGTTTAGAAATTCTATTACCAGCAATAATACTCGTCGTTCTCGTTTTGAATGGTTTATTGACCAAGAAATTTAATGTAAATGCATTTTTTTGGGCAGGTCTCACTTTGGAGACTATTCTAACCCACTTGGATAAGAAGGTCGAACCATGGATCTTCAAGATATCAACTTATAGGCATAGCACTATGCTATATGAGTCTCTCGGCAGAAATTGACGTATGCATGTCTAATTATATGAAGATATGTATTAGATCATAAAATATATACTACTAATTTATATGGATGGGTGGTGCTTATGCAGCACTTTTACACACGCACATAAATTAACCTTTAATTGTTAGTGAAAGTGGTTAGTGGCCACATCTAAAAGTAACAATTTGTTTTATCGTATAAAATAATTGGGAGACAATTTGGAACAAAATATTTTAAAATATAGAGCTTGCAAAACCAACGTTACTGTATAAAGGGAAAACTGGTGTAGTTCTTTTCTTAAAATATATCCATAAACATTATAAAGATAGATGATAGTATATAATAGTTGACAAAAAGAAAATTGATGCTTGTGAAAATATGATACGTTCTTCTTTTCGTTATAACTTTGGTACTTGTCTGGCTGAACTTAGGTAATCTATTCCATTTTAGAAAATTTTGGGCAATTGAATTTGTTTTTTTAGAGAAACATCTTACATTTAGAATTAGCCAAATGATATATAGATGATTCGATCACTAGAGAACGAATCA
Organism: Cardamine occulta; assembly: GCA_028015245.1. Classification (NCBI taxonomy): domain Eukaryota; kingdom Viridiplantae; phylum Streptophyta; class Magnoliopsida; order Brassicales; family Brassicaceae; genus Cardamine; species Cardamine occulta. Next base: position 8,632,654 of record CM051380.1, on the reverse strand, counting down.
AACAAAACTTATTACGACATTAGGTGAAATTAAGATCATTCGTTCGATCACCGTTTCAAGGGTCCCAAAAATTTGAGTTTGACTTATTTGCTTGACTGTCCACTTGGCCAGCCGTGTATTGACTGTTTAGATCATTATTAATATGGCGAAATTACGTATGAATCACTAGGAGAGTGTCACGACGTACGTATGGATTTTTTCGAACTTGTATTAGTTAGTGTTTTTGTTTTCTATTTTTGATATTATGTCTTAATAGATGTGAGATAAATGTGATTTTAGTGATGTAATATCATAAATACATAAGTTGATTCCACACTGGCTTGTCTCTCCCTCACACTTGAGTTCTGCGCAAGATCAAAGCAATTATCAAGAACAAATGCATTGCACTCAAAAACCAGAAAACAAAGCATGGTGAAGCTTTGTTTATCTGTTGGTCCTAATTGGTTTTCTAGATCTCCTCTTGGGTTGTTGCTCTCTTGATCTGATGGCTTTAGCTATCCATCTCTCCCTCCTTTGCTGGTCTTTTTGTATTAGTTTGGTTCTGGTTTGATCCCTGTAAAACTCTTTAATTTTAATGAAAAACCTATAACAAAAAAAAACATACAGTCAAACCTCTATAAATTAATAACATTGAGACCAATATATTTTACGAAATTTATTAATTTATCGTGTTTATTAATTTATGGAGGTGATATTTGAGCCAAAATATCAATTTTGGACTCGAAAAAATTATTAATTTAGCGAGCTATTAATTTACTATATGAGCAGCATAGATCACAAGTATTTGAACAGTACTCATTTGGGAACAATCTATTCTCTATATAAACTCCTCATATTGCTTATGTGCAAAATGCTCGTGAATAGAGTACTTAAGTGTAGAAAGAGTTCATTCAACCATTATATTATTTTTATATAAATGATCATTTGTATATTGATTAATAATTTTTAATCGAAAAAAAAACCATTTAGTTTGTTATTATTTATTTCTTATGTCACTATATATATATAAAAAATTTAGTAAAGACTCTATAAACTTTTGTAAACCATTTTATTTCTCTAAATTATTTAAGACTTTAAAAATAAATTACAAACATTAATCTTTCTTCCACCCATCGTTTAGTAGACTTTCGGTTTCTATCTCATCCAGTGGTAATATTACCGTAAAAGAATATATCTCTAAATGTAATCACTAATCATAATCGTCAAAGTCACATAAATTGCATGTCCCTTTGCTCAACAACAAACCCATCACATCATTTCTATTCCACAACTTCTGGTTTTCGAGTTCATTTCAATCCACACTGTGAAATTTTAATTAAGTCATAAATTTTAATATGGAATATATATACACACATAAACATATATGTAAAATTGAGAAAATTGTCAACAAATCTTAAATGCAAATACTCATATGTGGACAAAAGATAATAAATTAATACTCGATAAATTAATAACCTCTCTAAATTAATAAATTATCCCGGTTCTGAGTTGGGCCGGTATAATAATTGACACATTTCGATAAGATAATAAGATAATAATTTTTTTTTAAATTTCTATGTAAATATATGGTCTCATTTATAACATAAATTAATAATTATATAAATTTATTAAATATATATAAGATAATTTAGTGAAATATGATTCTAATGTTGTTTATTTATTCGTAAATTTGTAATTTTGTTGGAGTTTATCTCTATTTTTCTTAAAATACCAAAAACATATGATATTATCTTCTCAAATTGCATCAAAAATTATTAAAATTTTATATAGATGCAATGATTATTTTCTAATATGTAAATTCATTAAAATACATCGAAGTATTATCTTAATTTTTATACTTTTTATATTATATTTTTTGAAATTCAGAAAAAATCTCTATAAATTAATAATAATTAATTTATCGATAAATTAATAATCTTTATAAATTAATAAAATTATTCGATACCAACATTATTAATTTATAGAGGTTTTACTGTATATGAAAACAAACTTTGATGGAATTGTCCATTCTAAAAATAATTATTTTCTTGACGTCGGTCCAATTTTGTTGTATCCGGAAAATGCATAAAATATCTCTAGTTTTCATAGTTTGAGAATAATTCTTAAGAAAAATAGGTCACTTTCATGTAATTGAAACCTCTACTTTTCTCACCAACCCCACCCACATCAAACCCAAAAACCCCACCAGTAATTAAACTGTATACCCTTATTCTCTATTATATTTAATTTTTACCCCATAAGTTTTTTGGTGCATGAATTTCCTCAATTTGGAATTTCGATGTAAAATCTCAACGTTAAAACTTTGCAATATTCCAAAAACCCCACCAATAATTAAACTGTTAACCCCTATTTCCTGATATATTCGATTTTTACCCCCAAAAGTTTTCTTGTACATGAATTTCCCCAATTTGAAAATTGGATGTACAATTTTAACAGAAAACACACATCTCAAAGTTAAAACTTTGCAATATTTAATATTCCAAAAATTACATTAAAAGGCATATTAAGAAATATTTATGCCTCATCTCAGCAGTTATTTAGTAAAATTGTAATAGAAGTAAAAATATTTAAAACTAAGCCCAAAAAGAGACCTTATATTTTTCAGAAATTAATCCAAAAACCCAGTCTTTTCCAAAATTGCATTTCTAACCCTACTCAGATCTCTCCCTTTCAATGTCCTCCCAATTCCTTCATGCACAGAGAACGAAGCCATTCTAGTCTTCGCCAGATACTCATGCGGCGGAAAAATTCCTCCGCCGCAACCGTCATCATCGTTTTCAATGCTTCTCCGACGGATGTGACGATTCTCTTCCCGTAGAATCTTAGACCAGTCCGGTACATTCATCGGAAGAGAAGAAGCTACCGCCGTCGTGGCGGTTACGGTTACCGGAGACGATCTACCGGATTGTTTAATCCCAATTCGGGGTTTCCGACGAAAATCAGGCGAATCAGAGTGGGTAGAGTACAGATCGGACTCATCGAACTCGAATTCTGAATCTCCGGCGATGTGGTAAGACCGATCTGTGGGAAGAAAACGATTACTCGGCCGTTGATAATAGCTCTTTCGCGTCGTCGCCATTGAAGGAGAAGAAGGAATTAAGTTTTTTTTTTTTTTTAATTTGAATTTTTTGTTTTTTGAAGTTTGGTATGAGAGAAGTCTTGAAGAGTCTCTTCTGCTTTTATAAATGTTTCAGTTGTGAATTGTGGATAAGGGACCCACTTTTATCTCTTTGTTTAACTTACAGTTTCCGTTTGGAGAAATTTACGTAAATACCCTTTTGTTCGTGGTGGAGGAATATTACATGCGGCAACGTAATATTGTTGTGGCATATTCTCATACCTTTTGTCTATGAAACCAACTACATGAATTTGATTAATTTTCTAATTTATGCATTCAATAAAATAAAATTATGTGAAAGATTAACGTTGTAGAGTTTATAAACAAAAGAATCAATGCGAGCCTCTTTGCCTAGAAAAGCCAAAACCATAAAACCTATAGCTTGTCGACACGATGGTCGTCGTCGATCTATACTATATCTAATGGCATATTTAGTTTACTTTTTCTTTGTTATCTTGTTCCAATGGTGCATGTTAGTTATATTTAACCGTTTTTAGTAAAATATCTTTTCGTTACTTTTTTTTGTTAAAAGTAGGGGTGGACAAAATAACCGTAACCGAAAAAACCAAACCGAACCGAATCGTAAATTTATAATTCGGTTCGGTTTCGGTTTTATTTAAAAACCCGTTCGGTTACCATTATAAAAGTTATTTCGGTTTCGGTTTGGTTCGGTTTAAAATCGTAAAACCGTGGTTTAACCAAAAAAATAATTTACTTTATATATATGCTTATATATATATATAATTGTGTTATCTAATTTTATTTTTTTTATAAAAAATATCTTAAAACGGTTACACAAAAAAGATTAATAAAAAAAAATACAAACTCTAGATATATAAGCATCTTATAAATAATTTAAGGTTTTGGATCATTCATTTATTTTTTACTATAATTTCATCAAGTTATTTTCGCAAATCGCATCACAAAGTTTGACTTCCATTCTCTTTAAGTTTTCCAATCAAATCAATTTTAAGTTTTGAATTCTTACAATTACAAATTCAGTGTTTTGATTTGAGTTCTTAAATATTATTTTTTATAAAATCATGAAATCATCTACAAAAATCGGAAACAAACCAAACCGGACCGAATTAATTTTGGTTAAAACCGTTAAAACCGTAAACCGAAGAAAACCGAACCGAACCAAATCGTACTTCAATCGGTTGTTAAATGGTTTCATTTTCTATAGAACCGTAAAACTGAAAAACCGAAAAAAACTGAACTAGAACCGAACCGTAAACTGGAATGTCCACCCCTAGTTAAAAGATTTAGAAAATTATCATCCTAAATTTTCGTGTTTATTTTTGTAGATTCCTAAAGAATATGGAGAATATTCTAGGTTAATATAATTTTGAGAAAAATAGATAATATATATAAGTTCGCGCGGTTGTCCTAGATTTTTGTTTAAGATTTGCTTTTTCAACTTTTCCGCACATTTCTTAATCAGTTTCTTGTAAATGGCAATATAGCCTAAAATGTATTTATGACAATAGAAGTATATACTGATTGAGTGCTCGAAAGTTGGAATGATACATTAATGAATAGTGACAATGATCTATTTTTATTGATTTTGTTATCCAAAAGGACCAAAACAAATTAAACGGAACTCAACAATTTATTTTAAATCCAAACTGAACCAAATCGAACTAACTTTTGGTTTTTGATTCAGTATAAAAATTTCCCGATAATTTTACTGAAACACAACTTGCAGATGGCATTTTCACTTCTTAAGCTTGTTTACTTTCCGTTCCTTTTTTGAACACTAGTGAAATATTGGGCTTAGAAATTAGAATAGTACTAGGCTCTGACGCTATGTATATGAAATGCTAATTCATCTAGAAAGACAAGCCCATTTAGTTAATAAGCCCAAGTCAAATATATATCTTACAGCTGTAAGCTTGTAACATTATCGACCCGATCAGAATGGTTAATGATTCATAGAAGAATGTAACATTTTTTTCTTCGGTTCTAGGATTATTTGAATTTTTTTTCAAAGGATTGTACGTAATTACATAAATGATCTAATTATGTAATATATATCACTTGAAATAGGTATTAACAAGTTGGATAATAATGATGTTATGATTATCATTTATGAAACCGGATTGTTGAAAAATGATACATGATACCTCATCTTTATCGGCCGATCGATAGATAAGAGTTATGATATTTTTTACTTGACTGTTTGAAAGGTATGTCCTACGAGTCTCCTTGTGAAACGGATACAAGTAAGATGATAGCGAATCGAAGACGAATAGGGATGTTAAGAGTGGGTAAAAACCCAATCGGTACCCTAAACCTTCTTAATATTTCAAACACATAACCTTACCTTTTCCTCTAAAAATCTCGCGAGTTTAAATTGGGTGGGTCCAGTTAAAAAAAATACCCTATTGGGTTTAGGGCACACATAAATTTTTTTTTAAGTTCAAAACGGTGTTGTTTGGTTGATTCCCAAATTGAAACACATTTGAATCCTAATTCGAAATTGAAATCCACGACCCACGATACAACTCGATTTTTCGGCTATAAAGAGTCGTCGGTTCTACGGTGAATAGGATTATGGGTTTTGCTCCTAACTCTTCCTTTTGTAGAATCCCATGGTTTCTGATTGTTTTGTTGGTCTGTTCTGATTTAGAGATCTTGTGTTTGATGAAGCTATTCTTGTAACTGGATAACATATAAATTCTTTATGGTTTTAGATAAATGAATTTTTCTGTGTGTTATGTTCTGTTTGGACCCGACATTTTGCTCTTTTGTTATTGACCTTCAGGACCTAAAGTACTATTTTGTTGTCTGGTTTACCATCAAAGACATTGTGGCACAGATTGTTTCTTGCTAAGCTACTTCTCGGTCAGGTAAAGCAAATTTTCTTCTGATGTTTATATAAGTTCATATATGTTTATCACTTAGTTGTTGCTTCTGATGTGAAAAAGCTGAACCTATGTGTGAAAATATATGAACCTATTATGATTAAATTTTATTGTTTTGCAGAATGTTAGATCAATCACTTGACTTACTTGCAAGACTTAGTGCTGAGCATGAGAACATAGAAGTAACAAATGAGGAAGCTAAAATAGATACACAAAGTGCAACTCAAGTGACTCAAACGGTACTTAATCCTAACAAACGCCAAACATCATATGTTTGGAAAAAATTTACTCCATTAAGAGTAGAGCAAGATGGTAAAAGAAGGAGTCGTTGTATGCATTGTAGTAAGAAGCTTGTAACAGAAACTAGTCAAGGAACATCGGCTATGAAACATCATTTAGAATGTTGCCGAAATAGGCGTCTAGCTTTAAGGAATAGGGTAGAAACGGAGTATGATCCCAAAGTAGACCGTGAGATGATGAGTGAGATTATCATTTTTCATGATCTGTTTTTTTGGTTTGTTGAGTATGAGAAAGTTAGGGCTAGAGATAGGTACTTGAATCCGAATTGTCAACATATATGTAGACAAACAGTTGGAGCTGATGTGTTTAAGAGATTTGAGGTTGAAAAGGAAAAACTGAAACATGTATTTTCAGAATTCAAAGGCCGAGTATCTTTAACAGCAGATATGTGCACAGCCCGTACCACTATGAAAGGCTATATGTGTTTAATGACGCATTATGTGGATCATAGTTGGAGGTTAAATAACAAGATTCTAGCTTTTGTGATGTGAAACCTCCACACACTGGTGAAAAATTAGCTAACAAAGTTTTTGGTTGTTTGAAGGAGTGGGGTTTAGAGAATTTTTTTTTGTTTGACTTTGGACAATGCTACAGCAAACAATAGTATGCAGAAGATCTTGAAGCGTTGTCTTCTTATGATTAGTGGTAGTGCGTTGTTGTGTGATAGGAAGTTTTTTCACGTTAGATGTTGTGTCCACATTTTGAATCTCATAGTGAAAGAAGGATTAGATCTAGCCACTAGTATTTTGGAAAATATTCGAAAAAGTGTCAAGTTCGTGAAAGCGTCTGATTCTATGATTGAATCGTTTGCAACATGTATTCATAGTGTAGGGATTAAGGGTGGAGCTGGATTGTCTCTAGACGTTCCTATATGGTGGAACTCCACTTATGATATGCTTGCTAAAGCGCTGAAGTTTTGTAAGGTATTTGCTAGTCTAAAAGAATGTGACAACAATTATAAAACCTTACCTTCAGAAGAAAAGTGGAATATGGGTTACCCGAATTATACATAATTTTTTCAGGATTTTTTAACAGAGATTTTAATATGAGAGTTTTTTCTGAATATGGGTAGAGTAAGGTAAAATTACCCATAACTACATCCCTAAAGACGAGTATCAATGCCTAGCCCTAACCTGTAGTGTGTAAAAGCTATACCACCTTTGGGATGCTGTAAAGTGTAAACCACTTATATGCTCCAAATGAATTATTACATTCAAAAGTGTTGTTTTGGTTAACAAGTTTGCAAATGCGAATAACGTTCTTCGTTATTTTTTCTCTTTAGCTTTGATTTGCTTTAACGCCCAATCAAAGTTAGTGATTTTCCATCTCATAATTTGATTGCTTATTTAGTTCCCTAAAAAAATATATATATATATATATCGGTAATATTAACCAGAAATCATATTATCATAATATATGCTACAAGTGCCGGTGAATAAAGAAAAACGTGAGGGTCAGCTCTTCACGTGAAGTCCACGTGCCGATTTTGCGCATCAGCTCTCTCGCATGACGGTTCACATTAGCCCACACCACGCTTGCTTAAAATGCGAATCCTCTTTTCGAATTTTAATAGAACTGGACGGATCCGATCCAGTGTTTCGCTCGTTTCTGTGTTTCCATACGTTATCCTACGTGGCACAATCCTATTAGTCGTACGCTTTTCGTAGCCGCAAATCTAGCGATCGTAATATTCATATTTCCTTCTCACTTCAAAAACTAACTTCTTCATCAGATCTCTTCTTACTTACTCATCGCCATTTCTCAGAAGAGATCTGAGAATTTGAAAAATGAAGCTTCAAATCATCGTTGCGGCTATACTAATAATGCTCGTACTCGCCTCCGGTGAGATTCCGACTAAATCCTCACCGGCTCCTTCACCGGATCTACCCGGCGACGATGCAGATTCGCCTTCATTCCACGTCAGATCTCCTTCACCAGCGGAATCTCCGATTGAATACTCTTCTCCTCCGGAACCAGAACCGGAAACAAAACACTCTCCATCTCCTTCTCCTACTCCGTCAGAATCTCCATCGAACTCTCCACCGAAGCCGGAAGATGATCAATCTCCTTCTTCTTCTCCGTCTCCGTCGCCTGAAGCTAGTGATTTAAACCACATCGACATTACCGGAATCGAAGATAAAAAATCATCATCGGGAGGTGGTGGAATGAGCGGCGGTAAGAAGGTTGGGGTTAGTTTCGGAGTGATTACGGCGGTTTGTGTGGTTGGACTCGCCGGATTTGTGTACAAGAAACGGCAGGATAATATTCGCAGATCTCGTTACGGTTACGCCGCCAGAGAGATGCTGTAAAGAGAGAGAGAGAGATCCGCCGGAGATTAGCTTAATTAACTTTTTTTTCCCTTTTTTGTTACTTCGAATTCGAAAACATTTATTGATATAATATTTTTTCGTCGGTATGTTTTTTTGCAGTGATCTGGATCCCAAAATGGCTTTTAGTTAGTTATTCACTTATTCATCATGAGTAGGTAATAACTTGTATATTTATGTTGAATTCAAAATCTTGGAAATCTGTTATAGTGTTATTGAAGTAAACGATCATTATTACAATCATTTTGCAAAGGTTTTAAATAGTTGAAATTCATAAGATTTACGAGAAATTGATGCTAATCATCGGAGACACTTCAGAGACTTCGAAAAATTACAGGTTTTTCTTAATAAGCCCAGCATGAAATGGGTTTTGGAAAAAAAAGCGTATCAAATGGAGTTGCAGAGATTAGTAATCCTAATTAGTATCTAGGATTAGGTATGACATTATCACTCGTAGGAAATTTAATTATTGTATTGCAAGTAGAAGAAAATGTTCAGAAACAAAAATAAGTAGTCTTGTAATTTTGGATTTCGCTCCAGTTTATCAATTGCTTCTAGTTATTATTACTGTGTTTTGATCTTAAATAATTAGAAGCTTAATTACATCCTTGAGTTTAACGAACAGTCTCTTCTAGTTTTTATTTAAACAACATATGCCACATGTTCGACTACTAACTATTTAAATGTCAGATGTTTAATTATGCATTCTAATATAATTTTTTTTTTTACTCTAATGATATTAACGTCAATTATTATTGAATTTAAAATCTTAGAAATCTGGTAGTGTGTTTATCAACGTAAAAGATCGTTATTAACTTATTAGGATCATTCCGCAAGGTTTAGAAAAATTAAAAATTCAATTTTATATAATATTTTTTTGGTTGAAATTTAAAACTTATTCTTTACAAAATGATCCATGGTAGAATAGCTGACTGTGAATAGATATATTTCTTTAACAAGGCCCATTTAGAATGATTATGGTGAGATGACAAACGAAGTTACTAAATTACCCACAGCTACTTGATTAGTGTATGTGCTTTAGCAAGGGGTAGAATCGAAATTAGCACACCACCAGTTCTTTTGCCAGAGAACAAACAATAAACCCTAAAACTTTCTCTCATCGGCGGCCACAGATCTTAACCAAACCAATATAGTCTCTCTTATTCTCCGGCAAAACACACATGTCTGCTTTCCCCGGCGATTTCGCAACAGCGGAGACAAGCGTCTTCTGGGACATAGATTATTGCAAGATTGGTGATGATCGTACTGCTACTGAGACTGTGCATAACATTAGATTAGCCATTTCGAGCGGTGGTCATCATGGTCCGGTCTCAATCAGAGCCTATGGTGATATGACCGGTTATGATTTTACAACCAACTACTGAGATTTCAGACTCGAAAATAGTTGGGAAAAATTAAAGACATGAAAAAAAAAAAGTGAAGAAAGCAAAGAAAGACAAATCAAGAAAGCCTCAAAACATTACGCTACAATATAGTGTAAAACGTCTAAAAGAATCATTACAAGTTTACAACATAAACGCAATCGCATCTAGCCACTAAAGTCAAACTTATTGGGACATATACAAGTTACAACGGTTCAGGTAAACCGGTTCTAGCTTTTAAGTATAATTGTGGTTAAGTCTCTGCAATTTCAGCTACAGTTTTGATCCCATTAGTTTCTTCCTTTTCTTCAGCTTTGCGTTTACACCAACAAAAGTATTCCGGGACAGCTCCGTCTTCTCCAGTGATCCATGGATGCTCTGCCACAGCTTTCAACGTCATCCTTTGGTTCGGGTCTGCCACAAGTGAATAGCGTTAGCCACATCATACGAAACCATAACTTCAAACTCATAGCAAACAAAAAGACTGATACACCAAGATAATTATAACAACTAACCTTTGCAAAGGAGACCTTCGATCAAGTTCCGAAGATGAGGATTTAGTCCATCGGGGATTATCAACGTGTTGTTAACAATCTGCAATATTGGTAAACATGATACATAAGATGACTGTATTATTCAGATTGTTTGGAGAGAGATGTCTGTATATAAAAAAAGTATCGGTAGAGCAAGAGAGCGGGAACCTTGTCATAAGTATCTTGAAGTGTATCACCGAGAAACGGGTATGTTCCTAATATCATATAATACAAAGTAACTCCCACTGCCCATGTATCTGCAGCTCTGCCACTGTATGTTATACCTAAACAACATTCTGGAGCAGTGAAGACAGGAGTCCCAGGAGATCTACGGAGTTGATCATCATCGTCCTGCATCAAATGTATCATGTTTGATCAGGTCATATTACACATTTATAGATATTAATGGACATGAAAAAAAAGACTGGAGATGAGATTTTAAGTACCTTGAATACTTGGCTGACACTGAAATCTCCGATCTTCACTCTCCCGGTACTAGTAACCAGCAAATTGTCGGGTTTGATGTCTCCGTGAATTACATTCTGTTTTTTTCATAGAGAAAACAAAAAATAACAATCATGAGGCTGTCAGATAAACCAAAAGCGTGGATGAAGAAGCATTAGACAATGCAGATCATACATGAGCATGAAGGTACATGAGGCCAGCAACTACATCCCGTAAGTACTTTCTAGAAGTATTCTCTCCAAGAGCACCCGGTGGTCCAGATTCATCATAGGCCCATTTTCCATCAACGTATTCGAGAACTAGACAAGAAACAACACAATATCAGATTCAGATGACAGAAAATCACCAAAGAGAAAGAACTGAAGTAACAAATAAAAGAAGGGAAACTATTACCCATGTAGAAATGATCAGTCTCAGGGTCATCAATCACCTCAATGAGATTAACGATATTAGGATGCTCCAGGATTTTCATAATCATAACCTGTAACAAGAGACATAAACATGTACGTAAGTTTTCTGAAATGAAACCCATTGCACAAGTCTATCGGCATTGAACCAAAAAATGCAACTTGGGAATTTAACCCCTAGTAGAATGTTGTTCGAAAATATAACAAGAAATCAATAATACCTCTCGAAGAACATCGCCCATAGCAGTTTCTGAAGGTGCAACACGTAGCCTTAATAAATGTGACTTGTGAAAAGCCTGGAAATCCAAATATATAATCATCACATGTCCAGAAATTTTAATCCCGTTATGTGATCAAATTTCTGATGAACAGTGTCATAGAAGACCAGCAAAACAAAATAAGCTTTTAAGCGGTGCCATGTAAATATAAAGAGAAGCATACCTTAATGGCATATTGCTTGTCGTCGACAGTGCTTTGATATAGAACCTGTTATACATACAAACAACAATGTTATAGATTCTAAAACCCATTTCTTGTTCATTTTGTGCTTCTCTGTAGTAAGAAACATTCTTTACGTTTGCATAGGAATATAGTTTCTTCTCTCTTTTACTACCTATTCAAAAGCAAATAAATTCAAGAAAGCCAATACAATAGTTTTAAGCAAGCGACTAAAAGAGCATATAGCATTGTAACTTGTTTTCACACTTACCACTTTCCCATAGCTACCAGATCCGATTTTACACTTACGAACGAACTCATTTATTGTCTTGTTTCCATCTTCATCCTGGAAATCAAATAATGGCATAAGCACACCATATGACATAGAGCAGGATTAGAGTTTCTTTGACAATGCGCATTCGAGATGGGCACAAGATGTGGCATACCTCTCCGCGTATAAGTTTCTTAGTTTCCTTCACTGGAAACTGCCTGCAGATTAATCCATTCTGTAACTTATACTTCAAAATTTCTTCAGATCGTTTGGAACGGCTCTGCTGCTCTACTTCCTCTTGTTCTTGTTCTTCTTCCTCGTCTCCTCCCGCATTGCTAGTTACATCACCATCATTGGAATATGTATCATCATCATATGGATTTGGTGATTGTCTAGATCTCTCAGAACAACCAAAGCACCCAAAGCAACCCATCGCTTGGGCAAATGAAAAACTATCACGAAACATTATCTACTCCAAGAAAATTATCAAAATCTCAAACAATTCCAAAACCTGTAAGAAAACATTGAAACCATGAGTACCAAATCTACTTCCCCTAAAAGATCAAAACTAAAAAACCAAAACCTTACTCTGCAACTAGAGAGATAATTAGGGGCTTCAAAGCCCGAGAAGCTTCGTTATTCCAAAGGATGCCATTCAGAAAGATGAATAAAACAACTTGAGATATCAAAACCACTACAACTGAAACGCAACATTTCGAAGCTCCACTTTGTATTATATAATAAAGATGATCTTAACTCTTCCCTACAAGCAATTTTCTATAAAGATAGATACATAGCTTCAACAACCACCAACATGAACTCCAAGCTTCTGCAAAAAAAGAAGAAGCGAGAAATGCTAATTAAATTTGCCTGTACCAACTACTATGCCTAATGATAATACATAATAAAGATCACTAATTTGAGGTAAAGATAAAAAATTTCCAGCAAAAGGGATCAACTTTTCTCAATCCAATTGACCAATTTACAATCCATCGAAATCATACAAAATCCTCACAAATCGTGAAATTCGAATTGAAGACGAGGACTTTAAGAAGAACCCAATATTGTGGATTCGATTAAACCCCCAATAAATCACAAACCCATTAATTTCCGTAACTACAACGCAGGAGAAGAAATATATTCCCAGTTTAAAGGCAATGAGAGAAAATAACAAAAAAAATATACAAATGAAAATCTTACATCAAACATTTCGGAATTTGGATTCGAAATCAAACAAAGCACATGAAGAAAAGAGAAAAAGAGGGGAGAGAGAATCAAAATTTGCCGATAGCTAGGGCTCGGAGACGTCGTGCGTGGGATTTGTATTATTTTGTATTTTAATTTTTAATTAAGAAGAAAAAGACAGTTAAAAAGGAATATCAAACAAACAACACCAGATTTGTTCTTTCTTTCTTTCTAAAGTTTTATTGTTTATATGTCTCCCATGTTTGGGGCTTTTGGCTTTTAATTTCAATGTGTTAGTCAGATTTGTTTATATGTCTCCAATAATGATTTTTAATCCTTCGCGGATTATAGATATATCTCATCCTTTAGTATCAATGAAATTCTCATATGGAAAAACATGTTTTTGCTATTTTTTTTTTTTGGTTAAAGACCATTTGCTTTCCTAAAATCCTACAAAATAATCAAAGTTTTGTTGCCATTTTACATACATGTTTTTGCTACTTGAGAAGATTAAAAATACAATTTTAGAAAATGAAAATTTTGGTGTTATAAAGGTGTGCATAATTCTTATATTTTCTTCATTACATTCTCTTATATATACAGTTATAAATGACAAATTAAGAAAATATATGAAAGATTTAGTTTATAGTTGAAATAAAATACAAGGAAATTGAATTTTAAGATTAATATACTTTTCTAAATTATGTGTTTTTCATATCTATAATGTATGAATGTATTAAATGAAAGGGTATTAAGTTAATGTATAATTAGGCTTGTATAATAATATATGTGTGTTATTAAGTTTAACTATTTTAATTAATGAAAAAGAATTGAGTTTACATATATTAAAACTTTGAGTAAGCAAATTTGTATACTTTAGATTCTGTTTTCAATATTTCTGATGAAGGTACGAAATATGACTAATGGACAAATGTTATGTGCATGTCCCCAAAACACCAACCATATAAGAGTTATAAATACTAAGGTTCTTTTTCTCTTGAGATATACAAAATATTATACAAACATCAAAGAGTGGAAACATGCAAAGAATGTGGCTGACGATCATGTTAGCTTTGATAATAGTATTATCAATATCTATACAAACAAAGGGAAATGAGAAAGAAAACGATCTTGCCCGTGCTCCATCGCCGGCATTATCACCTCAATCAGAGAATGGATTATTGCCAAATCCTTTATCTTGTTTAAACGACGTAAAAACAATTCCCAACTGTCTAAGAGCAGTGAAACATTTCAGATTAATAAATGTTTCAAAAAACTGTTGCGTCACCCTACTTAATCTTCCGTAAGTCGGTGTTTTCTCCGTAAGTCGCCATGAGTCCAGATCTGTCGGCCTAGCCCTTGTGTGTTCCTCTTCGCTTTGGCGGTGCGCTACCGGACATGCTGGCTACGGTGGTAGAGTGGTCTACGATGGCTTATGGCAAGGGTTTTCATTCCGTCTGCGTAGAGTGGGCGCCTGATCGGAGCTATGCTTGGCGTTAGTTACAGTGGTGGCGAGAGCTCCTTGGGCCTTGCATCTTCGTTTGGTTTGGCCCCCTCTTGGGCTTTGTCTTCGTTTGGGTTTGGACCCTTTGTTGTGGTCTGGCTATTGGTTAGTCTCTAAAGTGGCTTCTGTGGGTTGGTTTCCACCTTTCCGGTGGGCCCCTCCGCACCACCCTTTGCTTTTGGTCTCGAACTTCGTTTTTAGCGGTTTTGAGTGGCAGTTCATTGATATTGCAAGGTGTGATCTTCGATGTCGAATAATGCCCTTAGTGGCTCCCGTGCCACCGGGTGCAAACTTTTTTTCGCTGCAGCGGTTTTGTTTTTGCGTTCGTCCTCGAAGAAGTGGTGAGCGGTCTTTTTCTGGCCTGAGCTTGGTTGGAGGTTACTCATGGCAATGATGATGAGGACTCCACTTCCTTGGAGCTGAGGTAATCGCGCAAATGTCCGAGTTTTACGGTTTAGAATCAGTGTTTCTTCATCGGGTTTCTTCTGTTGGTTCTTGTGTGTGCTTTCGTTGTTGTATTTTTGCATGTTCTTGGTTCTTGTTGTTTTTGCAGTCTTTTGTTGAAGGTTTTTGGTCCTTTCGTCTTCTTTGTTATACTTGTAATTAATCGCTGTCATAATTTTAAAAATGGTATAAATACTTAACAACATGTTACCAGAACAAAAAAACTTGATATTATGCGTGTGTCACAGTGAGATAATCCATCTTTGTTGCAGGTTGAACTTAATTATGCTTAATGCTTATTAGTGGGTTGGTCTGCCAAACCGACAAGTTCTAAACCAATAACTCTAAGAGCATCTTCATCGGTCAAAGTGTCTTCCCAAAAAAAAATCAATATATTTTTTTTTTATTTAAAAAAAAAATTGATTTTTTTTGTCTCGACCAATCACGCCGTGACACGTGGCGAGTGAGGGGAAGAGCCCGTGTCTTCGCAGAGACACGGAAGACACGCTTTGAACACTTTTTTGCAGACCCCACGCTTTAAGACACTCAATATTTGGACCGATGGAGATGGTCTAATATGCCCCACTATAACTGGAATTTTATCACATGCTTATGAAATTAAGTTAACAACATGAAAATCAACAAAAACCAAAGCATCATTACGATATTTTAAAGGGAGAATTGGAAATAAAGAAACTTTTTCAAATAATTTTGTCCATCAAAACCTCTTTTCTTAAAATTTGGTGTACTAATCTTTATAATATATGAAACTCTATTATACCCTCAATTTAAAAACAAATCCAACCAAATAACTTTTTTAAAAAAATATTCCAAAAACTCTAACTCATCAAGAGTCAGTCATTCCTTTAAAAATAATATATTTTACATATTCATAAAATCAGATATTTTAAAATGTATATAAATATATAATTAGTAGATAGATTCTTAGTTAAAAATGTTAAAATAATGTATACATACGTAGTATTCTATATTATAGCCATAATATAGTTCACTTTTGCACGTATAAATAATGTACATAAAAAATTAATGTACAAAACAGAGAATGAATATATATATATATATATATATATATCTATATTATACTATAAATAACATAATAATATATTTATTTTCTCATGAAAACATCTATTATTGTAATATATTATTAATGTATATATGTATAATTAAGTTAAACATTAATGTATAAAAAATTATTATACTATAGTATAACAATTTTTATACATATTATTAATTAATATATCATTAATGTACACATACATTAGTGAATTATACATATATACATTAATGAACTATAGTATAATAATTTTTTATGTACATTTATAATTATGTAAAATTAATGTGCATACGTAATATATTAATTAGTGAAAAATTACTGTAAAAATTAGTAAATTTAGTTTTTCTATAACTTAATCTGATTTAAATAAATAACATATATACAATATTCTAAAATTTAAAAGATTTAGTTTCTTTATTTTTAGATTCAGTTACTATATTTTTTAATATTCTAAATTTTCTAGAATATGTAATCTAATGTTTTCAGAATATGTATTCTAGAACTCGTAGAACATAAAATGCATATTCTAATTCTCACAGAACATGAACAAAATTTAGAATATGTATCTTAAATTTTCCAGAATTCTTACTCTAAAACTTATAGAATATGTATTCTAAACTTTCGATCCCAAAATTTTTACAATATGAACGTTTTTTGACAAAATTTAGAATAGGAATTCTAATATTTTCAGAACATATAGAAATTTTAGAATACGGATTCTAATATCTTCAGAATGTTAGAACACATATTCTACATGTTTATATGTTTTTTAAATGTTATTAATCTGTAGTATGGGTAGATTAGGAAGAAGTGACAATTTATAAATAAAAGTGTAGATGGACAAACAAAAATTTAGAACTCCTTTATTTCCAATTTTTCCAATTTTTATAGTTTATTTATATTTTTGATGCTTAATAATAGTGATATCTTAAAAACAACTTACTAGATATAACTCCAAAAATGTTAATAATTTTTTTTTAGTCTAATGTTAATAATTCTTATCAAAACATAAATAACACTTATTTTGGTAAACTTGAATACCACATGAACAATAAGCAAAAAAATTCTTAAAATCTGTTCATAAAAATAAACAACATAGATCAATCAACATTTTTATAAAATGAACTAAACAACCATCAAAAACCAAAACAAAAAGTTTCACAAATTATAAACACAGCAAGTCAGCAATTTCATGTCTCAAGTAAAGTCATATGTTGGATTTATACATGAACTATACCTCTGCATTTGTATATATGAACTAATAAATTTACAAAATTGAGTAAATATATACATTTTGCATAACACCATTAACTTGTCATTAAATCTCGATGACATGGGATCCACGTAAAATCCACGTAATTAACGATAAAAAATTGTGCAAATAGAATACTCAGAACCTGTGACTTTTAAGATGGAATTCACTCACAATATCAATTATGCTATGTCAATTATTATTATCAACATAAACACACAAATAATATATATATAGCTTAAAAAGTAATAATAAAAGTGTCATAGTCATCTTGTGGCAGGTGTGTTAGATAATAGATCCTAATTTTATTTATTTTAATCTTTATTCTATACTATGCATCCAAATGACAATATATCATATTTTAGAGCATTGGTTGGATAAGTGCTCTACCAGTATTGGGATGTCGTGGTTCTTCAATTCTATACGCAAATTGCCACTCACAAGCTCGAGAGATTGCTTTGATAAAGGGTTTTAATGGAGAGAAAAATCGATTCTGAATTATTTTTTGATGAGTTCTTATTTTATGAAGAATTTTTTTAATGAAATTTGTTTTTTGTAAAGAATTTATCTTATGAAAATACGTTATTTTGTAAAATAATTTTATATTTCTTTATGGAAATATTATTTCGTCAAGAAGTTTTATAAAAAGAGACCTTAAATTATGAGAGCCTGCTAATGTTTTGTCACGTTTTTCTACATATCTGGTTTGCAAAGTAAAAACTTTTCAACATAAGAAGATTGTATCAGTAAGTAGATTTTTTTTGTAAACTATTTTTGAAAAGTAGATTTCTTTTACTTAAAGCATATTTTATACAAACCAGGTGTAGTAAAACAGACCTTTTTTTTGTAAAGTTGTTTGTCTCTACTGCCATGCAAATCGTAAAAACTATTGGTATATTTCCTAACATGATTTTTAGAAAATGTAATGAATGTTTTTAACCCCTTTATCCAAAAAAAAAGTTTTTAACCAAAAAAAGTGTATTAAATGAATTTAAAAAGACGGTAATAAGTAAACATAGATTGCCCTTTTCCAAAAAAGAGAAAACTTGCATACCCAAAATCTCAACCATACAAGAACTATTAATACTAAGGTTCAACTATTTTTTTGAGAAAAGAACCAAATTATTCAAACATTAAAACATACCAGCAGAAACATGCAAAGAATAATGGCGATGATTATGATAGCTATGATTATCATGCTATCAATATTTATACAAACGAAAGGGAATGATCTTGCACATGCTCCATCGCCTGCACTGGGACCTCAATCAGAGAATGGTTTATTGCCTGCACCTATAGATTGTCTGTTCGACGTGAAAACAGTTTCTAATTGTGTAAATGCAGTGTTGCACTTCAGATTCAAAGAAGTCACAAGTCAATGTTGCACCATCCTTCTTAAGGCTGCTTGCAGAAAACTTTAGTTACACTAGACAAAACTTGTTTTTTTCTTTAATTAAATATATCAACAATCTGGACTAATAATATTTATAGAAAAATCTGTATAATTTTGAATATTTTATAAGATGATTTGTGAAACAGAAATTTTAATCTAAATACGGCTGCAATATACAGTGCAAAATGTTTACAATTTTAAAATCTTCCATAGTTTTTTTTTAAAATCTTCCATACTTTCACTTTTCTTCTTAATCTTCCATAGTTTACACCCGACGACACGAAAGCTAATAGAAACAAGATCTGAACAGAATCAATGATGGTGAAGGAGGTGGTGAACGAAGAAGACGATGGAGAGAAATGAGTTTTAATCGTGATTCTTTTATCCACACTTAATGCGCTGTACAAAGTATATATACAAAGATAATCAACTGGTACAAACCGGTTATGTACATAACCATTAACTAAACCACCAAAATATCTTATATTCCCCCTCAAGATGGTCTTGCAATGCCTCTTCCAGCACATTTTCGTAGAAATTGCTTGATAAAGAGCAAGCGCGCATACACCGCCACCACAGAAAGATAAAGGCTCCCATATGTAAATGATGAGTAAAAATGCTCCAAAATGCTCCAAAATACTCAACCATGACATCGGAATATAAGCCCCTGATGCAATGTAGCATATTCAGTATGCAACTGCTACCGCAATAAATTTGTAGACGATCTACTCTTTAAAATCTTGAAGCAAGCTCAAGATTAATTTAAGAATCGCAAATGGACGAACTGGAACATCAATGTTTGTCATTGTTTTGTTAGAAAGTTAACCGGGGCAAACACCATTGTAAACCCAATCAATATCACGATAACTTCAAAGATGCATAATCTTTTTAAGATTAAAAACGAAATGAGTCAAATTAGAGTTTTGTTAACAATTGATGATGTTGACCTCGTGTGCTACTTTTGTACATTTTAGACCAAACTGATGATTAACGTGAGTAATTTATTAGTGCATCTTATAATTATTTAAATGAAATAAACTATTAGAATTAAGAAGTGGTTAATCACTTCAAAAAATAAACTATTATAACCACTTCACTATTTTTGAAGTGGTTAATTTCTTTTTTTTTGCAATTAATTCATTAGACAGCCTATCATAATTTGTTACATGCATCTTCTTCCCACTCAAAATTCTATGCTCCCTCCGTTTCAAATTAGTTGTCGTTTAAGGTTGTTTCACACATATTAAGAAAATATTTAATTTTTCAGTTTTACCCCTAGTTAATGTTTATTTGATATTATTTCATTGGTCAAGACATTATAACAAGAGGAACAAAATTGGAAATCTTATCAAACATATGCATTGAAAACATAAAACGATAACTAATATGAAACGAGTTTTAAAGTCTTGAACGACAACTAATATGAAACGGAAGGAGTATTAATTATGGGTTTGATTTGGTTACAAAATAAATAAATAAAATTTCTTTAATTTTGCCATAATTTGGTGGTAATCATCATTAAGTGGATATTATGCATATTGAATTCGATGAACTTTGTATTCGTAGGATCAACATAGTTTGGTTATAACAAAAAAAATGAAAATCAACCAGAGTTTCTACCTTTAAATGATTGTGGCTAAGTCTTTAATATAGTTGGTTTAAGCCTTTCAGGTCTAGAGAAAGATAGTGATTAGTGGTCGTAATCCAGTGTAGCTAAGCGAGCTTTGACCTCTTTGGTCTAGCAAATGAATGACGAAAATGATTAAGCTACTAAGTTTGTATTGATTTGTTCAAAAATCATTTGACCTAATTCAAAAGATAAATAAGATGGTGCATAAATAATGAAGAACAAGAGTAACTGTCCACTTACGTATGAATATGATGAAATGATTTATAGAAAACCAAGCTCATAGTTTCACACATTTCGTAAAGCAAAATTTTTTTTTTTACCAATGACATTATAAGGTTCCAAAACATAAATCATTCCATAGATAGAAGAGAACGAAAGATAACTCATTTCCTAAGTATCCAAAAACTCAACCATACAAGAACTATTAATACTAAGGGTCAATTATTTTTTTGAGAAGAGAACCAAATTATTCAAACATTAAAACAGCAAGCGGAAACATGCAAAGAATAATGGCGATGATCATGATAGCTTTGATTATCCTGCTATCAATATTTATACAAACTAAAGGGAATAATATTGCACATGCTCCATTGTCTCCACCTGGACCTCATGATTGCATGCGCCTATAGATTGTCTGTCCGACGTGAAAACAATTCCTAATTGTGTAAATGCAGTGTTTCACTTCAGATTCAAAGAAGTCACAAGTCAATGTTGCACCATTCTACTTGGTCTTAGCGATGATTGTTTTGGGCTTTTGTTTCCTATTCCTTATGTACATGTTCTTGTGAAGGCTGCTTGCTGAAAACTTTAGTTACACTAGATAATACCTTTTTTTTCTTTAATTAATATATATCAACAATCTGGACTAATAATATTTATAGAAAAATCTGTATAATTTTGAATATTTATAAGATGATTTGTGAAACAGAAATTTTAATCTAAATACGGCTGCAATATACAGTGCAAAATGTTTACAATTTTAAAATCTTCCATAGTTTTTTTTTTAAATCTTCCATAGTTTCACTTTTCTTCTTAATCTTCCATAATTTACACCCGACCGAACGAAAGCCTCTCAATTGAACTTTGTTATCTCAATTCGTTGGGTTGTGGTGATGGTTGCCTTCACTTCTTCTCGATGGTCATGTACCTCCTTCATTTTTGCTTTTCACAACATCTACTGTTATATTTTTAATAATATATAATTATCAAAATAGATTTAATCATATTAAATAGTCATAATATTAAGTAAATCATATATACAAATTAAAGTTGGTTTAAAACAAAAACCAAACCAAATGAAACCACATAGTATCAGACCGAACCAAAAACCAAACCGAATTACAATTGGTTTTTTATGATGAAACCAAAAAACCGTAAAACAAACAAAATTCAAACTGAAAACAAACCGTAAATTGGATTGTGTCGTCCCGTAAGAGAGTTTTGGAACAAATAAAAATAAACGTAAATATTTTGATTAAGTAATCTGGATTGTGAACACTAGAAAACTGATGAAACCTCTTTGTTAAAGTTATTTTTAATACATATTTTGTGGCCTAGTGCTTATGTTTCATTAGGCCTTATAAGGGCCGGGCCATGATCGAGGTGTTTGTACAGTATCAATTCATTTAATATGTGTAATTGGGCTACTTAGCAAAACGTGTCCATTGGACTTCGGTAACATTTTATTTCTCTCCATTTTCAATAGAAAACCCATTAAATTGACAATTTTAATAATAACGACTAAAAGTTTAACCTTTTACAAGGAAAATAAAATAAAAAATAACAACTACTTAAAAGTTTTAACATAACCTACGTACACACTTCTCGTTTCTTTCAAAAATAAAAAGCATGAAATAATTACAAGAAAAAAAAAAAAAGAAGAAGAATAAGAAAAGACATAGAGTATGCTTTGGTGTGCATGCATGGTCAGAGGTTTCGCCATGCATGCAGGAGTGGACCCAAAATTGCTACCCATCTTCGTCAACCGAGTGGACCCAATTGTGCAGCACCGAGTTGACTCAGAGATTCTCTCCGAGTCAAAATCTCATCTTTCACGACTTTCTTCGTTTTGTGCTGCCGTGCTTAATTTATCCTCTCGTCACTTCAATTCAATAGTAAACATTTCTGCATTTATAAAAACATCTTAAACAGAGGAATCCTGCATTTTCTTCAAATTTATACATATATACAAAAACATAATGTAATTTTCACCTTCATGGCCTTATCATATATACATGAACAAAGATCACTGGTTCATGTCGGCGGTTTGTGTGCCGCCGGTGGTGGACGGAGGAGACAAGTCGGGAACATTATGGTTGACCATCAATAATGGCCAAGGACGGTGTTGACTTCCCACACCAAGAAAGTCTCTAGTGAAGCCTCTTTCATCAACTTCCTTAGCTTTTATATTCTCCGTTTGTTTATTGTTGAAGATGGAGGAACTCATTAGACCAAAAGCAGTGCTATTGTTTGAGTTTGAGTTTGATGATGATCTCTTTGATCCCATTTGAGCTGCCTTCTGTAGCAATGCAGTGGCCGACATAGATGCTATTGTCCCTACTTCATGTCCACCGTTTTGGTTATAATTATTAGTGTTGTTGCATGCTTCCGAAGAGAACAAAGAACCATTACTAATTCCTTTCTTGAACTCATGTTCTTCTTGATTCTTGGAGATTCCTCTTTGGAGTATGTTGTTGTTGTTTTCGTTTAGAAGCCATTGGTGAGATGATTGTCTTTGTAGATGCCATAGGTTTTGAAGCGAATCGGATGCATTACGAGGTGATTGAGATGATGAGGACGCAAAAACGTTGGTTGGTGAGGGGAACTGGTTTGTGAAGGTTTGTCCCAAGAAGGGAATGTTATTGCGATTGATATTGAAATCTGGTTGAGAAGATGTAGTGTTAAGTAATCGATGTTGATGATTTGGATTGATGTTTCCAAGGTTGACTTCAGCGTCCGGGGCATTGTTCAAATATGCGGGTGCGGTTGCGGCTGGAGCTGGTGGAACTGAGGCGAATCTAGCACTCTCTTCAGCTAAGGCGTCACAAAATGCTCTATGTGTGATGAAACTATCTTTCCTGTCCCAATTCATTCATGAAAGAAAATAATTCAATATAGAATAATATTACATATAAATATATATATAACCAGAGATCTTGGTTCCAAGTAAAACTAGGTGGATTATTTAGTCATTAATTTAAATTTGGGTTTTTAACAAAAACAACAACAACAAAAAAAAAACATTTTAAAAATGGTGTTGCAAAATACCTGGAAAAGAGAGTACCACAGTCACATCTGTATTCTCTAGTACCACAAATCTTGCTATGAGCTTTCCAATCAGACATGACAGCATACTTCTTGGAACACTTGTCGCATTTCCACTTTTTCTCACCATGTTTTCTGCTGAAATGCTTCTTGATTCCAGTTAAGTCACCGAGGGCTCGAGCCGGGTCGTGGTGTACGCAGGTCTTCTCCGGACAGATGTAGACTTTCTTCTTCACTAGCTCCTTATTCGTCCTTTGCTTTAGCTTCCATGGAAGGTTATGGCCTCTCCGGTGAAGCTGAAGGTTCTGGTCTCTTTTAAACCCTTTGTTGCATACCTCGCAGATGAATCGATTCGTCGCCATGAGGGAGTTAGGCGATAGAGCGATGACTTCTGCATCTGGATCTGTTTTTTTTTTATAAATTTAATTTATCAAATTAAGGGAAGAAAAAAAGATAATCAATAAGGAAACATAACAAGACAAAGAAAATAGAGATCCAAAGTTGTTATTGATAGAAACACATAAAAAAAAACATCAAGAAACAAATATATAGTATATATTAAAAGTTCAAGATTTGGATTGAGTGTATATATAAACATACCTGGATTTCCCGGGAAATTTCTCTTCCTCTTAGCTGAGTTTGAAGAGGTAGGATTAGGGTTAGGGTTAGGATTGGGGGTGATGTGTTCTTGGTGAAGGACATAGCTGGGAAATGAGAGGTGATGATGATCATCTGGCATCATCATGTTGATGTTGGTTTAGGTGAAAGAGAGAGAGAGAGAGGGAGAGAGAGTTTCGAAGTAAGAAGACAAAACAGGTGGACAGAGAGATATACAGAAACACTCTTTAATTTGTCATACAGTTCTCTCTACTAAATCAAGTAAAAATCTGAATGCAAGAAGACAGATAGAGTTATGAAGAAGAAAACAAGTAGGAATGTAACTAATTATATTTTTCCATTATAATATATATAGAGAAAGTTTTAAAATACAAACCAAATTGACAAATATACATTATATATGTATGTATGTAATCCTAGCTAACTTTACGTTTTTATTTTATTTTGACGCTAAAAAAAAACATATAGCTGACTATATTTTCTCTCCGCTGTTAATTAGAGTAAAAGAAGTTCAAATACTGATTTCAAAATTTAGCATATAAGAATTCGGACTTATATATATCTAGAAGTTTTATTTCAAATTGACGAATGCTTTTAATCTATTTTTCATACTAGAAATCCCACAAGACTTATGGAGAAGTAAGCGCAAGATATTTCATTTGTTTGATTGATGGCTTGAAAAATGGGCTGCTCATTTTTTCCAAGAAAGTTTCAAAAAGATTTTTATTATATATATATTTTTTGGGTCGTCGGTACAGTTTTTAATAAACTATATAAATTTTGTTTTATTGCTTGTGATAGTAAGCTTTTGGGCACTTGCAAAGAGTCTTGTAGGATAAAACCAAAAAGAAAGCTGGCGAAGAGGGAATCTCTCTCTCTTCACACACGACTGTTCTTCTTACAATTCGGTCAGCGATAGACTCAAACTGGACCACTCTCCATCTCTAACTCTCTGTATACCATCATGTACGCAAGTATACGTACAATATATATATATATGTATATATACATACTAGTGTATAACTAACTTATAGTGTATATATGTCAGACATGAGATGAGACTTGGGAGTATCTTTTAAACTTCATGGTATTTCTAATTATGTGTGAGCTTTTTGGATCTGAATCTCATTTGATCCCATATATGATGAATTCATTTACTGGCAGATATATAAACAAGTTAGATAAGTATATATAAAAACAAGGTCTTGTACGAGTACTCGAGTACAAACTTACACAAGTGATTTGTATCAAAATATATTTACAAAATCATATGGCTATTATGATACAATAAGAAATAAATATTTTTGTGTCAAAAAAAAATTTAGTTGGAAGTTGTACGTATTACGTTTTAGTTTTGCTTCGGAGAACTTTTTAATTAGTTACATATTTAAGATTCTAACTACTAGTTGAGAGTTCGTCAATCCTTAGTTTAGGATATTCTAGAAAATTTATTTTAATTCTACACTAATTATTTATTGTATGTTTTCTTTGAACAAATTAACCTCTTTTGCTTTCCGCCCCCGAAGAGAGATTCTAAAATTTAGATCCGAAATTTCTTGATTAATAATAAAAATAAAATTTCATCAATTGTTTTTGAGGTTTTAATGTGATTTTATGAGATAAAATAAATTTGATAACTATTTCTTTAATCTCTAGTATCTCTAAAGAACTTAGGCAGTTCTTGATCTTAATCCATAAATAACTTCTTTGGTAAGAAATAAGAATGAATAAAATCCAAAGAAGTGATGTAGAATTCTAAAATAGACACAATGAGCGACAAGGTATGGATGTGTCCCACAGAAAAAGGAGATAGATCTCATCTAAGTGTGCAGACAAAGAGATGACTGTTCCCTCTCCTGCTTCTCCCCATCCGAATTTTTCTCTGAATATTATTTGCTTACAGTATTTTTCCTATTGAAAACCAGAAATGATCACGAGCATTTTGAATAGGAAAGAAGAAGAAGAAAGGAATTAGTAGACATTGTTAATGATCATGTAAGTATATTATTAGCATGCATGTTGATTATATGATTGGTCTTGAATTTGGAGGGTGGATCATAAATGCCTTAGGATGTTCCTAACGGGTGATTATATAATATTTAAGAAAAAAAATCCATTGATTCTGCCAACTAAAAATAAAATTTGTCTTATTGAAAAATACAAACCACAATAATAACAAACAGATCTTGAAACTTATATGTCTATACTTTGTTTAAGTAAATTGTCTGTCAAACCAATAGAATGTTCAATATGTCCGCCAAATTAATATCAGCCTGGTACTAAACTAGTTCAAAAATTTGTAGAATAAATAACTGAATTTTAATCAAAAACACAAAGTAAGTAAAACATATATAGTTGATTTGGAAAAGAAAATTGTTTTTACTTCTCTAACTATTATTATTCATTTGAAGATTTTACATCTTCTTCTCTTCTTTTTTTCTTCTCCTGGACATATACTGGCCCATTTCTAACATCATAAAGAGGAAAAGAGTCGAACATATTATACCAAAGATAAGAGTAACTGGCTAGCTATATGCGTTTTATTGAAGATTTTACATCTTTTAAGTAACGATTTATGTACTATCCAAATTGAACATATCTAACTATGCTCAAAGAAACAAAAAAAAAAATCATGTTGCTTATAGGTACTAACATTTGAATATATTATGTGCGGATCATATGTTGTTAGTACATATGTAAGTTGGCTATTCTCATTCATGACTTGCTCACATAGATCCAAATTTCTATGCAGATAACTTTATACACAACACGATGATCATTAAGCTAAGGTTAGATCTAGTTCGATTGATTTATGATATTTTGTTATAAGACAAGGCTTTGTATGTAACTTTTCCAAATATTTTATTTGCTTCCACTTTTCCTATTTATTTTGGATTTCGAAAGATATTCTATTGATTGCATTTTAAATAAAACTAGAATTAGACCCATACGTACGTGCATGATTATGTTTATAAATAAATATCTATATATATTTTGGTAAACAAGTTTAAGTTAATCTATTTCGAAATGGGAAATCTGTTCCGTCCTGTACCCGTCGAGAATTTTCCGTCTCATAAGAGTTTTTTTTTAAATAATTATCCGTTTGAGAATTTTTATTTTAGTCCAATAGATAAAAATTGGGTAAAATGTTTTTTTAATGTATGATGTTTTTTTGTATCTTTTAAAAATTATTGGAAATTATCTAAAATTTGTTTTTCTTAACAAATTCCCTATTTTTTTCAAAAATACCCGAAATACCCATCCTGAAGTTGATTTTTTCCAAATTAGTGAGAGTTTAACAATTAAATTTAGCTACCCAAATTTCTCCATCCTGTCGTGTTACCCAAAATTTCCGTTTATTATTTTATCGAGAATAGGTTAGATAATAATTTTTATTAGCTGAATTAGCCGTTAATGTTCCGTATCCGATATTTTATGTCCAATATTCAAAATCGACAGGACTAAACAAATATAATTGATATTTTAGCTTATGACATAATTTTGTTGTAAATGTTAAGTGGTTTTACATATATTTTTCTAAACTATTCAAAAAGTTTGTAACGGTTTGATCAGGAAATAAAATTTATTATCTAGCACAAAATTTTCTTTTTTATTAAGAGTGATAAGCAAGTTTTAAGATTTTAAATTATTTATCTAACAATTAAGCAAAAATATTAATTAAATATTCTTAAAATAGTAAGATATCCAAAACAGATACAAAACTGGTGTTAGATTTTGTTATATATATATATATTGCATTTTTAGATTTCATATATTAAGACTTGTATTGTTTTATTATATAAAAATTGAATTCGTTTAAATTATTAAATTTCATGGTATAATGTATTATTTTATTATTTAAATAATTGTATTTGATAAAATTTTATTTAAAAAAACTAATTTAACTGTTTATATAATATGGGTGATATATATATTTAAAATAATAAAAAAATTATAAAAACAATGATATATAATTAATTAAATACATTTTAATCTTAATCAAGTAAATACTCATATAAATATTATTTAACCTTTTCCAGGTTGATATGGTTTAAATAATAATAAAGTTTTAAAATTTTATAAAGCTTTAATATTAATAATATTTAAACTTAAAATATTCGTAATATTTTATAAAATTTATATAGCTCATATATTAATAATATTAATATTTTATAGAATTGATATATTATTATATTTTAATTTTTAATAAGGTTTGAATATTTATAATATTTGAAACTTAAAAAAAATATTATATTTGGTCAAACTATCGGTTCAACTAAAGAAGCAAATTAAACTAGATATAAATTTTAAATTTGGATGTTTGTTAAGTCGTTAAGTCGTTAAGTCAAATTTTTTACTCATTCTGATTTGGAATCATTTTGATCCTTTTTATTATATGACTATGAACTATTGTGCAAAATTTTTAATCTATGTGGAACGTTGAACACATATTTTTTTAATGATTGAGTAATGTAAGTCCGTTTTTAAAATTTTAAATTACAACATATGAAAAAGTATCTAGATTTTTATTAGTCATATGTATTATATGACAATTCAAAGAAAATTAAAAATAATATCAAACAAAGATGATAGGAAAATCATAATTTTAAATCTTAATGAAATATTTCATTTATATTAACAAAAATAAATAATATGCTACTGTTAGATCTCAAATATTTATTGTGCAATTATAATTGGTTAACAATTTCTTAACATTTAATTTGTATTTTCGTCCATAATTAATAATAGAGAAAGTGAGTTTAAATTTTTGAAACTAATTATTATTCAAAATAATTTTTACAATTTCTAATATAATTATATTAATTTTCTAATTACTATTGTACCCTTAATGAGTTTATTTAAAAAAACTAAAAATGAATGGCATTTTATGTATTTGTTTTACATTTTAAATGTCTTTTTACAAAGAGTGCTTCTCAATTAATAGTATCTTTGGCAATGATGATGATCATTTCAGAAAATGCTATCTTTGGTTAATAACTGATTGAAACAAACACAAATCTTCCTCCACCCCCTTCGAACGCTCTATCGTTGTTCCAGTCTCTGTATCTTTCCGAATTTTGGTGACTGGTGGTTCTAATCTCTCGTTAAGGAGTCAAATTCTAATGAATTTCTTTCGCTAGGGAAGAGAAGATGCTTAGTTTGATTAGCAAAAAGCAGACCATTTTGGAAAGATTGAAGCGATATACAAAGATATTGGCTTTGTGTATTGAACGAGACTGATGATTATGATGATAATTATGTTTGGTTAAAGTGCATGTGCCAATACCTATATGAAAATGATTTTATAGTGTCAACTATCAAATCAAAGTCCATTGACGCTGGAAGAAAATTTGAGTGTATCGGCGGGATTCCAAAGACGAAGGTTGATGAAAAAATCAATGACATATTTAACTTTTCAATTAAAAATATGAAACTGGATTGGTTTTTGGCTTTAAATGTAGATTTTTAATTTTTATCTGCTTTATAGAATGATTAGATAGAAATCATTAATTATCAACAATGAAGTATAACTCAATTTTCAAAATTAGTGGGGATATACACGGTCAAAGTTTCGATTGTATATTGTCATAGTTTCGACTATGTAGTTACATCCAAAAAAACAACTTTCATGGTGTACAAACTTAATTAAAAGTTTGTGTGGGGATATACATTGTCAAAATTTCGATTTGGATGTTAGAAACTCATTTAAGCCAATCAAAATATGGTCCAATTTTTTTTAAGAAATAATTGGTGGAATTGGCCATTTTTAGAAGTAATTAGAAATATAGGACTATATACTATTTATAATTGGCAAAACCAGGCACAAGACACTGTTCTCCTAATAGAGTTATGTGTGTAATATCACTCTCTCTCGTAAAGTGAAAAGACAAGAAGAATATGTGTTTTTGGGAAGAAAAAAAAGTTAGTGCTTGAAATAGAAACACATGAAGGAGAGAGAGAAAAAAACCATATATTTAAAGAATTAATATATATATTTTAAAAATTTTGTTTTTTCTCTTTCTTTAATTGTTCTTAACTTAATTTCATTATAAAATTATCATAAACAAATTGTAATAAAAAATTATTGTTCTTTAAAAACTTTTTACGAATCTAAAGAGTATAACTTTATTATATTTTTAGATATAAAACGTACCATTTGATCAAATATCAAGTCAACGATGAACAAGACGGTGTATATGATATGACAGTATACAAAATATTATAAGTATATGACAGTGTACAAGATGATGTACGAGATATGACAGTGTACAAGATGATATATGAGATATAGTAGTATATAAGATGGTGTATGTGACATGATCGGATCTACTAGATGGTGTACGAGGCGAGTTAGTGTACAAAGCGAGTTGGTGTACGAGACGAATCGGGTGTACGAAACGAGTCGGTCTATGAAACGGTATACAAATAAGTGTACAAGGTGTCATCGAAGATACTACACAGGCTAGTATACCATCATTATTTGTCGCGAACACTATGATAAACATCATCTCGTACCCTGTCGTTTGATTTTATTTGATGATCGCGACGACTTAAAGTTCAGACTTGTATGAAAATCTTGTTGCCAGTGACTACTTGTTTTCTTCTCCAAAGTATTAATCACATTTAAAAAAAATTGAAAATTATCTTTTTAATATGACATCAAGATATGCCACATGTTAAACTGAAAATTCATATAGGTAACTAAATAACATCTTATTTGTCGCCTTCAATATCATAAACATTATCTCATATTATTTACATTGTTTCACATGTAAACCATCATAAATTTGTTTTGCTTGCACTAAATTTTTAGTTTCATGAGAATCAAGATGGTGTACAAGATGATGGTGTACGAGATATGGGGCGATATAAAAGATAGTATACGGAACATGGTGATATCAAAATAATGAATGATGTACATTTCTATTTTGAAATGATGCATGTTTCTATTTGGAATGATGTACGTTTTTATTTGAACTGGTGTACATACAAAATGGTGTACGTTTCTATTTGAAACGAGACTAATTTCACTCATCTTATGGGTCTCACAATTTAAATTGGTCAAAAATGTTAGAAAGTATGTCCATTTTGTTTCTTTTGTCTATGGAAAAGGAGTGGCACAAACGTAAACAAGAGAGAAAATGAGGGGTTTTGGTTTTAAAGAGTGGCACGGTTTCGTAAATAAGAGAAAATGAGGGATATAGGCATGAGAGATAAATGTGTGAATAGTGTAGCTTTCATATTTCCCTAATTTTGAATAGTGTTTAGCCCATTTCTATAATTAATTTCAAAAAAATAACCTATTTGGCAAATTAACTCAAAAATTTATGGGCCTTAGGTTTTAAAAATAAATTCAAAATTTGGATCTTTATTTAGAAAGAAGAAAAAATCCGGGGCCCTTGGGCCATCACCCCTTTGCCCACTCTATTGGGCCGGGTCTGGAGGTAGTGTTTGTGGTGTTGGAAAGCATATTTCAACGGCAGTAAATATTTTTGTAGTAAAGTAAACGGTAGATCTATAAATAATTGAAAGTATAATGGTGATATTATCCGTAGTTGTGGTCACAATTCATATTGAAAAGTTTATATTAAAAAAATTAGTTTTAGTATAATTTTACTTATAATTTTTATTACTTATAAAAGATTTAAAACTAAATAGATTTAACTAACAAATGAAATTAGTTGATCACTAAGTTCAGTAAAATATTTACGTGATTATATTTCAAGTTATTTTGTTTTGTTTTTTAAACCAATGTATTTACTCTGGTCATAATCTAATTTATTATAAAAAGAAGATAATATATTAAAATTAAAAATATGATTTTAAGGAAACAAAAACAAACAATGATACTGTATTGTTGAAAAAAATCTTAATCAATTAGTTTGCTTTCACAGAAATAAGCATATCATAAATGGTTTATGGAGTGCAGTGTTTCTCTTTTTTCTTAAGGTAATATGATCACGAAAACTAACACATACATGTACAGAATCGAAGGAAAATAAAATAGAGATCATCTACTAATAAAGCAAAACTATACAAGACTTATAAATACTATGAACAACCACAATAATGATCACAATATAAAATAAAAAAATTATAAACATCAAACAATGAGTGGGAAGAAGCAAAATGTGTGTGTGTCCATCCTAACAGTGATAGTTGTGATGCTATCAATTTTTCAAGATACGAAAGGTAATAATGATCATATGCTTGCTCCAGAGTCAGAGAAAAGGTTGATGCCAAATCCAGTATCTTGTGTGGCAGACGCAAAAAAAGTTCCTGGTTGTGTAGAAGCAGTGAAGCATTTAAAATTCAAAAAAGTCACAAAAGAATGTTGTATCGTTGTTCTCGGTCTTTCCGAAGATTGTTTTGGAATTTTATTTCCTATGCGTTTAGCTTATCGTGTTATGCTTAAAACTACATGCAAATTATTAGGAATTAAATAGTCACATTTTTATTAATCATATGTTATTTTTGTCTTATGTAACAATGTTATTTCATGTTATTAATATTTATAATAAAAGTCGAGAGCATATTTATTAACGATGAGAGAGTGACTCTTTGTTGCCTGTTTGTTCGTGTATGTATAATGCTTTCTTGGAAATCTCTCACAATTTTGCAATGAAAATTGGAGAAAATTTAATTTCCTTACACATATCTCGCAAATCCCTTGCAAATTTGCAATGGATTTGCGAAAATCTTGTTGTTCGAAAATTTTCTAAGGATTTTCAAAAGAGATGACGTTTGTAAACGATGCCTCGCAACTCCATCACAAATTTTTGATTTAGATATTTTTCCTTAAAAATTGATTGTTTTCTTGTAATGTGTAAATAGTAAAATATCAATTTTAAAAATCTTCACATACACATGCATATATCTGAACCGAAGATTTTGTGATTAAAGTATTGATCACATTTTATCAATTATGGCATTTACTATGTTTTTCTTTTAGTTACAGTTTTATTTTTGTTTAAGCCCATGAATGCAACGAACGGAACATAGTTTCGATTTAGTTAGGCTACCTCCATCGGTGGAGATATCCATTTGGTTATATTTAAAATTTTAACTTTAAATAAAAAGTAGATCACTAAGTAAAGAACATGTGTCCATATAATTTCTCATAGTTTCTTGCTTGAGAACTTTTTATATGTCTCTCTCCTCTGTTTTCTTTCTTTTTATTATTTTAATAAATAAGATACCGTTTAGTATCTTACCAATAGAGGTGAATTTACAATCAATTGGTTTACCTTAGTTTTAACTTAATTTAATGGTTATAGACTTATAGTGTGTAGTGTCTAACTTTATCTTGAAACAATAACTATCTGTCATGTCGAAACATGAATTAGTTCCCCATTAATTTCATTTGAAGAAGTTTATTAAGACGAACATGAATATTCTCACATAGGAGTAAGAACCAGTCACATGCTCAAGTAATGGGGCGTGAACAAATTATACTAAGAAAAAGCTTAGCTAATGTAATACCGTGTTTAATATAAAATGAAATATACAATCTATGCTACCCATTATCGGTCCTGAACCCAAGCAATATAAGTTTGGTCTTTGCGGCCTTTATCCTATCATAAATTTTTGTGGCCGTCTTATGTCAATATATCATGTTTGTCTAATGACTAAAACCCTTATTAAGTTAAACCCAAAATTATAAATGAAGTATGTAAGTTAAACCCAAAATTATAAATGAAGTATGTTCGATTCCCTTATTGCGTTCTCTCTCTTTTTTTGTTTACCTCTATAAATATATATTCGATATGACCACTTTTGGCAGGAAGCTGTTGGATCGTTATTGGTAAAAGACCAAAGAGAGCATGATAGAGTATTCCACATTTCTCTTCGGTCTCTTTGAAAAATTTCATCTATATGATATTTTACCTTACTTTTCAGAATTTGATCTCTTATAAAATATTATAAAACTGTTCACAACACATGATTCGTTGGATAATTGGACTGTGCATATCTAATACTCCATCTGTTTCAGAATATAAAAAGTTTAGGCTAAAATCACAAAGTTAAAACAACTAATTAATGTTTGTTTTTTGTTTTTCCTATAATAAAAATAATAATTTAATATATAATTAGAGATAATTTGACCAATGATAAAATGGACCACATAATATAAATAGTCATTAAAGTTACATATATTTAATTCTTTACAAAGAAACTTGAAAAAGTCATTAAAACATCTTATATAGTGAAACAAAAATATGAAATAGAGTGAGTAGTTATTTACATATAATCAACCGCCCAACTTATAACATTCGAATCGTTGTATTAAACATTGGGCTGGAAACGAAATGACCGTATTAATTTCCAATACCATACGTAGGCACTTTGGGTAGTTTACTTAGTTTTCCATTCTCAAAACAGTATCATTATTTTAAATTTTAGTATGTTATAAGAGGCACAACTAACCATATTCATTATATAACCAGTTTTCGGTTAATTTTTTTTGATAAAAGGGTTAACCAGTTTCGGTTAATTTCTTCCAAATGCTACTGTTTTCAACTATACTCTATTTGCAAACGCTAAAACATTCTGAATAACCCAAATAACTCAAAAAATTTAAATAACCAAACAGCAGACACTTGTGCAAATATCACCTTTTTTTTTGGTTTTTACCAAGAATAATCCGTTAAAGTTGTATACATAATGATTAAAGCTTAAGTAACTATCTTTCTTGCTCTCCAAGAAAGTTACTTTTTATCAGTTTGGTTAAGAAATGTACCATAAGACTTTAAAGTGGCCAGAAAAATGTCGGTGTTAGACCATCTCCAACATTAGTTTAGGGCACTGCAGCGGAGAAACAATGCGATTTTCAACAAGTAAGACTGTAAGAGGAACAATTTTGATGCGAAGAAAATTTAAGAGCAAGAATACTAAGAAAACATGCTTACTTGTAGATGTAAGAGACGATACCAAGAATAACACAGAGAAGAACAATATCGATGCAGAAATTGCGGCTTGATCTCATCTGTAATCTCACCAGATTTTAGCACATAGAGTTGTGATGAAAATAGTAATAATAATAATGACTACCAATTTCAAGAACCGGTTAATGTTTTAGGTTTTACCTGCACAAGCTGTTGCTTGAGCCGAACATTGGTGTTCTTCAAATCTGAAGTTGCTCCATCGACCTACAACATTCATGGAGAAATTGCATTTATAGCGTCTGTCTTCTACTGACTAATGATGAAGAAAAATCATCAAAGGAAAATGAATCTCACCTTTGTTTCCATTTCGTCCATTAATGGAACTTGCTTGTCAAGTTCCTGAAAAAAAAAAAAAAAAAATTGAAATCTCCATCGGATATAAAAGCTCTGTTACATGGAGAATTAGAAAACAACAAACCTCGTTCATGTCACGAGCTAAGTTCTTTAGTACATCCAAACCTTCTGATATCACATCAAGACCCTCGTCCTGAAGTAAAGACAAAACATATGTGTAAATCTAAAAGTGACTTAAAATCATATGAAAATATAAGAGGGACTTGTTCGAATGAGCAGAGGAATGCCACAGTATGATAGGTTATAGAAGATTTCATTTTATTTGGATTGTGTAGAGTTTGACGCCTACATAAAGAGTCTAAGGGTTTATAATGTTATTTATCAGATTAATAAAGAAACCCTAGAGACGAATAGGTATTGGTCTCAAAGAAACACTTTTGTTTTCATTTTTTTTTGTTTCCCTAATTCTGTTTATTTTCCTGAATTCACAACATATGCTAATCTAAATTAATTTTCATGGACGAAACATAAGAAAAAAAAAGTTGATAAATAAAAGTCACATTCCTGTTTCTTTCTTCTCATCTCATATTCTTGTCGAAACTGACTGGATTCTTCACTTTCCTGGAAAAATCCATCATTCATGTCTTCCTCTGATGGAAGAAAACAAAAACTCATCTTTATATTTACAATCTCGTGGTAAAAAAACAAAAAAAAAAACCAAGAAGACGAAAGATATATTGGTTACCAGACATATCAAACTTGATGTTCTTATTGGGAGCAGAAGCACCTCCCCAATCATTATTAGCTTGTTTTGCTGCAGTTTTAGTTCCATCAGGTATCGCTTGAAGCCTATCGGCTAATGCGATAACTAGATCACATCGCGATTCTCGTTCCTCTTTCGTAAGTCCTTTGACCTGTATAAATCGCAAATTAAACCAAGCTTTGAACACAGTTTTTGATATTCATCATTTGGTCAACAATAACTCAACAAGTAAATTGAGTTAACCTTCTTAACGGCGAGTTTTTGTAGTTTAACAACATCTTCAGCTAATCGCGCTTTTGTTCTTCGAACCTCAGCATTCATGGCCACTGCTGCAGCTCTGTTATTCTCCGTTGATGCCAACTCCGCTTTCTACATGGTTTGGTACAAAATTTTAAAACTCAATAACATTAAGAGTCACTGAAATGAAGCAAATTCTACATAGTACTAATTATTTTGTAGATTAAACAATTGTGGAATGAAATAAACTATTAAATACCTATTTATTTTCATAATGAATGATTACTTGTATTTGTAAAACCAAATGTTTAACGTTTTGTTTAGTATTATGCTACTTTATTTTTATTAGTAAAATACTTGCGAAATTGCATTAGAAAACGTTATTCCACTATTATAAATTTTTATCTCTATATTTTTCTTTAACGTGGTTTAAACTGAAAAGCAACAAAATGTTTCATTTCTGATTACTATGATTTCGTCACATCCTAGTAGTATTTTCGATCATCGATAAGATAAAACAAAATTTTCAAAAGATTCAGAATACAGAACAGAGACATTCAAAACTATGTTAAAAATTTAGAGAAATAGAAGGAGACGAACACGGAGAACAGCTTCAATGTCGGAATCAATGGATGTGTAGAGGCGAGAGTAGGCATCGTCGCCGGAAGCGCCGAGTTCGCGTTGCTTGTCAACGTCGTACTTGTCGTACTTTTTGCAAATTTCTTCAACTCTGAAGATAATATCAATGACCGGCATCTCTACGTGGTTCTTTGGTTTCTTCTTCTTCTTCTTCTTCTCCAATGTCTCCGATTTGGTGCCCTGCTTCTTCCTTCCTCTCCGTCTTCTATTTTTGGACTCAGACGAGGCGCGAAGCGTAAATGGTGGAATTGAAGTGGTAATAGTTGGAATTGTTTTGTTTTTTTTATTTAAATGTTGTTTTCCAAAAACAATTTTAGTCATTCTAAATTTAGATATTAATAGGACATAACAACTCGCAAAACTTCATTCCCATTACCCCCTTATGAAGATTGACGATTTATTGACATCGATGTGAAGCCCGACATTCGTGCAAAACTTTCGTATATATGTGTGTATGTGTTGTTTTGTTTTGTTTAAAGACTTATATATATGTGTTCTTGAAATATATTAAATATGTATCTAGAATACTTAATGATCATGTGGTGTGGAATTGCTTTGATATCATGTTGTGAAACAATATAGACATTTGTTAAAATGCAAATTCAACTACCTAGTGCTAACCAAGCTCAAACCAAAAGAGAGGACCATAGTAAGTAGGGGTGTCAAATAGGACTAAAGCCCGAGGTCCGGTCCAATCCAAAAATACTGGGATTGGGCTTAGATATATAAGTTCAAAAAAATCAGGCTTTTTGGGCTAAGTCCGTTTGAGTTTGGGGTTTTTGGACTCAGCTCAGTCAGGCTTGGAGAAAACTCAAAAATAATAGTATGATTTAGTAAAACGATTTTTTTAATCATCTTTTTTTTGAAATTTCAAATTTATTTCTGAACAAAAAAGTTTATTTACAAGGATAAATGAAGAAAAAAACTTGAGACTACAAGATTTGTAAAAACTAAAAATCACAATGAACAAATGTCGAGCCATCTACGAAAGAGGCCTTCCAGGTTATAGAGAAACTTTTACTTCAACAAGATGATGCAGTTTCAGATGGCTTTGTCAATGACTCGAGCTTGTTGATCAGCTGTTGTCCATCTGCTTTGATGCCTACGAGAATTTCGTTCCCGCCAGACATAATATATTGTAGTTTGGAAACATCGTCTGACGAGGATGGATTCCATATGCATGTAGGTTTCAGAGACTAAAGATGAGAGAGTACCTTCCCAATCTGTAGTGGCGAATTAATGGTCCGAGAAAATCACCAAGAAAGGACTACCGGACTGTATATGAGTATGGACATGCGAAAATATAGTCTCTAGTTTCATCTCTTTCTCCACAAAGTACACAACTCTGCTCACGACCCAAAGTTCGCATCCTATCACCCGTGAAGAGTCTATTACGTATGGCGAGCCACACGATAAAAGCTTGATGAGGAATGCTCTGCGCAAACCATATCAAGCGACTCAAAACTACTTTGTCACGCGTCATGCAAAGCTGCTCCCAAGTATGTGAGGCCGAGAAGACATCACGATGAATACCATCAGCATGTCTCCATTGCACCACATCCACTACAAGAAATCTACCGCAAAACCGACGGAATTTTCGACGGACAATAATTCTGTCGGAAAAAATCGATGGCTTCCCGACGGAAATCCATGCCATTACATTCCGATGGATTTCCGACGGAAATCCATGCCGTTATATTCTGATGGATTTATGATGGATATCCATGCCGTTATATTCCGACGGATTTCCAACGGCTTCTGGAAATATGTCGGATAATATGAACGTTAATGTAGCCGTTGAATTTATCGTTGTAAACCAACGGATTTCCGACGGAAACGAGTTTATATATATGTTTCTCCCTTCCTCCATTCCATTACACAACAAGCTTAATTTCATATCTCTCTCTCATTTCTTTTTTACTTAATACGAATTCTAAAAAAAGTGAAAAATATGTCTAGATATTTTCGATCATGGATGGACGAACCATTGATGGATCCGGAGACGAACAACTTGAACGAGGAGTATGCACGAGGCATATACGAGTTCATGGAAGTGGCGGGAAAGCAACCGCGTGTTCAAAAATCAGGTAAGTTAAAATGTCCATGTTCAATTTGTAGGAATTCTCGTAATGTTGCGATAGAGATAGTTTGGCATCATTTGTATAGTAATGGGTTTACGCCGGGTTACAAGATATGGTATTCACATGGAGAAACAAATGTTGAGTATGATAGTACTAGTGAACCAACTGTCTCAGATTGTTTAGGAGGTAGCACGAAAGTAGATGTAGGTGTAGTGAGCATGTAGATGGTGAATGATGCGTTTAGAGAGAATGTCGAGTTTAGCGTTGAAGAAAGAGATAGGTTCGAAGAACCTAATGTAGAAGCAAGAAGATTTTTGATATGTTAGATGCTGCAAAGCAGCCACTATATAAAGGGTGTAAAGAAGGTCATTCGCCTTTATCATCTGCAAGTAGATTGATGACGATTAAGACGGATTACAATTTGGCAGAGGAGTGCGTTGATGCGATAACAGCTTGGACGAAAGATTTATTGCTAGAAGATAATCTTTTACCCGGATCATACTACGAGGTACAAAAACTTGTATCTGGTCTTGGTTTACCGTATAAGGTAATATATGTGTGCATCGACAACTGTATGCTATATTGGAGAGAAGATGAAAACCGCAAAAGATGTCGATTTTGTCGTAAACCACGGTATCAGGAAAGTAGTGGCAGAATTCAAATTCCATATAAACGTATGTGGTATTTACCAATAACAGAGAGGTTGAAGAGGTTATATACTTCTCATCGCACGGCAGAGCCAATGAGATGACATGCAGAACATCATCAAGATGGAGATATTACACATCCTTCAGACGCAGAAGCTTGGAAACGTTTTCAATCATTGTATCCAGATTTTGCGTATGAGCGAAGGAATGTGTACCTCGGGTTATGTACAGATGGTTTTAACCCATTTGGGAAGCATGGAAGGAAGTATTCGTTATGGCCCGTAATTGTAGCCCCTTACAATTTGCCTCCATCTCTGTGCATGCGTAGAGAGTTTTTATATCTCTCGATTCTTGTTCCCGGCCCAGAGCATCTGAAGAGATCACTTGATATATTCCTCCAGCCATTGATCTATGAGTTACAAATGCTATGGGAGCATGGTGTGGAAGCGTACGATGTTTCAACCCAGCAAAACTTTAAGATGCGTGCGGTGCTTATGTGGACCATAAGCGATTTTCCAGCATATGGTATGTTATCTGGATGGACAACACATGGGGATTATCGTGTCCG
Organism: Cardamine occulta; assembly: GCA_028015245.1. Lineage (NCBI taxonomy): Eukaryota > Viridiplantae > Streptophyta > Magnoliopsida > Brassicales > Brassicaceae > Cardamine > Cardamine occulta. The sequence continues at coordinate 8,592,006 of CM051380.1, read as the reverse complement.
TATTGCCAAGACAACATTGATGCATTCCAACTGAAGCACGACAGAAAAAAGTTGTTGGTTTGATTGTCATAGAAGATTTTTACTGAGTGATCATCCGTATCGTCGTTCGAGAATAATGTTTACGAAGGGTAGGCAAGTTTTTGATGGTCCACCGCGTGAGATAGACGGTGAGACTTTATTGGAGCAGTTGAGAAATTTTGGTGCTGAGATGACTCCTTATTGTGAGGGTAATGGACATGAACCTATTTATGGTGTCGGTGAATTTCATAGCTGGCACAAGAAGAGCATATTTTGGGATTTGCCTTACTGGAAGAACCATTTATTGCGGCATAATCTTGATGTGATGCACGTTGAGAAGAACTTCTTTGAGAACATCATGAACATTGTCTTAAACGTCCAAGGGAAGACATCAAGACAATGTTAACAACAAACTTTGACAAAATAAACTAAATTATGTGATATATAACATATTTTCAAAAGATTTCGTTGGTCGACATGGTTCGACCGAAAGTGTTTGATAGATAAACGTATAGTTAAGATACAAGTTTACCAAAAATGAAATAATCTTATAAACTTTTGAAATTTGACAAATGAAAGATTTATATAAGTTATTTGTGTTTGCAATCATGAATTTATAAAACTAAAAACATATGTTTACTGAAACGGTGCGTAAATAACCACTAAAACCACAAACCCGTCGGAAATCCGTCGGAAATTTCTGACGGATTTCCGACGGTCTTGTGGTAACACGTGTCCCCGTTTAAGGTTTGACTGGCCTATCAGAAGACATGCATATTTATATTATTCGTTGGAAATCCGTTAGAAATTTCCGATGGATAATGAAAATGTAACCGTGAATATCTTTTCGTTTCCCGCGATGCCTAAATTTTCGTGAATTTTCGACGGATTTCCGACGGATTCACGAAAATTTAGCCGCGAACGTTCCTGAACCTTATCGAGAACGTGCGTAATTTAATTTTTTGAAAACTGACGGATTTCCGACGGATATATCCATCGGAAATATCGTAATATATTTCGACTTCGTCTTCTTCCTCCTCACTTTCACAGAAACTTTCCAAAATTCTTAAAAACCCTAAAATCGCCAAATCTCCATTACTAAGTCCGATCCTTCATCCCAATGTCTCAAAATCCCCCAAACTTGTAAGTTCTTAAGTTTATATTATGGATTGTTAGGTTTTGAGTTAGATTGATTGGTTGAGAAAATTAGAATTGTTAGAATTAGGTTTATAATGTTAGATTTAGGATTTGGTTTGTTAGTTTTAGGATTTACCTACTTTATAACATGGATTGTTAGATAAATGATTTTGATTTGGAATTTTTAGATTTGTTAGAATTTGTGGTTGAATTATTATGTTAATTAGTATTAAGTTTTGTTATGTTTATTGAAATTATTTGTTTTGTTAATTTATTTATTTATTTAACTTATTTATAATTATTTTCATGCATTAAAATTTTCTTAATTTTGGTATGAATTATTATTTTTAGAAAATTATGATTATTTTTTTGATAATTTTTAATCATGTTAGTAATTTATAATTATTTCCATGAATTATTCATTCTTTTATAAATCATGGATTTACAAATTTATAATTGTTTTGGAATTAATACTTATAAATATAAAATTATGATGATTTTAGTAATTTATAAGTTTTTCCATCAATTATTCATTATTTTATAAATGTATAATTGTTTTGGAATAATAATGAATTTAAAATATTTTTTTGATAAATTTTTATTATTTTGATAATGTATAATTTTTTCTTGTAATAATCATGGATTTACAAATTTATAATTGTTTTGGAATTAATACTTATAAATATAAATTTATGATGATTTTAGTAATTTATAAGTATTTCCATAAATTATTCATTCTTTTATAAATGTATAATTGTTTTGGACTAATAATGAATTTAAAATATTTTTTTGATCATTTTTATTATTTTGATGATGTATAATTTTTTTCATATAATGTTTGATTTCTTTTTTAATTTTTCTAGGGATTATGGTGCATGCGACCACTCCATGGCGGGCGTAGTAGTCGCGGAGAGGTAGTTCTGGTTCGAGGAGTTCTCCTACACCGGAGACACATATCCCGGAGACAGCGCTCACGCGCCTTCACCTCTTTGCAGCGTCGAGGACTTTTCGCTAAACAGACGAGATAAATTACCTCGTCTCCATCCGGATTGCGAAGGCAGAGACACATAATCAGTTTTTTTTAATTTTAAGAATTTTAATATTTATTTACGATTATTACTTTAGTTACAATTTAAATTATTTGCAATAATTTGTTTTGTAGGTTTCATGATTCCGGAAATGGGATTTCCAAATCCATTAACCAGATGCTCAATGGAATGCTTTTGCATCCGTACCCGACGTACAACCAAATGCCGATGGCGGATCAGGAATTGTGGTTTCGCCAATTTGCGGTAAGTACCTCATATTTTAAATTGTTTTACTTTTATTTAATATAATTTATTTTAATTTAATTTTTGATTTGCAGCAAGAATTTAATTGGGACAGCCACATAACTGCCACAGTTAGACGATGCTTCGATAGAAAAGCATCGAGAATGTATTCATGGAAGATGAACGAGTGGAAGGAGAAGTGCCACAAGAATGATGTCCCAAGGGAGTTGGTTTCCAACCCGAGCCTATGGAGCGGGTTATGCATTTATTGGAGTGAAGAACCGACCAAGACAAGCTCCACAACTCATTCTGCGTGCCGAAACAGCGATCGCAGAGGAAGAGGCAAGGCGACGCACAATTTAGGAGCGGTTAGTTTGGTCACACGGACCAAACAACTGGTAAGTTTCTTATTTAATTAAAATATTGTTATTTTAGTTTTATAATTTTATATTATACTAAATTTTCATTTTTGTAGTTTCGGGAAGACAGTGTCCAACCTTCCGCTCTGAGATTGCTCAAGGATGCGCATACCAGCAGGAAGACCCATGAAATCCAAGATCCGATGGCTCGAGAGATCATTGACAACGTCACGAAGATGAAGGAAGACTACCTCCTTTCTCAGCCACTCATCGAAGGAACGCCTCCAATGACCGAAGTTCCGTTCGAGAAGATTAACGAATTCGTCTATGAGGTAAGTAAAATATATATTTAAATTGTTTTTTTGTAATTTCTAATTTTTAACAAAGTTTTCGTTTCTTACCGCAGTGTACTCCGAAGACCAAAGGTCGTGTATTTGGTCTTCCGGACGACAGATCTTCTTCTGCAACTTCGCGTTTCTACGGCGATTCTCCCGATCTTAGGGCACAGCTCGCACAACGAGACGCTGAGATGGACGCCATGAAGACGCAGCTGCAACACCTCGCAGAAAAACGAGAAGCGGATCGCCTCCAACGAGAAGCGGATCACCTCGAACAAGAAGCGGAACGCGAGAGAACCCGCAAATTGGAGGCGGATCACCTGGCATTGCAGCAACGCATGGAGGAATTCTTTTCCTGATTCCCGCCATCGTAGTTTTAGTTTGTTTTAGTTTTTTTTTGTTTTTTATTTGAATTATTTTATAACCATTGAATTTTTATTTGAATTATTACATTATTTTATAATTATTATTTCTTTAATTTTAATTTATATTAGAAAAAAAAATTTTAAAATTAATAAATTTATTTTTAAAAATTTGATTATATAATTAAAAAAAAAATTAAACAATTCCGTCAGAAATCCGTCGGTTTTCCATCCGTCGGAATTCCGTCGGTTTTTCATCCGGCGGAATTCCGTCGGTTTTCAAGCCGTCGGACATCCGGCGGTTTTAAAGCCGTCAGAAATCCGTCGGTTTATAAATATCAGAAATCCATCGGTTTTCCATCGGTTTTAAACCGACGGATTTCCGACGGAATCCTGATTTCGGTATTCCGTCGGAATTTACTTCGGATTTCCGATGCAGCTTTTATTTCTGACGAGATAGAAGCGACGGCTAAAACCGACGGATTGCCTACGGATTTTGCCAAATCCGACGGATTTTCGATGGAATTGGCCATCAGTTTTGCGGTATTTTTCTTGTAGTGATCCGCTCCAGTCACATCACAAAGAAGTGGCGAGGTTTTTATTTTTTCAATCATGTTCTAAAACTGACGACTACACAACTTGATTTTTCACTCATTAGCCACTGCAAGTCTATGTGGCCCAGCTTCACCCGTAGTGTCTACTAATTTTCCCAGGCACATCCAATTATCACCCAAGAAAATGTGAATTAAGTCAAAAGAAATAAATGTAGCAGCATGTTCTCTTAGTTTAAGAAGCTTTCACCAAATCCCTGACCCCCTCATCCCATCCATAATATCCCAAAACGATATATTACGCAACAAATAATGATGAGTCCATGCAATCCAGAGCGAGAACAAACACCATATCAAGATCAAAGCAAAAGCACGCGAAGAATCCGGAGTCTTTATATCCCTAATCCCCCTTCATCTTTCAGAAATCACAACTTCTTCCAAGAGATTCTAATTTTATGGGAATCATTAGTTGAACCATACCAAAGAAAAGCCCCACACATGCTCTCGATAACATCCAAACAACAGATAGGTAAATGAAACACCGAGCACTAAAAGTTTGATATACTTTAAGATTACCGATTCAATAAGTTGGAGATGTCCCACGTATGAGAGACTCTTATTGTTCCATGAGAGAAACCTGTTCTGAATCTTATCAAGGAGGGGCTTGTAGTCGAGTCTAGTCATTGATTTTGTAGTTAAAGGCAACCCAAGGTAGCAAATTGATAAATTACCCACATGAATCCCCTCCTTTTTAGCGGCTTCAATCACAGTGTGAGCATCCCTACCTGCCACAAATAGTGAGGATTTAGCCACATTTATATGCAGTCCCGACATATTGGCAAACTCTTCCATGCCTTGTAACACATTCCGGATAGCATTGGGTGAGCCATCATTGAAGACAAGGATATCATCCGAAAAACTAAGATGAATTAGCTTTACCTCCACACAAATTGGATGATATCCAAAAACCTTCTCCTCCACAACTTTATTCAGAAGTTTTGAGAGAACATTATTGATGATAACATAAAATCGTAAAGATAAGGCAATAAGAAGCAACCTTGTCGTATGCCTCTGGAGTTGGTAAAGAACCCCTCAAGATCTCCATTAACCAATATTGAAAATAAGCCGTTGAGATACAAGTGTAAATCTAATGAATAAACATGTCCAGTAAGCCTATCACCTAGAGCACCGTGACAATAAAATATCATTGCACCATATCAAACTCTTTAGAGATATCAAACTTGATAGCACATCAAGTAGATATAGAAGACTTATGGTAGTCGTTTACTAACTCCATAAGCTAATAGGATATTTTCAAGCAGAAGATGACCTTTCACAAATGCACTTTGATTGGGTTCAATCGAATCAGGAAGAATAGTCTTGAGGCGGTTGGCAATAACTTTAGATATGACTTTGTAGAGAAGGTTGTAGCATAAAATGTGGCAGTAATCGTACATATTCTCTACAGTCTCATGCTTAGGGACTAAGGAGAGAATTGTAGTGTTGATCTCTTTTAGCAATATAGGAAAAACGTTTGAACTATAATCACCAAATCACATTCAATAATTGGCCAAGCACCCTTGTTGAAATTTACGGTGAACCCATCTGGCCCATGGCCTGTGCGTTCGGGTTTTGGATCAGGTTCGGATCGGATTTTTTGGGTTTCGGTATTAGAAGTTTTGTATCCAATCGGATAATTTATAATTTCGGATTGGATCGGGTTCGGCGATATTGTATTCGGGTTTTAAAATATGTTTGGATCCGGGTTCGAGACATGTTTTTCATCTGAAATTATCCAAACAAATCGAACATACCCAGAAAATAAAATAATATTTGGGTTCGAGACATATTTTTATTTAATTGTGAACAAGTATGTCAAATAATTGAATAACTTAGATACATTGTCAACATTTAATAATTTAATTGTTGTATCAAAGAAAATAAAATAAAAAAAGAGGTTGAATCCAAACTATTAAATTATTAAATGTTGGGCATGTAATATCCACATGCCCATAACCACAAAGTCTTTTAACAAGGAACATCATGTATCCACATCAGAAAACACATAAAGTTTGTAGTGGAAACATTAATATAAATAAACTTCACTCTCCTCAACTTATAGACATGCCGCCATATAATGAGCACTGGTCGGGTTTTTGGATACCCGAACAGGTTTTGGATTTTATTCAATCCAAAATCGAATCCAAACACATATTTTAAATCTGAATCCGATCAGATAATATGGAATATCTGAACACAATCCGAATCAAAATTTTGGGTCAGATTCGAATCGGTTATTCAGGTTTGGGTATTATGAGTCAACAAAAAACTTGGACATTTAAATGATATTTTGAAAGTTCAGGCTTTAAACGTTCATAATTTGAAAACTCATGCTTTTTTGATATTTTTCCAAATAATTTTAGATCGGACCATATCAGATTTAAATATCTACGGGTTTTGAGGGTTTCGGGTTAGACCAAATCGAACTAATTGTAAGGTCAAAAGATTCGCACAAATGACAATACACATTTTTATTTATATATTGTCATCATAATAATTCATTGATAAGTACTTGAGTATTGGATGTGGATGTGGTTGCCAAACCTGAAAATGGAGAAGAATTAAATGCCATCAATTAGGAAATATTATGAAACAATTTTTTGATGGCAACAAACAATTTTCTATCGCAATACAATATTTGTAGAATTAAGAAAATCAAGATGATTTGATTTATTATTGCCATCAAATAATGTACTTGTTAATTAATGCTGATTTTATTTTCATTTAAGTGTTACCGCTAAACTTTATAATATGATATTTTGTTATAACGACGTCAGTTTATCAAATGACTTCCTGTATAAATAATCAAATGGAAGGCTAAGAAAAACAAAAATAACTTAAGTTTTAACTTTCATCTAAAACATAAACGTTCACTTAAAATTAAATAACATGTAACAAAAACAGTTATATGTTTTAAAAATGATCGCCAGCTACATTAAGTATCGGTCACCGCATGGTTACACATTCATAATGTATTGATACATATATCAACAATTAGATTTGTATGGTGATATTCACATACACACATATGACATATCACCAGCACCATAATCATTGTTTTGCCACTGTTACAATGACCAATATCTCATAACCAACTTAAGCATCCACAAACCAACGTCAAAATCAATTTAAGTATCCAAAAACTAATTCCGTCGAACCAGCATACTGGAACATTGACGTAGCGGGACAGTGACAAAAATAATATTATAGTGTTGACATGTCTTATGTTTGTTAATAAATATAATTGTTAATATAAGTACCAATACATTATTATACAGTGACCGATAGTTATTGATTATTGTAACTGGCGATATTTTTTCTTATACGAAAGTAAAATTGTTTACAAAAGCGTCGTCACTATATTTTAAAAAAAAATAACATCTCCATCTAGATATGATAAAAACAAGAAATGAAAGACGAAAATTTGAAACAGTTTTTCTCCTTTTATTTACGTTGTCCGATTTTTCCCCGTCCAATCTATTTCAATTCTCAAGTCTTTCTAATAGGACTAAAATGTCTTACCAGGTCAAACAGGGCGGTACGTATAAAAATGGGAGTTGGGATTTATTGTCGCATTTAAAGCATAACGTCAGTGTTTACTTTGACAAGTTCTTGGGTGCAACAATGATTGATTCCATATTATATATAACTTATATTGCCCACCACTCATATCTTCATCTTCTCAGCTGCACATCAATCACCGGAAAAATATAAGAGATGGCTGGAAAAGAAGATATCAGCGGCTCCACGGAGGTCAGATCCCTCCAAGAAACTCCCACTTGGGCTCTGGCCACTGTTTGTTTCTTCTTCATCGCCATTTCCATTTTCCTCGAGCGTCTCATCAATTTTATCTCCACTGTAAGTACACAAATGTGTGTGTACTGAATCTTATAATCTTTCTTGAACTGAGTTGATGCAATTAAAAAAAGAAGAAAAAAGATACTTAGAATCTTTAAATACAAAAGTTCGATTCTTCTCGAAAAGTATTATTGATTATATACAAAGTGTTCATAGATAGATCTCCAAGGACTTACTTATATATATGTATAGACTAGTATGTTAATGTTAGTCTACATGAGACGGGCTAGTTAGTATAAATTAGTATATGTATACAAAACACATATATAATCCAAAAGGAGTAAACTCTAGTTTATTATACTCTTGTATTTTTTTTTTTGATAATGGATTCTTGTCTTTTTCCTGCAGAGACTTAAGAAAAATGGGAAAATATCGCTACTTGAAGCTGTAGAGAAGCTCAAATCGGGTAAAAATCTGTCCCATTCGTAGCAAGTTCATTTAGTGATTAATCTTTTCATTCATAAAAAAAGCTCACACATATTACATTAAAAAAAAAACCTAATTTTGGATATGAATTAGATGACATTCTATTGGAATATCTTTTTCCAATTTTATTAATATCTAAATTTTTAATGTTCTGTAATGGCAGTTCTAGTGGTGCTAGGATTCATGTCACTGATGCTCAATGTGATTGAAGGAGAAGTTTCGAAGATATGCATTCCCACAAAATACGCCAATCGAATGTTGCCTTGCCGTCGAAGCAAAACATTACTTGATGATGATAAAAACTTTCTTGAGAATTGCTCTTCCAAGGTTCTTCTTGACCAATTTATTCTCACAATCATTTTCAGTTTTTTTTTCTTCCAAATATCTTTAATCCAAAGTGGATAATTGACAAAAAAGAAGTGGACAGTATACTTAACGCATTTTTAAATTCTAAAAACTAAAGTTTTAATGACCATGGTCCACTACCACGAAGTGGATTAGCTTGGAGCTGGTTTAAATACTACAAAATGGTAGAGTAGCTTGGAGCTAATTTGAATACTACAAAGTGCTAAAGTTCTAAAAAATGATTTAAATACTACAAAAAGATAAACATTTTAAGTTTATTTAAAAACTGGCAGTGGAGCTGTAGAAGAATTAATTCCACATTATTTTTACAATAACAGAATTCAATTTGCAGAATTTTTATTTATGATTTCATGATTTTCCAGTTTTGGCAACCTTTTATAGCTACTAGTCTACCATTTTGTAGTATTTAAATCAGTTTTTTTTTCACAAAATCAGAGTTCTTAGTCATTTCTATTTTTAGATTTATAAAATATTATGAATCCAAAATCTTTTAGTAGCTTCTAGAAATTGTGATTGAAATGTCAAATAATTCAATTTGACGTTGACTTGGAGTCTTGGACATTGTGGACAGCGTAAGTCAACGAATACAGTGCTAATAGCCTAATATTACTTGTCAGTTTTAACTCCACAGGACCACAGTCCCCAGTCCCACACTACACATTATGGATATTTTATGATACATATTCATGTGACGAAAATTAGTCTCGTATTTTGTTGTTTTCCGATCCGAATATCCGATAAAGCTATTAACAAATTCACATTTTCTGAGGAGAAGAATATGATGTTAAAAAAAACAATTAAGAAAATTACGTAAAAAAGATTTTTTTTTTTTAGATTTGAACAAAATAACATTAAGCATAATTAGTTAATTTTCTTAAAAGCATAATTAATTTGGAACTAACTAATCCGATTTAACAAAATTAAATTTTGCAGGGGAAGACTTCACTAATATCAAAAGAGGGGTTGACTCAGTTGAGTTTCTTCTTCTTTGTGTTGGCATGTATGCATATTCTCTACAATCTTGCCATTCTTATCCTTGGAATGGCCAAGGTACATATTATAACATCATTTTTTAATTCTTTTTATTTTTTATTATTTGATTCTGTTTATAATTCCAGCAAGTCTAATTATATTGAAAAATATAAATATATAAATTTCTTATAAGATTAACGTTAAAACTCGTTAGTTATACTAGTACAAATAACTAAAGTTTAAATAAAGAAAATTTCAGAAAATATTTTTTTTCATTTACAAATATTGTTCTATAAATTTGTGACAAGGTCTTACACATTACTAAATATACTAAATATAGTCCATGCAATGCTATACCAAATTCCATTAGTCAATTATTCCACCTTCGATTAAAAAAACTCCAATGTAAACGTCATATATGTAGCATGTATTATGACATAATTTGCTTATTTTTCTGAAATAATTTATATATATATCCTCTGATAATATATATATATATATATATATATATATATGTATATATATATCTATATATATTTGGTAAAATCCTCTGATAATATTGAGACTATTGTGTACATATAAATTAACTTCTATATACGTAATACATTAGATGAGAAGATGGAAATCGTGGGAGAAGGAGACCCAAACCGTAGAGTATTTAGCAGCAAATGGTGAAATTTTTGTATTTGCTATTACTCAATGATAAGTGATTTATTTAATATCAATAGTAAGTTAATTAATATTTTATGTAATTAAAAGATCCGAATAGGTTTAGAATGACAAGAGAGACCACATTTGCTCGACGACACCTGAGTACTTGGACTGAAACATCGATTCAACTTTGGATTGTAAGTTCTTACATGTCGTTCTTGATCATGATCTTTTTTTTATTACTTTATTAACATATATCTCAACTTTTAAAGAATAATAAAGTTTTGTTTTTCTTAGAAATGTTTCTTCAGACAATTTTTCAACTCGGTGGCAAAAGTCGATTACCTCACACTCCGTCATGGGTTTATCTCTGTTAGTATCTCATTTTTGTCAATGAATAATCAAAGATTCTATGAATAAATAAGTTTTATATTAATATTAATTTTCTTAATATTAATTGCAGGCTCATTTATCGTCCAATAATTCTTTCAACTTCCAAGACTATATACAGAGATCTTTACATGAAGATTTTAAAACTGTGGTTGGAATCAGGTATACGAATTAGTACATGTTTAGATTTTTATTTGAAACTGACAATATATTATCTTCCTAAGCATATAAATGAAATTAACGTTCTTATTTATAATTTATTACAGTCCTTTAATGTGGCTAACTGTGGTCATCTTTATGCTCGTCGACGTTTATGGTAACTTAATATAAATATTTATAGTTTAAATGTAAATACATACCAATAATTAATTACTCACTTTCTCCTTGTCTTTTTCTTCTTCTTAATCCTTCAGGTTGGAGAGTATATTTTTATATGTCATTTGTGCCACTAATTGTAAGAGCTAATTTTATTTAATCAATACTAATTAACATTATCTGTAACTCAAATAATTTGATGAATTAATATTTGTGATGTAGATAGTTCTAGTGATCGGGACGAAACTAGAAGTGATAGTGGCAAAAATGGCACTCACAATTAAGGAGCAAAACAGTGTGATTAGAGGAATCCCTCTCGTTGAGCCAAACGACAAGCATTTCTGGTTTTCTCATCCTCGTTTCCTTTTAAGCATTCTACACTACACGCTGTTTCTGGTAACTCTATACACACTACATGTCGTCTTTTCTCATGCTTCATCTGAATTCCAACATATTTTAATTAAAAAAAATGTGACATTGATACAGAACACCTTCGAGATGGCATTTTTCGTATGGATCACTGTAAGTTTAATTCTTTAGTTCCCTTTGGATTTCGTATTTTAATATATGTATACGAAACTTAACTGATATGTCTAATGTATTTGGAATTTAATTATGAATTTAGTGGAAATTTGGGATTAACTCTTGCTACCATGAAAACCGAGAGCTCATTATCACACGACTTGTAATAGCGTAAGTACAATTTTCTTTTATTTTACAATTTCTTTCTTTTATTCCTCAAATTGATTTACATTTTCTTTCAAGTTCAAGAAAATGAAAAAAATATATTTGTGTACTATAAATTATATCGTTAACAAGAATATGATTTGTAGGGTGACAGTCCAGGTCTTGAGCAGCTACATTACACTGCCTCTTTATGCCCTTGTAACTCAGGTAATTAAGTCCTACATATAAAATTTTACATTTATTAGTCAAACCCTTTTTAATAAAGGTTTTTGCAAATTATAAATGTTAATGTAACATATTGATATGAATTTGATTTGGATACATGCATTTATGTGTATAGATGGGATCAAGCTACAAGAGATCAATCTTAGAAGACCAACTAGCAAATGTGTTAAAGCAATGGCATGATAGAGTTAAAGACAAGAGGAAGAGAGACCAAACACCAAAACCCGAGCCTAAACCCGAAAACAATGGTGATGACAATAATAATGGTGATATCAATCCAGGGGAGAGTCCAATTCAGCCAGAAATTGTTTCGGATTTTCGATTTTCGACACCAGTTTTACAAGAGATATCGATACAAAAGCAAACTGAAAATGATAAATTTGATGAAAAATGAGGAAGAAGTTGTTGGTAGTTTAGCTAGAAGTTTTATTAGATCTTGTGTAATATAGTAATTAGGGAATGCAGTGTTATGTAGCATGATGGTATCTTGAAAACTTATCACCCATATAATATAATTATGTTAAGGTTAAATTTTCACTTATATAGAACAATGTGGTATTAGTTGATTCATAATCTTATTCCTCTCCATCGGTAACTAAGGATTCATAACAAATCAACGAGCCAAATCCCTAAATTAAAACCAAACATTAAAGAAACGTTTGAAACTATCTTCCTTATTGTGAGGTTATCGAGGACATTGTAAATTATATATACTTGTACAGAAGGACAATGTCGCATTGTAACCATTTTTAGGCAAAGCAATAAAGAGACTTATCTCTATTGTTCTTTGAAAAGCTTGCGACCGATGACAATCCTTCTGATCTCGCTTGTTCCCGCGCCGATCTCATATAGCTTTGCATCTCTCAGAAGGCGGCCTGTTGCGTATTCATTTATGTATCCGTTTCCGCCTAAACATTGTATCGCCTGCAACATCAAACCAAATCTCTTAGTTTTAACTCTTAAAAGGAAATAGTTATGTGCCCTTCCGAGGTTTGTTTTGCTGGTAAACCATCAGAAAGATGAGAGATAATGCTTAAAACTGGTTTTTGGGTTTGATCCAGCTTTACGCAATAGGCTGAAGTTTCAATCCAGAAATGGACTCAATGTTTAAGATAGTACGAAAGAAAGCAGGAGACTAGGGGTACTTGACCTGTAAAGCGACCTGCGTTGCTCTTTCGGCTGCACAAAGAATAGTTCCAGCGCAGTCCTAGAAGATGAACAAATACACAAGAAGGCTAGTGTTATTAGGTTTTGGTAGCGGTGCTGATAAACATTAAAGATTCTTTTCATAACAGAAAACGAGAAGGGAGGATTATTCATTAACAAATCACCTTTGAATCTATTTTCCCATTGTCACAGTCCCTCGCAACAGAGTAGACGTAAGACCTGAGATACCAAAGGAACATCATTTTCCTTGAACTAAAATTTCTGTTGTATGAACAAAATGAATTCCAGAGTATTGAGAGAATTTTTTCACCTTGAAGACTGTAATGCAGTGTACATATCAGCAACTTTACCCTGAAATGATCCAACCGAATTTTTTTTTAAGAATCTTATGATTAAAGTTGAGATATACGGAAACGTTTGTGTGAAGGATGATCAAGATCAACCTGTATAAACTGGAATTCCCCAATTGGACGACAAAACTGTTCTCTCTGACGAATATAGGGAAGTACGGTGTCGAGGCATGCCTGCATGATTCCTAAGGGCCCAGCTGCTAAAATAAGTCTTTCCAAATCCAGACCCGACATTAGAACATACACTCCTGCACGTACAAATCCTATATACATCAGACAAATATAGAAAGGGGGCTTGTAGCCTCGGCTCAACAAGTGTATGATATGTCAGTATTTTACATGATTTATGCATATATTCTCCTTTCTATTTGCTTAGTTTCACCTTGAATTCACAGCATTTCTAGTCCAATTTCATATGTTTTTGCACTTAGGAGAATTTGCACTAGCATTTGCATACATGTTGCATTTTGGAGCTAAAACAGGTACAACTTGGAGCATCGATGCTAGGACAGCTCGACTCCCACTCGAGCCTGCGCTTGCCACCCCACTCGAGACCTCACTCGAGTCCGCGCTTGCCACCCCACTCGAGACCCCACTCGAGCCCGCGCTTGCCACCCCACTCGAGCCCGCGCTTGCATACATTCTCCAGACAGCTTTGACCAAGGATGGTAAAGATGGCTACTTACACAAGGAAACCTTGGGCTATGAGATAATGTTAGACTCATACAAGGAAATTGAAGGTGCAGTAGTCTTTGAAATCCTGGTTGAGCTAAATGGAGAGGGCATCGCATCAATTGAGGCTGAAACTGGAAAAACTCAGCGCTTAAGTTTGAGCAGCAGCTCAAGACCGACCCCGTCAGACCCAGACAGTGCAGGCTCGACCCAAGAACTCGACATACAGCTCGAGTCCACTCACTCGGATGACTGGTCAGAACTTAGAGCACCTAAAGTTGAGCTCAAACCACTTCCAACAGGGCTAAGGTACGCTTTTCTTGGTCCTAACTTAACTTATCCTGTCATAGTAAATGATAAACTTAGTGATGATGAATTACATTTGTTGTTGACCGAATTGAGAAAGTATAGGAGAGCAATTGGGTATTCTCTTGATGACATTAAAGGAATATCACCAAGTTTATGCACTCATCGAATTAATCTTGAAAATGAGGCATACTCTAGTATTGAACCTCAGAGAAGACTAAATCCTAACCTCAAGGAAGTAGTTAAGAAAGAAATTCTTAAGTTGTTAGATGCTGGAATTATCTACCCTATCTCTGATAGTACGTGGATATCTCCAGTGTATTGCGTCCCTAAGAAATGTGGTATAACAGTAGTAAGGAATGACAAAGATGAGCTTATACCCACTAGGACAATAACTGGTCATAGGATGTGTATAGACTATAGAAAGTTAAATGCAGCATCTAGAAAAGATCAATTTCCTTTGCCATTTATTGATCAAATGCTAGAGAGGCTTGCAAACCACCCTTACTACTGTTTCTTAGATGGATATAGTGGGTTATTTCAGATCCCAATACATCCAAATGACCAAGAAAAAACCACCTTTACTTGCCCATACAAAACTATTGCTTACAGAAGAATGCCTTTCGGTTTATGCAATGCACATGCAACGTTTCAAAGGTGTATGACCTCTATCTTTTCAGATTTGATAGAGGAGATGATGGAAGTCTTCATGGATGATTTTTTCGTGTATGGCTCCTCCCTCTCCTCCTGTTTGTTGAATTTGTGCAGGGTGCTTATGCAGTTGCTTGCTGTATGCAGTTGCTTGCTGTAGTCTTCGCTTTTGAGAAATTCAGAAGCTACTTGGTAGGATCAAAGGTGATAGTCTACACTGATCACGCCGCATTAAGACACATTTATGCCAAGAAAGACACCAAGCCCAAGTTACTGAGATGGATCCTTCTACTACAAGAATTCGACATGGAAATAGTTGACAAGAAGGAGGTCGAAAATGGGGTAGCTGATCACTTATCCAGGATGAGGATTGAAGATCCGTTGCCAATCGATGATTCTATGCCAGAAGAACAGTTGATGTTAGTCAAGACCTTCGAAGGGACCCAGCGCACCAGAGCAGACTTCAAGGAAGTCCTGGCAATAGCAGAAGAGAAGTTGCCATGGTTTGCAGACTTAGCTAACTACTTAGTAAGCGGTGAAATTCCTAGCGGTCTTGATACATACAATAGGAAAAAAATTTTCAGAGACATCAACCATTACTACTGGGATGAACCGTATCTCTACAAAAAAGGTTCAGATGACTTATTTAGAAGATGCATAGCAGAGGAAGAAGTCAGAGGAGTGCTAGAACATTGCCATGGTTCCGCACATGGAGGCCACTTTGCTACATTCAAGACAGTGCAGAAAATACTCCAAGCAGGTCTTTGGTGGCCGAGCATGTTCAAAGACGCACACGCTTTCATATCCAAGTGTGATCCATGCCAAAGGATGGGGAACATAGGCAAAAGAAATGAGATGCCTTAGAACCCTATCCTTGAAGTTGAAATTTTTGACGTTTGGGGTATTGACTTCATGGGACCTTTCAACCCACCTTCTTATGGGAATAGCTACATATTAGTTGCTGTAGACTACGTCTCAAAATGGGTAGAAGCCATAGCTAGTCCCACTAACGATGCAAATGTGGTGCTGAAGATGTTCAAAACTATCATTTTCCCCAGATTTGGAGTTCCAAGAGTCGTGATCAGCGATGGAGGTTCTCATTTCATTAATAAAGTCTTTGAGAATCTACTAAGGAAGCATGGAGTAAAGCATAAGGTGGCAACACCTTACCATCCTCAAACCAGTGGCCAGGTTGAAGTCTCTAACAGGCAGATCAAGACTATCCTAGCAAGGGTAGTAGGCGTTTCTAGAAGAGATTGGTCAACCAAACTTGATGAAGCTCTATGGGCTTACAGAACTGCTTTTAAGACTCCAATTAGACGGACTCCATATCAGCTGCTGTATGGAAAGGTCTGTCACCTACCTGTTGAAATCGAGTACCAAGCATTATGAGCAACAAAGCTTCTAAATCTTGACATCAAGACAGCTCAAGAGAAGAGAGTGGTGGACCTACATGAGCTGGAGGAAAT
Organism: Cardamine occulta; assembly: GCA_028015245.1. Lineage (NCBI taxonomy): Eukaryota > Viridiplantae > Streptophyta > Magnoliopsida > Brassicales > Brassicaceae > Cardamine > Cardamine occulta. Next base: position 8,575,405 of record CM051380.1, on the reverse strand, counting down.
CAGACTTGAAGCCTATGAAATCTCAAAAGTGTATAAGGAGAGAACTAAGGCTTTCCATGACAAGAAAATTTTGCGCAAAGACTTCAAGGCTGCAGATCAAGTTCTCCTATTTAACTCAAGACTTAAGCTCTTTCCAGGAGAACTGAAGTCTAGGTGGTCCGGACCATTTGACATTAAGAAAGTGTTACCATATGGAGCTGTCACCCTGCTTACTAAGGATGGTAAAGAATTTACAGTGAATGGGCAAAGGCTTAAACCCTACATGGCTGACTATATACCAGAGCGGACCTCAATTCCCCTTGATGAGCCGCTCAAAGCCTAAAAAGAAAGGAAGTCAAGCATAGTGACTTTAAACAAGCTCACTTGGGAGGAAGTCCCATATCTATATTTGTACATTTTTTTGAAATTTTTTTGGTTTTTGCTAATGTCTCAGACGCATGGGGTGCAGAAAAAGTTGATCAGAAAGGTAACAGATGGGGTAAAGGAAAATGTGTCTCAGACACTCGAGTCCAACACCGCATCGAGTCCGACACTACATACACACCAGGTTAAAAAAAAAAAAAAAAAAAAAAAAAAAAAAAATTTTGGTCGAGTCACCTTATCTCTTCAGTCACCACTCGAGTCTCCACTCATCTCTATCACTCACCTTATCTCTCACTTCGTATACGTCGCCACTCGATCCATCTTCGCGCAACTCGAGTACGATTCGCTGCCTCGAGCCCCAGCTCTCTCGCCGCCTCAAGCCCTCGCTTCTCTCCGTCGCCGTCGGTCTCCCATTCGAGCTTTTTCACTTCGTATCTCTCGCAGCCTCGAGTCCGATTTGTCGCAACTCGTCATCGTCTCTCGCCACACGATCGTCTTTCACTCGAGTTCATTATCAATCGGCGCCTCGAGCTACTCAATCCGTCGCCACTCGAGCCCGTCTTTCTCACTCGGCCTCTCGCTCGAATCGGTCTCTCACCCGATCCGTCTTCGCGCAACTCGCTCTCGTCACCTCGAGCCCTACTCGAGCTCCCTCGCCACTCGATCCGTCCTTCACTCAAGCCGAATCCGCGTCTCTCACTCAATCCGAAAGCATCTCTCTCATCGTCTATCGCAACTTGCCACCGCCGCCGTAGTCACTCGAGCTCCCACTCGACCCAACTCGCCGTCTCCCGCCTCAAGCTCTCTCGCCTTCACTCAAGCTTTTTCACCCTCGAGCTCAACTAGCTTTCACTCTCGAGCTCAACTCGCTCTCGCCGACTCAAGCTTCTCTCTCGATTCAATTCGCGTCGCCACTCGATCCGTCTCGTCCTCGCCTCAAGTTCTCACTCGATCTCTTGCACTCAGCTTCTCACCGAGCTACTCGAGCCAAGCTCTCTCGCCTCCTCGAGCTTTCTCTCACTCGACCAAACACTCTCTCACCTCAAGTCCCGCTTCGATCCGAGCCACTCAAGCTATGTTTAACCTCTGCGGACGTGTAGAAGCTGAAGCCATAGCAAGGCGCTACACTGAAAAGAGAGGACATGTGTCCCCTCCAAGGGATCCCATGGAAGTTAATGACCACACCCGGCTGCAAAACACGCTGCAACACTAGCTAGGCGTTATGCAAGAATAAGCCGTAAGGCTAGAAAGGGAAAAGCTATTGAAACAGAATATGAACCAGAACCCGAGCAGCAAGGGTATGAACCCGAGCAGCAAGGGTATGAATCCGAGCATCAAGGGTATGAACCCGAGCAGCAAGGGTATGGACTCGACCAGGAAGGTGACGGACTCGACCACGCTGATCGAGTCGAACACTCAAGTCCACCCAAACGGTATGCAGCCCAAGAGTTCTCGCGCGAAAGGGATGACGTAGCTCGCGGAAAGGCTGTCGATCACGGTGAAGACATGGAGATGGGAGCCAAGTTCAAAAAGAGGTATTCACGGAAGTCGGAGCCAGAGCTAACAAAGACGGAAATGCGTGCAGTTTTCCTTGCTAGGGGTTTTACAGGAACGCACTATCCCCATCTCCCGACCATGGAAAAACTCGGCATAAACGAGGACGTAAGCTGTCTTTTTGCACTATGCGGACTAACCAACTTCATGAAGTGCAACATGGCAGCTTATCAAGTCGAGACTTGCCACTTCTTGGTATCACTGGAGGTGCACTTCTACGAAGAGAACCCTGATTGCGAGTCTGACGGAGGATTAGGGTGGATCACTTTTAAAGTCAGGGGCAAGAAGTACTCCATCACCATCAACGAGCTCGACAACCTGTACGGTTTTGCTAGCGGAACAAGGATACACCAAGACTTTGACAAAGGGGAGCTGCAATCCTTATGGCTGACAATAGGCATAGACATGCCGTACTCATCATCCAGAGCCAAGAGTTCACAGATTCGACACCCCGCGGTGAGATACTCACAAAGGCATATCGCCAGCACCATGTTTGCCGTCTGCGGCCCGCATGTCAATGAAGGAGAGCTGCAAATAATGGATTTGGGATTGAAAGAGATTCTGGAGTTTACCAGGGATGTAAGAGAACTGGTAGGGGATAAAGCTAATACAAACCTCACCTTTGTCTTGCTGGCTCAGTTCCAGAACTATAGAGTGTGGGCTGTGAAAATGAATAGGAAAAATGCAAAAGGAGACCTCCGCATTGGGGGAGTGATTACGCCCATACTTATTGCCTGCAACGTGCCTATAATTTCAGAACCAACCGCACCAAGGTGGCTGGATGTTGAACATCTTAGGAGTGCAAAGTTCCTCGACAAAACCACAAACATGGAGGACTACTTCTACCAATTCATTCACCCTCTTGAGGACCAGCTCATTCTGACTCACTTTTGAGAATACAAAATTCTCTAGACTCCAGCATCGACTTCTCACCTCCACATGAACTGCTCCAACTACCGCAGGAAAAAGGATGGACTCGATCCTGCTGATCGAGTCAGTCACTCGAGCCCCCCAGAATATGCTGTGCCAGAGACATTTCACTTCGAAGAGTATGCCGCATCTAAACGCAACAAGAGTCTATGGGAGGCTCATAAGCGGATTGGACTCCTTCAGAAATGGAACAAGGTTCAAGACAAAACGATCAAGGCATTGAAAGGTACCGTGAAAGATTTGTCAGATGGGTGGAAGGAAATGAAGGAACAGCTGAACAAGATTCAAGGCAAGGGCAGGCGCCGCTCTCAAAGAGATGATGAACAATGTCAACCAAGCGCTTTGCAGAAGAGTGGTTCTATGAAAACAAGCTCCAAGCGTAGCACACCCCTCGAGCCTTCCAGAGCTTCCTCTTTCGAACCACGGCAACGGAAGAGACATGTAGCAGGGTCGAGCAGAGTGGGTTCGAGCATGCGACACGACCTCCCCCACCAGGAATACTCACGCGCGAGCATGGAGGAGTCAATCGACTCCTTGTTTTCCAACTACTGAGGTACCTGTTCCAAACCCATCATTGTATATACCATTGCATTTAGTTTACTCATGTTTTCTATCTTGGAGTCTTTTCCAAATTTTTATTACACAAGTGACTATGTAATTTAAGTTTGGGGGAGGGTTCAGGATGTATTTGACATTGTTTTCTGTTTTTAAGTCAAATTTTGCATCATCTATGTGCATCTGAAAACCATAAAAATTTGAAATTTTTTCGAAAACTATTTCACAAAAACAGAGTGTCCATGTAGTTGCATTAGCATTTTAGGATTGAGTCTAGTTGCATTTCATCTAAGATTTCTGCATAGGGGATAATGATGATTCTTGCCTAGCTTAGCATGCAGTTTAAACTGACAAAATCAATGAACCATTTAGTTGTTCTGTGGTGCATGTTGATTAAGTTTGAAGCATAAGGCAGCACCATTCTTTGAATTCATTGCTTGACATTTGATTTTAGCTGAAGTATGTTGTAAAGTGCATTCATTCCCTATCTATTTGAACCTTAACTTGACCTATAATTATCATGTTTATGCATTGAAGTTGAACTCATGGATACCTATATACATACTTAGATATTCTTTCATCTTTTTACCACTCTTGCTATCTAAGTAGCTAATTCCCATCATTGGAACAGTTTCCCCCACCATGAACCTACCTTTCTTTCAAGCCAATATTATTCTATGTGTGTGTGAGGCTTTTTATTTATTGAGCTTGGTAGAAAGTGTTAGGTTGGAGCCGACAAGGATAAGTTCTCATTTAGTTCTAGTTCACATTTTTTGGACTAGCTAGGACTAGGTGAGAATATGATTCTGGGTAGAAATGGAAATTGGGATATCGAAGTCATGGAAATTCATTAAGGGATGTGTTAAAAATGAAGAGAAAAGGGAAAGGAAAAGAGTAATCAAAAGTATGAGTTGCATAAAAAAAAAACATGTATGAGTTGCATAAGAGATAGAGCCTCAGATATTAACCCAATCCGCTAGAGTAATCAAAAGAAAAGGAACCCCCTTAGAACACAAGGAAAAATAAAAGATTGATCAAAGAAATTCAAGGCAACAAAGTGCCAAAGGATAGTAGTAGGATCATTTCTGAGTTTAGATTTAGGGGTTTGGATTTGATTATGTATATTGATGGGTAGATGGGAGTCTATCCTTGTATGCATCGGTTGGCCCTGACCTTTAGCCTTCTTCTAAAGCTCAGTTTTTTTTTTAGAGTCCCCTGAGTGAGGATGAGTGTAACCAGTTACATGAAGGGACCATCTTTGTCTTTTGACCATTCCCTTAGCCAAATGAGTTCAATGACTCTGCATAAATTTGATTCATGTTCACTGCTTAATGAATGTTAAAGGGTATGAAGAATATGAACACTTGTGTAAGCTAAGGTCATTGTTTAGTAGTGATGTGACAAGCATGGCTAAAGCTTTAAAAGTAAAACTTGTTAGCATTGCATTCAGGATAGCTTCTCGGAAATTTGATGAAGTCTTTTAAGGCTGCATTGCTTAGGTTCTGAATCCCCAACTTCACACTTCTCCTCCAGTTTATGCTTGTTTTATTGCTTGAGGGCAAGCAAGGATTAAGTTTAGGGGAGTTGATATGTCAGTATTTTACATGATTTATGCATACATTCTCCTTTCTATTTGCTTAGTTTCACCTTGAATTCACAGCATTTCTAGTCCAATTTCATATGTTTTTGCACTTAGGAGAATTTGCACTAGCATTTGCATACATGTTGCATTTTAGAGCTAAAACAGGTACAACTTGGAGCATAGATGCTAGGACAGCTCGAGTCCCACTCGAGTCTGCGCTTGCCACCCCACTCGAGACCTCACTCGAGTCCGCGCTTGCCACCCCACTCGAGACCCCATTCGAGTCCGCGTTTGCCACCCCACTCGAGACCTCACTCGAGTCCGCGCTTGCCACCCCACTCGAGACCCCACTCGAGCCCGCGCTTGCCACCCCACTCGAGACCCCATTTGAGCCCTGCCATGCGACGCTCTCTGCTCGAGCCCACCTCCATACGAGTCCGCACTCGACATCGCATCTCCAACTCGACCTCAGCTCCACCACAATCCACTCGATGCTGCACTCAACGTTACCACTCGACACTGGCACTCAAGTCCCCACTCCACTCAACGCACTCGACACCACTCGACCAGACTTGGTCGAGCTGCACCATCCGCGAAGACTTAGCTATTTTTTCTTTGTCTTTTTCTGTTTTAGGGTTTTCCGTATTTTACTATAAATACCACTGTTAGGTATTACCCAGCGGACATGCTATTTATTCTTAGGGTTTTTCTCTGCCTCCAAACCTTGTTCTTGATGTTCTTGGTGTTCTTCATTTTGTAATTCAGATCTCTCTTAATCTAGTACTTAGTTTGCTTTAATTCTTTGCAGTCTTACATTTCTCATCTTAATCTATCTTTCTAAACTATTTTCAATGAATTCTGAAGTGTTTGATTTTTCTGGGTTCATGTTCTTGATTATGAGTTGTGTTCTTGAGTAGTGATTTAGGGTTTCTGAGGATGGGTTAGATCTGTGTATGATTCTTGGTCTCCTTAGATGTTTGAGCTTTAAATTGCATAGATCTCTTCTGGATTAGGTGTTCTTAATGCTTAGTTAGCCAAGACATTGGTAATTATGATCTCAAGCATTTCCCACTCAGAAGGTGTTGATGAGATGCTTGAACCAACTAATACCAAAGATCTATAGCTTTAACCCATGGCTTAAGAAGTTATAGTTGTATTTTGACATTAATGAATTGGTTCTTAATGCTTGCCTATATTATGTTTCATTGATATATGCTCTAAGTTTTCTTGTATCTTTGACTAGGTATTAAGATTAGGAAGTGGTATAGACTTGTTGGTGTTTGTCACGAGAGTGGAGTCACCTTACCTTGATGTTCATTGTCTAGAGATAGCTTCTGTGAAGTTTTGTTAAGCACCTAAGAGAGACCAAGGAGAATCACATTTCGACCCCCCCATCCTTAGACCCCTATTTACATCTTCTTGCTTTATCATCTTGTCCTAAGTCATTTACTTGTTCAATTGCACTTTGCCTTTCATCTCTCTCAACTCGGTCTTGAACCCGAGTGCATAGTTGTTCGTCGTTTTTTTAGGCTCCACTTGATCACATTGACTCGTTCAGAGTGGTCGAATGCACATTTTTGTCATTTTTTCTGCATTGACTCGATCACTTGACTCGGTCTAGGACTTGAGTCAAGCACTTACTGCATTTCGTTTTTATTTCACTTAGGTTGTTAGATAAACATTTCCTTTTTATCTGGCTTGACTTAGTTGTATCTAGCATCACACCCATTTGGATTGATACCTTAGTATTATAATGACAATGCTAGGGAATTGATACATCCTTCTGCACACACACATATTCAAGTTTTATTGTTTTTACTTGGGGATTGCATAACTGACAGGGGATTTACATCCAGTAGAACAAGTTCTTACTGCTAGATTTCCCTTACCCACAGAAGTAGTCCCTGAGTAAAAACACCATTATCAGTGTACAATGCGTGTATGTAGTCTTGACTCTCTTTGATTATGTTATATCTAGTTGAGCAAAACACATGTGAGTGATTAGGTAGTGATATCACAACACTTAGTATTTCGATCATCATACTACTTTAAAATAGACCATGCAATGCGAATTATCCATCAAACTAGAGAATAAAAGTGAAACAATGAAGTTGCAGCAATCAAAACCTTTTCCTTCATTGCCAAGAATGTTTTCTTCAGGAACAAAGCAATTCTCAAAAATCAGCTCACACCTGCTCAGAAGAGACAGATGTCAGAGAAAAAGGGACTTAATTTAAACAGAAATCTTTATACTGAGAAAATGGGGATTACGTATCGCTTCCCCGCATTCCCAGTTTGTCCAATTTCTGAGCAGTACTGAATCTGCAAAGATACCACAATCAGAAATGGATTAAAGAACTCACTCTCTTAATGCGTGTATGTAGTCTTGACTCTCTTTGTTCCATTTAATTGCCATTTAGTATATAACCACCATCTACCTTATCAGCCTTGCATTTCATGCTGACAACGTCTGAACCGGCTGTAACGAATATACAAACGAAAATCAATATACATCAAAATAAAGCGTTCACTATATGTATGTATGGTTGTATGTCCTTCTCACACTCTCAAACTCTTCATTGAAACGATATATATCTTACCATTGGGTTCACTCATTGCAAGAGCACCAACATGCTCCCCACTGATAAGCTTCATCAGCAAAAACATTAGTTAACTAAATTCTAAAGAAACTTCAAAGGCTAGGGTCAGAGGAAACATGCATTAGTTCAAAAATGAAGGAAACCAAACTATTCAAAATCAAATAGCGATCTTTCTTCTATACAAAATCAATCACTAGTAATAAGGTGAGATTTCTAACACCAGTGTTATTTGCTGATAAACCATGAGCATAGCAGTGATAGAAAAGCTCAAGATGAAACCGTACCTTTGGCAAATATTTCTGCTTTTGGGCTGTAGTTCCATTCTTCACCTGTAAAGAAGTAATAAATCTTCTATCTTGGCTTAAAAAACCTCAGATATTGCTACATATTTTGTGAGCTCTATATTTACCAATTGATTGATGCAAAGGTTGGAATGGGCACCGTAAGACACAGCAACTGACCCCGAAGCCCGACTGATTTCCTCCATTGCTATACAATGATACAAGTAACCAAGACCTAGACCTCCATATTCCTCTGCAGGTAGAGGATTCTACGTTTAGGTTCCAAGTTGTAAACATAAAACAAAACATGATTGAGGTAACAGCAGAAGCATAGGATCTGTGTTAGGACACATCAATCTACCTGGTGCAGTGATTCCATGGAGATTGAACTCACCCATTAGCTTCCATAAGTTAACATCCTAGTTAAAAAGTATGAAAGTTTAGATTTTGATCAAATTTATAAGCACCAAAAACATAAGAGGATGGAGTTAAAAGAGTAGAAGTGAGACAGACCTTTGGAAATGAATTAGTTCGATCAATTCTTTCAGTAAGAGGAGCGATAATATCTTGCGCAAACTTGGATACACTTTCTTTAAACTGCAGTTGCAATGAAGCCAGAAAGACAATGTCAAATTTCAAATGAATTCAAGAAAGTTTAATGTAATGAAACATCATTATAAGTTGCTAATGATAGATTCATAGATAACACTGCGAAAACCATAAAGTCCAAGAAAGGAAAACAAAAAAGGAGGGAAGTTTCCCAGTCTGATACCGTTTTATCAAAAATATGAAAACTTGGTAGACAACATAGACGACATAAAGAACACTTAAATTTCATCTTCTTCTCAATTAATTTCAATTTGAATGTTAGATTGCCATTGGAAAAGCCATGCACAATGATGATCTTTTGGAAATAAGCAAAAGCAGACTGAATAATTTTGATGTTAACACCAGAAACTCTAGAAATTAGATGGGCACAAAAGAACCTGTAACTGAGTGTCGTCGAAGAGGAGAGACGAAGAGAGAGAAGAGAACGATCTCCTCCGCGTCGTCTTGACGGCGTAGCCAAGAATCGATCTCGCGGCGAAAAATCTCTGCATCACGAGGAAAGATTGATTCGTGTAAATTGCCAAACTTTTTTTTAATAGAGAGACTCAAAATTACAAGAATGAAATTTTTAAAAATGAAGCTGATGATAAGGATGGGAATATAGATATGAGCAATGACTCATGCTCCATAAGGTTCCGTATACATCTTTCTCGTCTCCATTTATACAATTGCTCTCTTGGACCTTTGTGTGTTTAAAGATGCTAAAGAGAGAGAACTAAAGATGCTCAAGAGAGCTACTACTACACATTATATAATACATCTGCTAAATCTATTTCATTGAATATAATGTTGATGTTTCTAAAAACCAAGTTTTTAAGAGTCCAGAGGAAGAAGAAGATATGATTTTTCTATTAAACAAAACAAAAGATTCAGGCCCACATTTACAAATGGTTGTTTTCCTCTATTTTGCCCATATCACCATAGTACAGTTTTGGAGTTAAACAAAAACCCTATCAAAAGCAGCCTTCTTTTTTGATTAACTTAAATAAACCTGTCTCCTCCTTTACAAACATCCTGCAACAACAGAGAAACTTGAGATTCACAGAGATGATATTAGGTTTTAGAGATGTCAACACTCACTCAGATTGGATTTTTTACCTTTGCATGAGAGACTTAAGTTGCCAAGCACAGAGAATCAAGCAAATCTTCTCAATCTCTGCCTCTGATCATGATCCATTTGATTGTTCTGTGTGCATATGTGTATGTAAGAGAATCAAAGGACACACCCAATCATCCCCGCAAAAACAAACATACAAGTCGAGAGAGGCTATACATATATGGTGGTGGTATCATCCAAACAAATAAAGGTATTACATTTCATTCTGAATCTGAGTCAATGGAGAGAAACAGCCGGGGTCTTACTGAACGCTTCTGTCGAGGAAATGAAACCAGACTATCTGATCTTTGTCTACTTGCCTTCTCTTGTCTACTACTACTGTCATTCATTCCCAGAAGCAACGACGCTGCAAATAAGTAATTTATAGTCAGTAACAAATAGTAGTTAAGACAGACATTCCCTGTTCAGTTGCCAGTGAAAGACCCAACAACCCAGACAAGTCAAGGACATCTAAATGCAACAGTGCAAACTAGACAACACAAGCATACCAAGCAGTATTTAAGTTTCCTTGACGTTTCAGAGAAAAAGAAAAGAAAAATCAGTTTTAGTCAGGGGAACGAACCAGTCTCTGACGAAGTATCCAAAGCACCCTCCCTCGTTGACACTGGGTTGTTTTCATTATGCTTGTTTACACCTGTCGTCTCTCCGTGATCACCAACCCTAAGAGAGATCCAATCATCACTGGGGATTCCATTTGACATCTCAGAGTGATTTCTTAAATCAGACTGAGCTGAGGTATCTGGTCTTGTAGGAAGAAAGATTTGAAGTGAGGGATCGTCTCTACTATATGCCAGAGGATTGTCCACTAATCCATCATTTGCATCCGCTTCGCCTCGTCCAACTGATTCTGAAAACATAGGAACAGATGGCATTGATGTCTCTGGAGCTATTGTGTAACCACTATTTATTGCAGAGGCACAGTTCAGTGGACCAGGCTGCAAACCAACTAGACCCTCTGATGCATCAGCATCAGATGCAAATAGTTGGAACCCAGGGCCTCCTTGTGTTTCCGAAGAAAACTGCCAAAGGCGCATATCATAATCATCTTCAATGTTGGTGAAAAGACCCAAACCCGAACTGGCCCCAGCCGCGCTGTGAGGGTCTTCACTAAATGAGTTAATACCAGGTGGGTGCAATGGAAAGGTTACCCCACCATCAGTTTGAATCTCATTATAGGCTGATCCTCCAGTGACTACAGCATCATTTTCTTCTTCTGAATCACTGAGAACGATGACTTCAGTATTGCTCCCTGCTACTGGTTGATGATTCCTATCACTAAAGTTATAGCTTGGATCGACATTCATGGATAAAGAATCGAGTTCCATCCCATTGTTTCCAAAATCAAAGGTCCCAACAGCATCCTGGTTTACGCTAGGGTCATCGCCATCCCTACCACTTCCTGTGGCACTACTGCTCATTGGTATAACATTTTGCTCCTGATACCCAAGCTTCTCTTGCCTATTACTGGAAGACAAACCATTAATATTAGGTTTAACTTCCCAAAGGCCATTGCGATTCTTCCTTATTCCAAGTTTTAGAGGGGTTGGACCATCTGAGCAACCTTCTTGTTTAACAGGTATTAGCATTTCCATCTTGGGTTTAATCTCAGACATGATAGTGGGGAAGAGACTACCATCAGGTGTGTGCCATTGCGAGAGCTCCCCCAGTTCAATGCGCTCACTGTCACTTTTGAACTTCACACGCCAAGAGCCATCAGGCTTTAGTTCAATCTCAGTCAACTCTTCATCACAATGTCTCATCTGCCATGCAGGAAGACAATGTTTACAAATGTATTATAATGAATAAAAAAATAGAAATCATCAAGAATTCCAACATATAAAGGTTTACCTTTGAAGTGATTCGGTTAAAATAAGGATCTACAATTATATGCTCCAGAGAGTAGTTCTTCAGACAAATAGGACATTGCCACTGTAGTTAAACAAATAAACTCAGTAAACAATAGGAACAACCCAGTTATCTAGACTATGATATGATACCTGCCTTTCTGGAACGTTGATTCAGCTCCACAAACACCTCAAGGTCAAAACATCCCATGTGCACACAGAGTTTAAATCTCCCAGCAACTTTCATCCTAGAGCCGCTCATCTAGTGACACCAACAGAAAGGTAAAACTAATCAGTCTACAAACATACACATCCACGCCATCATAAACAGAAACTATGTGATTGCAACAACCTATTAAAAACAAGCTATACTCTACTAAAAATACTTACAGGACACCGGAGATTGAGACCAAAGAAATCTGCGACAACCTCAATATCACTGTCACTGTCAGCATTATCATTTCCAGTTGCACCTCCAACACATCGGCGTACACGAGCAAGAGCATCTTCAAAAAGCTCACCTTTATCCTCATCCGGAATCATTTTTAATACCTAGATGAAGAATAGAGGTGAATTTAAAGAAAACTCATAGAAGAACACTAGAAATAGTGAAATAGAATAAGGGAACCAATTTTACAACACGAAAAAAACTACACTTAAGAAAACAATAGTGGTCTAATCAATTATGCCATTGCACCATGGATTCAAAAAGATAGGATCTAAGCGAACAGATCTCAACACTATGTAGCCAACAAATTGTAGTCAAAATGCGATGGGGGAAAAACAACGTATAACTTTCAGTGCAACCATAGAGTAACTCTAACACAGATTAACTTCCTTCGCATGCAAATACCCTGTCTTCTACTCACACAACAATGCCATTTTTAAAACTAAATTCATCTTATTTACCCCACGCAATGACTGAAGATTTTAATGTTCCCCATGCAACATCTAATAAGTAAATAAAAGTACCTGTTGCAGACTCCTTCGCTTCACAAGTCTTACCCCCAAACAAAAACTGCGGGAGTCACATCCACTCAAAGATATCTTGTTAATTCCATCCCTAATACAAGGTGTGATCTGCCAAAAAAAATGTGATGAGAGCATACTAGATTACGAACAGCTAGATGTTAATTTTAGAGAGAGCGTATTATTCTATGAGAACAAATAATTGTTACTGAAAAGAGATGAAAAGCATACAATAGGTCCATCATCGCGGCCATTGGCCCCCAGAAGTTGTGACCCGGGTCTGTTAATAGCACGAACAGGTACACCTATAAAATGGTAACAACTTAGCTATGAATATCAGATAGCATAGAAAAAATTTAATGAGACCTGCAAACCGATCAAATTAAGATATGTTTTCTAAGCAAACTTATTCCAAGGATTCGATGTCTAAACATACATGAGATTTTATGATACGTGCTTGAAACCCATGCTCTTCATATTTTCTAAGGACATGCTAATAACACTACCTTTTTTGCAAATCGGACCTTAACTATGAATTGACTCACATACCATTGACCTGCAGATCAGCATATTGAGGCCACTGCATCCTAAACAGAACTTTGTCATTCAAGAGCATACACCAAGCCTGGAAAAAAAAACAAATTGAACTGCCAATTAGAAAATACATACACATATATAGTGTAGATATCTCTAACCAACTTATAAAACCAACAACCTGAACATCGTACTCATGTTTCACCAATAAGTCTTTGTCTGCCCTTGTTATTTGAAATGTTCTGTCCACACTCTGCATTGGGTTTGAACTGAAAATTGTGTTGGAGTATTAGAAGAACACACACATCAATTATTATAAAGTTTAAGTTGGTGGTGTTAATCTGGCTAGGAAACAGCCATGATTCTTTTTCTCTAAATACTAAAATGAAACATAAATCCCAGCTCAAAAAGCTAGGAGACTACTGTTAACCTCATCCCTCAATTGAAATCAACCCCACATGCACAAACAGAATACAGACCTGTAAGACTTAACTCTTAACACTTCTCCCCTCCCCAGGAAAAAAAAGATGACACAAAGCAGAAAGATTAATTAGTGAGTGCATGCATCAAAACTAATTCAACTGCAGGATGAAATGTAATGTAAATAAATTTCCACTAGAAGTGCTTCAGCTTTCCAACCTAAAAAGTACACAAATCTAAATACAACAATTACTACAAAAAACTTGGTATTACTTACCCATCAGTTGGGATGGTCGTTATAGTCAACCTCGCCGGATACAATGGATGTGCCATTGTGACCCAAAATCTGCACACAAAAGATCATGTAAGACAGTTGCAAATAAAATAATCATTACATTGTTAACCTAAAGATAACATTTAATTTTCGAAACAAAGTTAGCATTAAAGACAATACTGGTCATATGAACACATATCAAAAACTGAAGCAAAAAAAGTGGCATGTTTAAGAGAACAGAATTGTCTGCATCAAGAATGTACAAATAAAAATTTTCTCATTAATCTCACAACCAGGAGAAAAAGGGAATTTCATGAGCATCTTACGGGTCAGCTCGGGTAAGACGGCATATTTCACAGTAAAATGATTCGGGAACTGGTGGATTTCCTTCAATAGAATTCTCCAGGACAATGACACAGCCAACATGCTCCCAGACATGGCATCTCGGATCCTCGCACTGAAATTTACAAAATCATTATTGCAACCAGAAGGTATCTCCAAAATTTTAGTAAGCCATAATACACCAAAAGATACTGCTAACTCAAACAGAAGTTGAGACGAATATGTTGTCACAGACTTACCTGTATCATTGACTCTGTCGCTAGTGAGCTTCCACAAATACACCGAACTTTAATATCTGGTTGAAAGGAATCTTCAAGTTCTCCCTGAACTTTTACATTACTAATATCTGAACTAACTTGTCCTTTTGACGCTAAGTCACTTGCCCCAGATGACTGCATTTTCCTGTGGAAACACATAAAACTATTGCCGTAAAAAGAAAAAGTCTATCACTGTGCAAAAAGGACAAAACATGGCATGTCATAAGAAATCCATGGCTAAAACAAGTATTCACCTATATGCATCCTCCACTAGTTTTGCAACCTTTTCCCTTGCCACGGCATCCTTTTTAGACCACAACCTGGCCGCTGTCAGTAGGCAGTAGGTAATGGAGACATACTTATCAGAACACTCAAAAACTTTTCTTTGATTACAGTTTAGGCATAAACAAATAAACATGAGGCGCAACATACCTTTCTCATCAGAAAGAATGGCCAAGATCCGCTCGACAAGGTCCTGCACAAGCAAATAAACAGAGAAAACATAGCTCACATTAATGACAATCCAAATCGGAACCCCAATTAATGGTAGCCTAAACTTTATGAAATTTCTGGGTAGCTAGGCTATAATAATTGGTAAGAAGAAAACGACAACTACTTTTAGATGAATCAGATAACCCGCTTCGCCAGGTTCGGATATGCAAGAAAATCGATATACGCAACTCCGTTACAATTAATAACAATATTATCTCCCGAAAAATGATAAAAGTCCAATTATTACCACCCATACACTATCCTCTCTTAGGTGATACTAAACAGAGTTACAATT
The DNA here is from genome assembly GCA_028015245.1 of Cardamine occulta. Taxonomy (NCBI): domain Eukaryota; kingdom Viridiplantae; phylum Streptophyta; class Magnoliopsida; order Brassicales; family Brassicaceae; genus Cardamine; species Cardamine occulta. The sequence continues at coordinate 8,560,387 of CM051380.1, read as the reverse complement.
ACAAGTATAGCAAATGCAAGATTAGTAGCAATGTTTTAACCTGCTTCTTTCCCTGTTTAGAAAGCCCCAGCTGAGTAAGCACATCCTTGAGCTCTTTTATTCTGAAATATGCAAGTTTCTCCTGGAAAATATATTACATAAAACTTTGAATTAAAAGAAGAAAAAAAAAAGCCATGAACTGTGTTTTTCCTACAACAACATCAAATCAAAATTCAAATTATAAGTATCCATAAGCAAATATATACATGCCAATACCTTGCAACTAGTAACCAAATCCATCTCTTAAAAACCTCTCAAAACGACGACTCAGTTCAAATCACACAGCTACAAGCTCTGAAGAATTAGTAACAAAGCCGGAAAATTCACAGCATACAGTATTCTTCATACAGCAACCGATCTAAACATATACGAAATGATAATTCAATTAGTAAAATAAATTTTACAAAATCAACAAAACTCCAAGAAAATTAACAATTTACCCAGGGATCGGATACTGCATATCAAATCATCAGAGAATTGATAACTCAATTGGAAAAAGCTAGGGCTCCACAAGCTTCGAACGACGCCGACAATGTTGCCAGTTTTGTGCTTTTTCTCTTCTTTTTTTTCAACAAAGGAGACACCCAACCAGACGGAAGAAAAAAATCGAGTTTTTGATAGGTAACCGGATCAAAAGCCGATTTATCAAATCCGGTTTAGTTACTGCAATACGTCCGGGTTAAGTTCCAGTGTGGTCACGTACAGGAACCAAATCCCACTAAACAAAACTCACCTAACTTCGCCTTTGTCTCCTTCTTCTCTTACAGAATCGGAACGTATCGTATGTTTTGTAGCTTTGTTAGACTTTCTAGTTCCTAGTATCATCTTGGTGTATGTATTTATATCCAATTCTTTTTAATATTATCTTATATGTATACATTTAATACAAGTCTTATATTGAAGTTAATTGTATTTAGTCAATTCAAACTTTTGGTTTTTGACATGTTATTTATTTCTCTTAATGTGTTATTTTAGTATGCTATTATTTGTTTTTATTGACCAGTTAGTTGTGGTCTAATATTAAATTTTTAAGTCTAAGATACATGTGTATATTTGACATACTCATTTTTAGAGCATTAATGGTCAATTACAAATGTATAATAGACAAAAGTGTTTTAATTATAATGAGACAAAAATGAAAAAAAAAATTCATCAATACATTTTAAAAAATATTATTTATATATATTTTTATGAAAAATGAATTAACATCTTTAAAAAAATAAATGTAAAGTGTCTTCATTACATTTTCGGCGTTAATTTAGATTATACATTATATTTCAAAATTAGTGTTCCCAAAATAGCTCTTATTTATCTACATGAATTTGTGTCCTAGTTAAAAGAACGAAAAGTGTTTGTTCACATGAATTTGTTTTCCAGTACGATAACTTATACTATATGGAATATAGAAAAAAATCAAATTTGTCCATATACTATTTTGCTAGAAAAAGGAAAAAAAAAATCAAATAATAAGATAACTTGATCACTCTCTTTTTTCTATACTTCCCCATAAGTTTTTATATCAATGGCATTTGTTTGTATATTTTCCGGTGTGATTATGAATGTTGTAACATGTTGGATCAGTGGGATCAACAAAATCGAAAAGCAGATTAGAACGCTATGGAGCAAATAAGACCTGGAAAAACAACAATGGTAAAAAAAAATTGAAACAATAAAAGATTTTTCTTCCGACGATTTTCTAATGCTTTACTGAAAATACACTACATGACTGAATGGAAAATAAAAATAGTCCTCAGTAATTTTATATTTGTTTTCCAACGCTCTCTAAAAAATTATATGCTAGTAAAGATTGGTCGACATAAATACACAATGCGTGGATTCAGGGGGGATATCGAAGGTGAGCAAGTAGCACAAATGTTCAAGGCCCAAAATTTTTGTTAGTTTTTAAAGTCAAAATTTCTCAAAAAGTTGAAGAAAAATAAGTAATTAGATAATCCTGTGTACCCACGCGACTTGTTAAAAACTTTTATAATTAGGTAAAAAGGTCATTTTCGAACATTTTAGAACATGTCTCATATTCTTATTGAGCCCGCCTTCACGTGAATGTGCCTATATTTTTAAGAAAAAAATATGTACAAGTTCATTTATATGTGAGAGATGTTTTCATCCCTATTGAAAATTGTTTGATAAATATTTTCTTCTTAATTTTTCATATGACAAAGATTATGTATTCTTATATTCGATTGTAACTATAGCTTTTGATGTTTAGTTATTGTAGCAGTATTTATATTCAATCATAACTATAGCTTTTTGTTAATAAGTAGTTAGTATAATTTGCTATAGTTTTTGATACATTACTCTTAAACTTCAAATTATTATCTATATAGTAGATATATAGAAATGATATGATTCTTTTGTATCCGAAAATCATATGGTTAAAAATGATTATTTTAATTGAGATTGCAAATGCAGCTGATTTAATGAAACCTAAACTACCAATTCATTTTCTAACAAGATTCACATGCCACATTGATTTGAAGAGTACTATTCGACAAAAATAATTATCTAGAGTAACATGTGTTTTGCAAAAATATTAGACTCATGTTCAGGATGAATTTTAATTTAAAAGTTTAATAAAATGGAAATCCACGCATTGCTTGAGTATTCACCTAGTTGTACCATTAGTCTACGATAAATGTTGAACCTTCATAAAATTGAATATTAAAATTATAGGTGTTAGTGAATGTGTTCTAATCGGAAAATTCATACCAATTTTTTTTTTGGTTAAAGGTTTGGTACCAATTTAAAGAAATTAAAAATTTTTTTTTTTAGATTCAACCAATTTGAAAATAAAATCATAAAATCATAATCTAGGATTTGTTGTTTAAAGTGAAAAGAGAGGAAAAGATGATGGTGAGAGAGAAAGAGATTGAAGATGTGAATGAGTCAATGAGGGGTAAAAAAAACTCTTTTAACATGTTTTTAGATGACCAAAAATGCCACATCTCTCTCCACCTAATTATTATTCAAAATTTTTGGTATGGAATGCAAAATGCAAATACTCTTTTTAAAAAGAAGTTAAAAAAGAGATTTAATCCATTGTGAAACAAACATCTACTATATTATTGTTTCTTTGTAATACAAATATAAAAATAGCAAAGTCTGAAGTTTCTGTAATTTGACACTTCATATTATTTTGAAACTCTTTTTTTTTTCCTGTCGAAGATATTTTTCCCCCAAGTGATGTAATTTTACAACAATTTCGTACTTCAATTCAACCATTTGCCCCAAATAACCAATTTGTTTCTTATCTTTGAACATCAGGCTACAACCGGGTACGATGAACATGTTGCAACACCTGTCAAAATCAAAGGAAAACTTATTTCTAATTTGAGATAAGTAAACCGAACCAAACCGATTCGATTTTATTCCTTCTTTGCTAAATTAACTAAGACCAAAACCGGTATCGAATCCGGTTAAAAGAACTTACCACACATGTTCTTCCCCATTTCCATCTTAAAGTAGCCATTGTCACCCCAATCACCTCCCCATGAGTTCTTTATAAGCCAATATGGGACACCATCTTCAACTCCATAACCAACTGCTAACACAGCATGGTTTACATCCTGTTCCCACCAAATCCCCGGTTTAGTCTATTTTGGTAAATTACTAAATTGGAACAATTTGAATGTTTTGTGGTTTAGAAAAGAAACAACTCACCATTGGAGTGTTTCCACAGGTACTGCTAGTAAAAACTCCCTTCTTGTAAAACCTAAACTCATGTACAACCTCAAACGCTACACTCACTGGCCTTACCAACCCAACCGCATGCTTCAGTTCATCTTCTGCACCCTATTGGTTCTTTTACATATTAGAGAATGTATAATTTGTTTAGGTAAGTGTTAATTCAATTTCAAATGAAGGCTTTACCTGAGTAATGTTGACAGAGTCAAGGACTCGTACTCCGATGTTTTCAGATAAAAATTTGCAGCTTCCATCTTTGCCAGTGTAAGGATAAGTCTCCTCTGTGTCGAGTCCACCGTTGTATTTGATGTATTCAAAGGCTTGAGAAGGAAGTCCACCATGACAACCAAAGTTATTAAAAGTTCCAGCACAGTCCACAAGTTGTTGCTCAGATAGAGATATTCCTTTTCCAAATGCTTGATGGTAAGCTGCTTCAACAGCTCCAGTTGTGCTGCAATGGAAGTTGAATCATATATATAAGAGGTTCTGATATTGCTTGCATCGAGATGGCTCAATTCTTATCATAAACTTTACCTAAATGTCCAGCAAGATCCACAATGTCCTTGTTCTTTGACAGGACTAACAATACCATCTTCTCTCCAATCTTTCTGCAATTTTACACAATCCGAGGACTTAGACAAAGCAATCAAAAACTTCAGAAGAGCTAAAGATAAAAGAACAGGATGGAGAATGGTTACTGTGTCTGGAACTGTAGCTTCAGTGAGCTTGTGGCTACCCTTTAAAGTAGCAGAGCAGTTTTGAGCAGCTCCAAGCTTGTGTTTTTGAAACTCTTGCCATGTTAAATCAGCAAATTCTGTAGAACAGATTCATTAACATAAACAAAATTTAGTTAGGTAGCTCAACCATTTAGCCAATTAAAGCCTAAAGAATCTTTTTTTTTTATATAAGCCTAAAGAATCTTGAACTAAGTGAATTGAGACAAAGCTCAAATCAAACATGAACACAATTCAGTTCATACTCTAAACCATTAAAAAATCTTGAACTATGTGAAATTGAAACAAGGCTCTCAAATCAAACTATCTTGAACTATGTGAATTGAGACAACAAAAAACCTCAAAATCAAAGCATTAGAGATATAAACTTACGATTAAGAGAGAGTCTGTAAGGTAATCTTTTCTTATTAGTGGATCTGATTAAATTAAGATTCTCTTTAAAAACTGAGAATCGTAACTTAATCTCCTCCACGCTTTGATACTTCTTCTCATACCTTCATAATCCAAAAATTTCGCTTACCGAAATTGTAATTTCACATTTCAAAGTCAACGGCGATCATAAAGATGGTAAAATTTACCGGTGAGCGAAGCGAGAAAAGGAGAGAACGTGACGGGATTGGCCTAGGATCTGAACGACGGTGTTTTCAACTTCCCGGAGATTATCAGAGACCATTCTGATTGGATTTGATTCATCGAATCCGATCTCTTCTTTATCCGCCGTCGCTGCAGCTACGAGAATCAAGACGATCACTGAAGATAGGACTAGTCTTACGGACATGGTTACTCTGAAGAAGCTTGTGCGTGAGTGTAAAGTCAAGTGTTGTGAGAATGAAGAAGAAGAAGAAGAAGAAGAAGATGGAGGGAGATTTATTTAATATCTTTATCGTTCCCCTCGAGATTTGATTTCTCTTTCTATCACATTGCGTCTACGTGGGGCCCTCTTGTCAGAATGGGTTACACGTGGTGAGTTTTTATTGGTTTCCTTTTTGGCGTCAATAATTGGGTTGCTGACGTGACATGTATTGGGTCTCTCTAACAGTTCGACGTCACTGAACCTTCTTTAGCTCCACCATCGTCTTCGGACCGAACCGGTGATTTATCTGATCTATTAAATTTGCCGTAATTCTTTCCGGTCTTTCTATTTAGTAGAAAAGTTTGCGTTGGAAAAAAAAACTTTTTTCATAACAAAAAAGATAATTACTCTAAATATTATGGTCTAGAAACAAATTAATAACATTTAGACCAATATATTTTATGATATTTTATTAATTTATCGTGATTTATAAAAGTAATATTTGGGTTAAAATATTAATTTGGGACAAAAAAATTACTGATTTATCAAAATATTAATTTATCGAATATTAATTTATAGAGGCTTCACTATATTTTTCTAAGCCAAAATATTTGGAGTAATTTTATTTTTGTTAAGAAATAAAATAGAAAACACTTCATGAAGAAAAAGATCTTAAAAATATATTCCTTTTATAAATTTAATTTTAACTCAAAAACTCTAATTGGTTTTAAAAAATTGACTAAATTTTTGTGAACCGAGTTTTGATATTGAACATGATCACTGATTTTGACGGGTTTTAGGCGGTTTTACTCAAATTCGGTTTTTAGATCAAACCAGATTCGGCAACACTAATATCCGGTCGGACCGGTCCGGTTTTAAAAACATTCAAAAAAAGAAAAGAAATAATGCATGTTGAAGTACATGGAAACATAAAGATGATTAAACAAAATTAATTATAAAAGGTTTCTCAATATGTGTTTTTTTTTTTTCATTTTCGTTACACCTTCCATTGTTGCTTTACATTTGTTTTTCACATATTTTGCTATTGGAAAAAAAGCAAATAGTTTCAAGATAGTGTAAAATGAAAAACAAAATCACTAGAGAAAATAACTAACAAAATAAATAAAAATTTCACCCTAAAAGATTGCAATTATTGATCTGCCTGATCCTTAAAGTCACAGTCTTTGATTCGGTTTTCATAAAAGCCCTGATTAGTTATTACAACATGATCGTTAATCCTTATGCTCTTTGAATCAAAGACACAACCTCACTCAAAAACTTTGTCTTGACAACAGTTATATAGACAATTTTGCCACATTCTTGAGTGTTACAAAAATATATGCAACTGAAACGAAAATTTCTCTTCAACCGAACTAATACAAAGTCAAAAGATTGGCTTCAATGAGACAGATGTGGAAGTTTGGTAATGAGATCTGTATGATGTACATCAAATAGAAAATGTGAAAATTTTGATAAAATTTCTATCTTCCATCACCATAAATGATTGTGTGAGAAATGAACATTGAGTTGTTGTTAGAGGAAGAAGCGACTGATGGTGGTGACACTGATGAGGTCCCTGAACTGAAAGTGATCGCCAAGGAAGGTACTCCCATTAAAACCGGAGTCAAAACTCCGATTCCGGGAGTATCTGCAGAGAACACAGGCAATCTTTGGTGTCTGTTTATGTATTGGACCACTTTTTCCATTGTTGGTCTTGATTCTGGTACAATGCTTGTACAGAGCAACCCGAGTTTCAGAACGATTTCGACTTCCCCGCGTACGAATTTGCCTCTCAATCTTGTATCTATAGCATCAACAATAGAACCATTTCTCCAGCATTCGCAAACCCATTTGACCAATTGTCGTTTCTCAATCGGCATCTCGGGATCAAACGGTCTCCTACCACATGTTACTTCAAGCATGAATGCACCAAATGCATACACATCGGTTTTAGTTGATGTTCCTGTTGATGTTAGCTCGAGTGCCATGTAACCTATGGTTCCTACAGCTGCTGTTGCAGTGAGGTTAGTTCCATGATCATCAAACCTCGCCATTCCAAAATCTCCTAAAAACCCTTGGAGATTTCCATTTAACATGACATTAGAAGCTTTGATATCTCGGTGTAAAACAACTTGATTGGCTCCTGAATGCAAATAACAGAGCACAGCTGCGATATCTCTCAAAATTGCGAGTCTTTGAGACCACGAAAGAGGTGGTTTATCGCTGTGAAACAAGTATTGATCAACACTACCTCCTTCCATATACTTAGAAACAAGCAATAACTCGCCTTTTCGCCTACAATATCCAAGAAGAGGAACCAAATTCTTGTGCTGTAAACTTCCCATTGTCACAACTTCAGCCACAAACTGTTTCATCCCTTGCTCTGCATCATGTGATAGTCTCTTCACCGCGATATCTCCTATAAGAGGCAGAGTTCCTTTGTAGACTTCTCCAAAACCGCCTTTTCCAAGGCGACCATCTTTGTGAAACCCTCTTGTTGCTTTATACAAAGATTCATAGGAATAACGAAGAGGACCGTATTCTTTTTCCCATGGCTCTTTAACTTCTGCATACTTCTTTTTCCTGTAAAGATAAACTCCACCTAGAAACGCCATTCCTATGAGTGCGAGGATAACCAGTAGAGCAATAAGCAGAGGAGATGCTTTCTTCGCTTTCTTGAAACGAGGAACAGTGGGAAGTTTAGAGGTGTCAAGGCTCTGTAACAAGACTCTGCTTCTGCTGAAACTCCATCCTAAAATGTATTGATAACTAATCAATGATCCAGTTGCTGCAGAAAACCCGACAAACGCTTTTCGATCCGGGAAAATTGTGGTGATATTGATGTTTCTTGACAAAAGAGGCCTACTTGGCTTCTGATTTTTTAAAGGTGCTAATGTAACATTGAGGAGAGAATCTTCATAATCAATCCATACCTGAATAGCATCTCCACTCAAGAGTATTAAGCTTTGGTTCTTCCCTTCTTTATCCGAATAATATGAAGCTGAAGCATTATCAATGGACTTGAGGCTGTTTTCGTCTATACCGACATGGTTTTTGTCCATATCATCAAACTCTGCGCTCTGGACAGTATCAAGCTCGATAGCTAAAACGTGAGAAGAAGGAGATCCATTAGTTGAGATGTTGAAGAGTCCTAAGTACTGAGTTGGATCAGCTTGTGTAAGATCCATTGAAGATGATAGAACAAAGGCAATCCCATGACCACCATCAACTCCTGGCTTAGGAACAAGAGCGCAAACGAAATGAGTTGAGAAAGAGAGAGATTGAGATGAAGCTGAACCGAACTCGAATGGTCGGTTGAAGAAAGCATGACCCATTTGCTGAGCCGTGGCGTTGGTTAGCTGCAAAAGTCCTTTTGGAGATTCGATTCTTGCAGAGCCGTCAAGGTGAAGATTGGCTTGGTTTTGGTTAAAGCCATTGTAGATGAAACTTAAGTCTTGTTGACTCGAAAAGCAAATGAGATTAAGAAAGAAGAGAAGAAGAAGATGAAATCTTTGAGCCATTATGTTTCGTTTTTGTTTTCTCGGTTTCGAAATTTGAAAATCACAAGTTCATGTTATTGTCGACATTCCATGTCCAAGAAAAATATTTTAATATATATTTCACATGTACATGTTATCTTCAAAACCAATTTTCGACGTTCCAAGTTCAAGAAAAATAAACCCAGTCTTATGCAAGAAAGAGTTGACTATAGACTTTTTATGTATACTAAATATTAAAATAGGCGGGTTTAAATTTAATATTTGCTTAAAATTTTAAAATAATACTTTAGTATTTAATGAAACAATATATTTTAGATTATAAATAAATGATACATTAATAATTAAAGTTTAAGTTGAACCAAAATATAATATAAGTTATTTAGTTTCATCTTCAAAACCAAACACTCAATTTGATGTTTTAATCATCCGATTGATTACTGAATCATCATTCTGTTTTAGTTAACTTTTTTCTTCTTTTGTATTTTTCCTCTCCATGTATTTAATAGTTTTTTTTTGTTTGAATAAAGTTATTTTTCATCTCAATTTGATGTCTTAATCATTATTTATCTATTTGTTTATTTTTCCTCCTCGTTTATTTTTGTCTTCAACGATCCTTTTGAACAACCATACAAATTCAATTTTTGGCAGCATTAAAGTTTAAACTCAATTCACACACCAACTTGCCCAATCTTATTTTTCAATGCACAAATATCCTTCTTTTTTTTTTTGACGATTCAATGCACAAATATCATCCACTTAAATACTAAAATATTTGTTTTATTCATTTTATCACAAAGTATCGATTACGGATGACCTATTCTAAATTCTCATCGGTGATATCTCTCAATACATCAGGTCCGACCCACAATAAGCTAGTGAAACAATAACCTAGGACATGTGAAATTTAAAGGCATATTTTAGGTAAAACTTTTAGTTGGCTTTTTTGTATAAATGTTTTTTATTATAGGCTTTGTTTTATAAAAAGAAAATTAGGTGGCTCTCTTTTAACAATGATCATAAGTTTTTACTTAACAAGATTTTAATTAAATTGATTGAATTATTCAAATTTTATTTATTGAAATTCTCTGGTTTAAGAATTTTTTTTTAAGGTCGGCATCCAAAACTTTCGACCAGCCCTGAAATACATTAATAAAAAAATTCTCTCTTCTCCATGCTCTTCTTAAAAATTCTATTTTACAAACAATTTTTGTTCTTCTTCTTCTATACCTTGCAATATGACAATATGACTTTGGGGTTCAATCTAACGCACACCATATCAATCAATGACTCGAACACTTCAATACCAAATTGATATTTCTATGTCTTTTCATATAGTTAGTAAAAAGAAAGAATAATAATATTTAGCCAAATAAAATTTGTAAAACAATAAGTTGAAAAAAACATTACAAACTTTTCATACGTCAAATTAACAGATTTTTTGAAACACAAATAATCTCTTTATTCAAAAAAAAAGAAAAGAAAAACCGACCTTTTTGTTTCCTTAAATTTTTTGTTTATATATGTATACAATTTTCATTCTTCAAAAAAAACAAAATGTATACATTCTATTCTTCTAGTAGATTTACATGTTTTTGCAGCTGCAGATTTTCTATAAATACACAGAAATTAATATCTAAATTTGTTCGACATAAGCATCATATAATTTAATTAATTAATTAATTAATCCGAGTCTAGTTAGTAAATCAGATGAAGTAAAACTTTAAGACAGTTTCATTACATTATGGAATTATTTAACACACACATGTGTTAGAATCCTATGAATTGAATTTTGACATGTATCATATTCTTGGTGAGCAAATTTAAGCTTTATATAATAAGATAATTGTGATAATTATACTAATAATAATAACAATACTCTGTTTCAATAAATAAAATGTTATAGAGATTTATTTTTATTTTTATTTATGTGATTTCTAACATTTCTATGCAAGAAATTTAATGTTATTCATTTTTATAACTATTTAGATTCTGTAGACTATTTTATCATTGTTTAAATCGTATTTAATACTTATCTTGTAATAATAGTTTTCTTCGTTTAAAATTCTACTAAATTTTCCTTAGAAAAGTATATGGTCTACTCTCGTTTTGACAACGTCAAGTGGAAATAAATGAAAGCGAAATAACCTCAAAGTAAGCCATTATTGGTTGAAGTAAAAGACAAATATTTTTCAGGCTGCAGCCATACGACATTGGTAACGTGCATAAGAAGCATCCCGTAAAAGCCCTACTTTGTCAAACTTATTTCTTAGTCTATATGTCCGACCCGGTCCACTGTAAATATTTTGATCTTCAAATAAATTTAACATTTCATTAAAAAAGAAAAAGATGGTAAAAATGAACATCATAAACATAGTACATATAAAACATATATCTTAAATTCTTATAATACAGATAAAAAAAAAACTATCTATTGTGAAATCATCTGTAAAACCATTCGTCATAGAAAACTAAATGAATTATAGAAGACCTATGATCATTTTTTTTAATTATTTTTTTCTCTGCAACTGGTCATATCTTTAACAAGTAATTTAATTATTTCGTTTCTTACAATTATGGATGCGCATAATATATGAGATCCAAAATCCAATTTGATCCGATCCGAAAATAGGATATCCAGATGCTCACATCCGGATAAATATGATTAATTCTTCTTTTATGATCTTACAAATGTATTACCAAAATATAAGTTCGATCACTTATACAAATTTGATATTTAACAAACCAAAAATATATTTCAGAAAAATGATACAAAAATAAAAGCTTCTCTACAAGAGATTTGATACAAAGAGACAGATGTGGAAGTTTGGTAATGAGATCTATATGCTGTACATCAAAGAAAAGTGAAAACGTTGTTAAAATTTCATCTTCCATCACCATAAATAATTGTGTGAGAAATGAACATTGAGTTGTTGGCAGAGGAAGAAGAGACTGATGGTGGTGATACTGATGAGGTAACTGAACTAGAAGTTAACGCCAAGGAAGGTACTCCCATTAACATTGGAGTGGAAACTCCGATTCCGGGAGTGTCTGGAGAGAACTCAGGCAATCTTTGGTGTCTGTTTATGTATTGGACCACGTTTTCCATTGTTGGTCTTGATTCTGGTACAATGCTTGTACAGAGCAATCCGAGTTTCAAAACGATTTCGACTTCCCTGGGTACAAATTTGCCTCTCAATCTTGTATCTATAGCATCAACAATAGAACCATTTCTCCAGCATTCACAAACCCACTTGACCAAATGTCGTTTCTCAATCGGCATCTCGGGATCAAATGGTCTCCTCCCACATGTTACTTCTAGCATGAATGCACCAAATGCATACACATCGGTTTTAGTTGATGTTCCTGTTGATGTTAGCTCAAGCGCCATGTAACCTATGGTTCCTACAGCTGCTGTTGCAGAGATGTTCGCTCCATGATCATCAAACCTCGCCATTCCAAAATCTCCTAAAAACCCTTGGAGATTTCCATTTAACATGACATTAGAAGCTTTGATATCTCGGTGTAAAACAACTTGATTGGCTCCTGAATGCAAATAACAGAGCACAGCTGCGATATCTCTCAAAATTGCGAGTCTTTGAGACCACGAAAGAGGCGGTTTATCGCCTTGAAACAAGTATTGATCAACGCTACCTCCTTCCATGTACTTAGAGACCAGCAATAACTCGCCTTTTCGCCTACAATATCCGAGAAGAGGAACCAAATTCTTGTGCCGTAAACTTCTCATAGTCACAACTTCAGCCACAAACTGTCTCATGCCTTGCCCTGCATCATGTGATAGTCTCTTCACTGCTATATCTCCCTCAAGAGGCAGAGTTCCTTTGTATACTTCTCCAAAACCGCCTTTTCCAAGACGACCATCTTTGTTAAACCCTCTTGTTGCCTTGTACAAAGATTTGTAGGAATAACGAAGTGGACCGTATTCTCTTTCCCATGGCTCTTTAACTTCTGCATACTTCTTTCTCCTGTAGAGATAAAATCCTCCTACAAGCGCGGTTACGATGAGTGCGAGTAGAACCAGTAGAACAATAAGCAGAGAAGATGTTTTATTTGGTTTCTTGAAATGCGGAACTGCAGGAAGTTTAGAGATGTCAAGACTCTGTAACAACACTCTGCTTCTGCTGAAACTCCATCCTAAGATGTATTGGTTACTTATCAATGAACCAGTTGCAGCCGAAAACCCTAGAAAAGCTTTTCGATCCGGGAAGATTGCAGTGAGATTGATGGTTCTTGACAAAAGAGGTTTACTAGGCTTCTGATTTTTTAAAGGTGCTAAAGTAACATTAAGTAGAGTATCTTCATAATCAATCCATACCTGAATAGGATCTCCACTCAAGAGCGTTAAGCTTTTGTTCATCCCTTCTTTGTCTGAATAATACGAAGCTGAAGCAGAAACAGTAGATTGGAGGCTGTTTTCGTCTATACCGACATGGTTTTTGTCGATATCATCAAACTCTGCGCTTTGGACAGTATCCAACTCAATAGCTAAAACGTGAGAAGAAGGAGAACCATTACTTGAAATGTTGAAGAGACCTAAGTATTGAGTTGGAACTGCGTGTGTAAAATCCATTGAAGATGAGAGAACAAAAGCAATCCCATGACCACCATCAACTCCTGGCTTACGGACAAGAGCACAAACGAAATGAGTTGAGAAAGAGAGAGACTGAGATGAAGCTGAACCAAAATCGAATGGTCGGTTGAAGAAAGCATGACCCATTTGTTGTGTTGTGACGTTGGTTAGCTGCAAAAGTCCTTTTGGAGATTTGATTCTTGCAGAGCCGTCAAGGTGAAGATTGGCTTGGTTTTGGTTAAAGCCATTGTAGATGAAACTTAAGTCTTGTTGACTCGATAAGAAAATTAGATTAACAAAGAAGAGAAGAAGAAGATGCAATCTTTGAGTTTGAGCCATTAAGATTCGTTTTTGATTTCTGTGTTTCAAAAATTTACAAGTTCAGGTTATAAGGGAACGACTTCAAACACAATTACACAATTATCGATGTTCCAAGTCCAAGAAAAATATTCCATCTAAGCAAGAAAGAGTTGACTTTAGACTTTTTATGTTAACCGTGATAATTACACTACAAATAATTATAGTTTTCTTCGTTTAATAGTCTACTAAAAAATTCGTTTAGAAAAGTATAAGGTCTACTTTCGTTTTAACAATGTCAAGTCGAATTAAATTAAAGCAAAATGACCTCAAAGCAGCAATTATTGGTTTAAGTCATCCATGAAAAGACAAAGATTCTTCAGGCTGCAGCTACACGACTTTGGAAGAGGAGCTTCTGCAGCTATACGACTTTGGTAACGTGCTTAACAAGCATCCGGTAAAAGCCCTACTTTGTCAAACCTGTTTCTTAGTCTATATACCCGACCCGGTCCACTCACTTTAAACAATTGAAATAATTTCTATTATCTAACCTTAAAAGAAAAATGAATGATTGATACATTTTTTTCTCATAATCAAGCAGCCGACAACAAACGGCAATGTGCCAAGTGCCAACTAGCCAATATGTGAAGATTAGGATCATATATTTGATATTTCCAAAACAAAGTGATTTCTAAGAAATTAATGCTGAAGACCAAAACTATTGTTGTGGACGTGGAAGCCGCTCTCACTCTTTGTTACATAGAAAATGTAAGTATGTATAATAAGAAAACAATGTTTAATCGTCAAAAAAAAGAAAACAATGTTTGAGATCAAATAAAATGGAAAAAAGGGAAAAGAAAAGTATAAAAAGAAAGAAAAAAAAACTGATTGAATGAGTAATTTGAAAATCCTAATTCTATTACATGTCTCACCACTACACTAGAGAAACATTTTCATTAGTGGCCTCCAAAATTTTGTAACATTTTCAATTCTTAACGGATTTGAGTGACTTGGGTGTCTATTTCACTAGAATATTTGAACTCTATCCAATCAAACTATCATTTTTTCGATCTACAAAGTTATGACTGTCTAAACTTCAATTTACTGTCCAACTATTTCTACCTCTCTCCACTCTCTTTTGAAAACTCTCACTGGAATCCTCTTCTTCTACCTCGCCACCACAAATGGCAACGACGTTTCTTTCATTCATTTCTTCACCATATTCGGAACATTAATTGCTACCTTACCCTGTATCCTACAACTATTCATCTCCACGGCCGTAGTATTCCTCCATAATAGCAAAGGTTACAATCTCATGTGGGTTGTTCAGTCACCAAAAAATATCCGAAGAGGTTATTGATCACACCAAAGTTGGTACTTGTTCTGCTTCATCCTCTGCCTCTTCGTCTCGCCAATTTTGAAGCAGAGTGGTGCAAAAGAGATTGTGACTGGCACTGATGGTAAAAGGGACGGTTCCTATGCAACTCCTTTAGGCATGCTCATGGAGATAGAAGGAAGAAGTAAGACCAAAATGCTCATAAGAAATTTTAATTAGTTATGACAACATGATACTTATGCTCTTTCAATCAAAGACACAACCTCACTCACAAAAACTATGTATAGACAAAAGTTATAAATAGACAATTTTGCCACATCATGACTCATGAGTGGTAGTTTAAACAATATGGACAGTAAAATAGATGAGGGACGTAAGGTCATGAGATCAGTATGCTTTACAACAAAGAAATGCAGAGAAAGTTGTTTAAATTTATCTTCCATCACCATATATGATTGTGTGAGATATGAACGTTGAGTTGTTGGCAGAAGAAGGAGACACTGATGGTGGTGATACTGATGAGGTCACTGGACTGGAAGTGATTTCTAACGAAGGTACTCCCATTAACACTGGAGTCGAAAGTCCAATTCCGGGAAAATTTGGAGAGAACTCAGGTAATTTTTGGTGACTGTTTATGTATTGCACCACTTGTTCCATGTTAGGTCTTGATTCTGGTACAATGCTTGTACATAGTAACCCAAGTTTTAGAACAATTTCGACCTCCTCGGGTACAAATTTTCCTCTCAATCTTGTATCAATAGCATCAACTAGAGAACCTTTTATCCAGCATTCACAAACCAACTTGACCAAATGTTGCTTCTCAACCGGCCTCTCGGGATCAAATGGTCTCCTCCCACATGTTACTTCAAGCATGAATGCACCAAATGCATACACATCGGTTTTAGTTGATGTACCGTTTGATGTTAGCTCAGGCGCCATGTAACCTATAGTTCCTTCAGCTGCTGTGGCAGACAGATTAGTTCCATGATCATGAAACCTAGCCATTCCAAAATCTCCTAAAAACCCTTGGAGATTTCATTTAACATGACATTAGAAGCTTTGATATCTCGGTGTAAAACAACTTGAGTAGCTCCTGTATGCAAGTAACAGAGCGTAGATGCGATATCTCTCAAAATCACGATTCTTTGAGACCACGAAAGAGCCGGTTTATCGTCGTGAAACAAGTATTGATCAACACTACCTCCTTCCATGTACTTAGAGACCAGCAATAACTCGCCTTTTCGCCTACAATACCCGAGAAGAGGAACCAAATTCTTGTGCTGTAAACTTCCCATTGTCACAACTTCAGCCACGTACTGTTTCATCCCTTGCTCTGCATCATGGGATAGTCTCTTCAATGCTATATCTCCTACAAGAGGCAGAGTTCCTTTGTATACTTCTCCAAAACTGCCTTTTCCAAGACGACCATCTCTGTTAAATCCTCTTGTTGCTTTGTACAAAGATTTGTAGGAATAACAAAGAGGACCATATTCTTTTTTCCTTTAACTTCTGCATACTTCTTTCTTCTGTATAAATAAACTCCTCCTAGAACCGCCATTACTATGAGTGCGAGTAGAACAAAAAGAACAATAAGCAAAGGAAGCAAAGGAAGCGAAGGAGATGTTTTCTTCGGAAAACGAGGAACCGTGGGAAGATTAGAGATGTTAAGCCTCCGTAACAACACTCCGCTTCTGCTGAAACTCCACCCTAAAATGTATTGGTTACTTATCAATGTTCCAGTTGCTGCAGAAAACCCGACAAACGCTTTTCGATCCGGGAAGATAGCTGTGAGGTTGTTGGTTCTTGACAAAAGAGGCTTACTTGGCTTCTGATTCTTAGAGGTGCTAATGTAACATTGAGTAGAGAATCTTTATAATCAATCCGTACCTGGATAGGATCTCCACTCAAGAGTGTTAAGCTTTTGTTCTTCCTTTTTTTTTCCGAATAATACAAAGCGGAAGCAGATTCAACGGATTGTAGGCTGTTTACATCTATACCGACATGGTTATTGTCGATATCGTCAAACTCTGCGCTTTGGACGGTATCGAGCTCGACAGCTAAAATATGAGATGAAGGAGATCCATCAGTTGACATGTTCAAGAGTCCCAATAACGAAGCTGAATCTACTTGGCTGAGATTCATTGAAGATGATAGAACAAAGGCAATCCCGTGACCACCATAAAATCCTTGCTTAGGCACAAGAGCGCAAACAAAATGAGTTGAGAAAGAAAGAGACTGAGATGAAGCTGAACCGAAATTGAATGGTCGTTCGAAGAAAGCATGACCCATTCCCAGAGTCGTGACGTCCGTTAGCTGCAAAAATCTATCTGAGAATTGGATTCTTGCAAGGCCGTCAAGTTTAAGATAACGAGATTGCCCAAAGCCATCGAAGACGAAACTTAAGTCTTGTTGACTTGAAAAGCAAATCAGATTAACAAAGAAGAGAAGAAGAAGATCCAATCTTTGAGCCATTAAGTTTCGTTTTTGTTTTCTGGGTTTTTGAAAATCACAAGTTCATGTTATAAGGGAAAACCAAAATTTTCGACATTCCAATCCAAGTCCAAGAAAAATATCCCCTCTATGGCAAAAAAGACTTGACATTAGATTTTTTATATATCACCGTGATAATTACACTAATAATGATTATACAATAGAACCTCTATAAATTAATACTCAATAAATTAATAACCTCTCTAAATTAATAAATTATTCTTGTTCCGAGTTGAACCGGTGTAATACTTGACACATTTCGATAAGATAATAATTTTTTTTGAAATCTCTATGTAAAATATGGTCCTATTAATAAAATAAATTAATAATCATATAAATTTCTTATATATATATATAAGATATTTTAGTGAAATATGATTCTAATGTTGTTTATTTATTCGTAAATTTGTAATTTTGTTGGAGTTTATCTCTATTTTTCCTTAAAATATCAAAAATATATGATATTATCTTCTCAAATTGCATCAAAAATTATTAAAAAAATTATATATGCAATGATTATTTTCTAATGTGTAAATGCATTAAAACACATCGAAGTATTGTCTTTATTTTTGTATTTTTTATATAAATTTTTTTGAAATTCTAAAAAACTCTCTATAAATTAATCGATAAATTAATAACCTATATAAATTAATAAAATTCTCCGGTCCCAACATTATTAATTTATAGAAGTTTTGCTGTAGTTTTTTCACTTAAAAATCTACTAAAACATTCCTTTAGAAAAGTATATTGAGACTTTTGTTTTAACAATGGCAAACCGAATTAAATTAAAGCGAAGTAACCTAAATCAAACCGTGAAAAGACAGATTCTGCATGCTGCAGCTATACGACTTTGGAGAAAAAGTGTGTGTGGTGAGATCCAAGGCCAAAGGAAGAAGAGATTCTGCATCTACATGACTTAGTAACGTGCTAAATAAGCATCCTGTCAAACCTATTTCTTGGTCTATACCCGAACCACTTTAAACGATTGAAATGATTTCTATTATCAACCTTAAAAACAAAAAAAAAAAGAGGATGATTGATACATTTTCTTTTTCTCATAGATGATTGATACAATTATACTAAGCAGCCAACAACAAAACGGCAATATGCCAACTTGTCAATATGTCTATAGATTAAGATCATACAAGTTCCAAAATAAAGTGATTTCTAAGAAATTAATTCTCAAGAACAAAACATATTAGACTTAAATACAGATACAACTATCTCTTGTGAAATTAACTACAAAACCATTCATCATAGAAAGGAAAAATGGGTAAAAAAAACCTCACCTTTTCCAAAAATATTTAAAAACCCTCATCTTTTTTGTGGGTTTTTAAACCCTCACATTTTAATAAATGGTGAAATAACCCCTAAGTATTATAAAAAACTAATTAGTAAAACATTACACTAAAATACAAGAAAAAATTAGTTTGTGATTTATTTATTTTTATAAATTGAGTTTTTTTTTCAAAATATAAAAGTTATAGATTAGCACATTCAATTTGTTTTTTTCGAATTGATTTGACTCTCGAGTTTTTCTTTTCTGGATTTAAAAAAATTGATCAAAATTATTACCAAAATTCATATCCAAATTTGGTTCAGTTTTAGATGAAAATATAGTTAACTAATGATTAACTAAAAGTAATTAATTTAATATTTTCATTATATTTAAATTTAATATTTTAAAATTAAAATATTTCAGTGTTGAAATTTATGTACTTTCATAATAATATAAAATTTTGTTTGTGTTCATGTTTTGTGTGATCGAACCAAATAAACATTTATTAACATAAATTCATATTCGGTTCAACATAAAAATTTATATATTGCTCGTACTATTAAAAAATTAGTTTAGTTTCACATTTATAAATTTTTGTAAGCCAACCGAATAAATCTTCATCAATTAAAATTTTCAATTAAATTACATATAATAATTTAAAATAGATTCAGCTATTATATATATATATATACATAGCATAAAACAATCATTTTATACAAAATCAAATCAAACCTAAAATAACACCGAAATAAATTTTGGATCTAATTTTGACATGTTTTCCTAAGTATGAAATTGATTGTCCAAACCAATAAATTAAAATAATTTACATAACAAAATTGCTAAAGATAAAGAAACCGATTTACAATATTTGAACAAGATGTTGAACCACATTCTACGGTTTTATATAAGTTTTTTAATTTTAGCTTAAAGAATTTTATTTGGAAAAAGTTGTAAAATAGAATTTAAGAAAAAAAATTCTAAACTAAATTTTATTTATTTATTTATATTTTAATATAATAGTTTGTTTAGTTTAAACAGGGTTGATTGATATTAGAAGTTATTTTATCATTTACTAATAGGTGATGGTTCAAAAACTCACAAAAAAAGTTGAAGATTTTTAAAATGTTTTTGTAAAAGGTATGAGTTTTTTTACCCATTTTCCTCATAGAAAACACATGAATTAAATTTGCTAGTAGTGGAAAACTGAAGAAAGAAAAAAAAAACAATTCGTATGGGCTGACCCTACAAATATTAAGTAGGAGCTTAGAACTTTACCTACTTTAGACTATTATTTTTTGGCCCAAACTTGGTGTGTTTATTTTTTAATTTTGTAGCAGTTGGTCCTATCTTTAATAACTAGTTTAATTATTTTGTTTCTTTACATTAACTTCGTCTGGGTCTACAAACAATGAAGACATACATAAAGAAAAAAAAAGGAAAAAACAAATGGTGTCAGACAAGCAAATTGAAAATAAAATTAATTACAAAAAGCCGTATCTTATAATTTATAAATGTATCTAAAAACAAGTATAACAGATACAAAGATACAAATTAAAATTAAGGAGTTAATTATAGAAAAATTTACGATCTCTGAAGCTTCAACACCGTTTGTTCTTCCTTGTTCTCCGCCGCGTTCTCTCCTTCCATGCGAGATGAAATTCTTCTCAGACAAGCTTCTTCTTCTTCTTCTTCTACATTCCTCTTAACACCAATCTCGCTTTCAAATCCCAATTCGAAAACGTGAGTTTTCTCATTTCTTCATTCTCAAATCTCAAACTAGATCGATCGTCTTAGAAGGAATCAAACAACTAACTTAGATTGAAACGGTACACATTCATACAATTTTCCGGTGTATCAAGCTGATTTCTAACCCTAATTTCTGGATATGATGTTCCTTGTGTTTTGATTGATTCAATTTGTGAGATTACTTATGGCAATGGTGGATAAGAATGGTTCTGCAATCGGATACGTAGCTAGAAATCTATTACTATGCTTATTCATTGTCACAACGATCCTCTTTGCTCTCTCTTGTTACTTTGTGTTACGTTCCACTGCTCACAATCGCTTCCTTAGCTCCACATTTACATCTAAATCATTCGTTTCGTCAATAGATGATGTAAATGTGAAATCAGTATTACGAGAGAAAGAGAAATGTAGATGTGTTAAAGATGAGAAGGCAGCAATGGCAATGGCGGCTCCGCTTAAGGTTTATATGTATAATATGGATCCTGAGTTTCATTTCGGTTTGTTAGATTGGAAACCTGATGGGAAGAAGAAGAAGAATGGTGTTGATAATGTATGGCCTGATATTCAAAAGTATATACCGCCTTATCCTGGAGGTTTGAATTTGCAACATAGTATTGAGTATTGGCTTACGTTGGATCTACTTGCATCGGAATATGAGAATGCGCAGAGAGCTATTGCTGCGAAACGGGTTTATAACTCTACTGAAGCTGATGTTATCTTTGTGCCGTTTTTTTCGTCTTTGAGTTATAATCGGTTCTCTAAGATGAATCCTCACCAGAAAATTAGTAGAAATAAGGATTTGCAAGGGAAGCTTGTTACTTTTTTGACTGCTCAAGAGGAATGGAAGAGATCGGGTGGTAGAGATCATGTGGTTCTTGCTCACCATCCGAATAGTATGTTGGACGCGAGAAATAAGTTGTTTCCTGCAATGTTTATACTCTCAGACTTTGGAAGGTATCCTCCTACTGTAGCAAATGTTGAGAAAGATATCATTGCGCCTTATAAGCATGTCATCAAAGCGTATGAGAACGATACTTCTGGTTTCGATAGTAGACCGATTCTGCTTTATTTTCAGGGTGCAATCTACAGGAAAGATGTGAGTTCTTTTGTTACCTTAGCTTTAATGCTTGTGTTTTGTTCCTCTTATGTATACTAAATATGGCCTGCTTCAATGTGTTGTAATATCTCAGGGCGGGTTTGTGCGTCAGGAGTTATTCTATCTCTTGCAAGATGAGAAAGACGTACATTTCTCGTTTGGGAGTGTGAGAAACGGAGGCATAAACAAAGCAAGCGAGGGAATGCACAACTCCAAGTTCTGCCTCAACATTGCTGGAGACACTCCTTCATCTAACCGTCTCTTTGACGCCATAGCCAGTCACTGCGTGCCTGTCATTATAAGTGATGATATTGAGCTTCCTTTTGAGGATGTTATTGATTACTCTGAGTTCTCAGTGTTTGTTCGCACCTCTGATGCTTTGAAAGAGAACTTTCTGGTTAACTTAATAAGAGGAATAAGCAAAGAGGAATGGACACGAATGTGGAACAAATTAAAGGAAGTGGAGAAGTTCTATGAGTTCCATTTTCCGTCGAAGGTAGATGATGCGGTCCAAATGATATGGCAAGCGATTGCACGCAAAGTTCCGAGTGTTAAAATGAGGATTCATAAATCTAGAAGGTATTCTGGATCTGTTTCTGATACAGGAAAAGAATCGAGATGGTCATCATTGATACCAAGAAGTTTCTGGTGAATAAAGATGAGATTTTTTTTTGTTTTCTTTGAAAGTCTTGAATAGTGACATCAATTTTTGTGTGTAGAGAGATAAGTTTATGTTGGAACAGATTGATTTGTGAACTTTTTCTCCAAATCATAGGTTATATAGACAGAGAGATAGTCTTCATTCTAATTTGATTTCTGCTTCTATGCTCCAAAGAAATATAATAATGTTGTAAGTTTGATTTTGCAATTGTTCATTTTGATCTTCTTTCGATTCTATGGTGCACATTTTGTCATGTAGTTCTTAGAGTATTATACGAAAAGCTTTAACGCTACTTTGACATCTGATCTTCGTTCATGGAGCTGTGGAGCTTACTGCTTTATCTTACTAAAGTTTTGCTAATGTAACCCAATAAAGTATAATTGATGTATAAACTAACACAAGACAAAAAAAACAAGGAGACTTAAACATCGTTTCACTTGCAAACTATGCAGAAGACAACAGTATAGTTAAACATTTGAGTAGCTAAAGAGATTTATAATAACAGTTTGATAAATCTCATCTTCCATGGCCGTCCAAGATTGAGTGAGTAACAAACATAGAAATTGATGAATTTCTTGGATTGGGGATCCCAATGGCAACAAAAGATGATGCTTCCATTGAAACCGGTATAAAAGCCCCAATACCTGGAGTATTCGGCGAGAACTCCGGCAAAGGTAAGTCTCGGTTTAGGTATTGCACAACTTGTCCCATCGCAGGCCTTGATTCTGGCACAGCATTTGTGCAGAGCAACCCAAGTTTCAGAACCATCTCGATTTCCTCGGATGAGAAGTCTCTTCCCAATCTTGGATCTCTAGTCTCGAGTAAAGAAGCTCGTTTCCAGAATTCCGAAACCCACTTGACCAGATACTGCTTTTCAGCTGGTAGCTCAGGTTCCACAGGTCGTCTTCCACAAGTTACTTCAAGAAGGAAAGCACCAAAGGCATACACATCAGTTTTTGTAGAAGTTCCAATCGTTGTTAGCTCAGGGGCCATGTAACCTATGGTTCCCACAGCGGCTCTTGCGGATAAGTTGGCTCCATGGTCGTGAAACTTGGCCATACCAAAATCGCCTAACCTCCCATTGAACTCAGAATCTAACATGATGTTAGAAGCTTTTATGTCCCGGTGCAAAACAACTTGTTTGGTTCCTGTATGCAGGTAACTGAGAGCCGAGGCAATGACTTTAAGAATAGAAACCCTTTGCAACCATGTCGGAGAAGGGTTTTGGCCATGAAACAAGTACTGGTCGAGACTACCATTGGGCATGTATTCAGAGACAAGAAGTAACTCACCTTTTCTCTTACAATATCCGAGAAGAGGAACCAAGTTACGATGCTGTAAATTTCCCATCGTTACAACTTCTGCCACAAACTGTTTCATTCCTTGCTCTGCAGCATGAGACAGTCTTTTCACAGCGATATGCCTGCTTAGGGGCAGCGTTCCTTGGTAGACTTCCCCAAACCCACCGTTCCGAACACGATTATCTTTGCAAAAGCCATTTGTTGCTTTGTACAGCGACTTGTAGGAGAATCGAAGTGGCCCATATTCCTTTTCCCACGATTCTTTTACTTCGGCGTACTTGTTTCTTCTGTACCAATAAACTCCTACGAGAACCATCAGTACTAGGATCACGGATAAGATGACCAAACCAATAAGCGGTGGAGATAGCATATTCCGTTCACCCTTAGGAAGAGGAACCGGAGGGAGTTTAGAGAGGTCCAGTGTCTGAAATAGCTCTTTGCTTCTACTAAAACTCCAACCGAGTATATACTGGTTACTGAACAATTTTGCTGTTGCCGCAGAGAACCCAACAAAAATTGTATCTTGAAAAATTTCTGAAAGATTAATGGCTCTTGACATAAGAGGCCGATTTTGCTTCTGGACTTCCAAAGGGGCTAGCGAAACATTTAACAACGATCCATCGTAATCCACCCAAACCTGGATAGGCTTCCCACTCAGGAGATTTATGCTTTCATTCTTCCCTAAGGTGTTGGAAAAGTAAGACAGGAGAGCTGATTCAACAGATATCGGGCTGTTCACATCAATCCCAACATGAGGATTTTTCAACTCATCAAGCCCTACTGAATAAGCAGCATCGAGCTCAATAGCTAGCAGATGAGAAGAAGAAGAAGTCCCATTGCTGAAGACGCCCAAGAACTGACCTGTGTCTGCATGAGAGAGATCCATGGAAGGAGTAACAACAAAGACAATCCCAGAGCCACCAGCAGCTCCCAACTTAGGAGGCACCATCGCTCACACAAAATGTGTATAGAAGGAGAGTGATGAAGATGGATCAAAATCAAATGGCTGCTTGAAGAAAGCATGACCCATTTGAAACTCTGTAGCATTTGTCAACTGCAAAAGCCCACCAGGAAGGACTCTGGCAATCCCATTACTATAAAGATCTGCTTGATCAAAGCCATTGTAGACAAACCTGGTTTCTTGTTGAATTGATAGGAAAATCAGATGAACACAAGAGAAAATCAAAACCAGATAGAGTTTGCAAACCATTGCTACTGAAACAAAGAGTGTGAATTTTTTGGATAGAAAGTTTCTCTGCGGTAACAAGCAATCTCTAGTCATAATTTAAGGAGAAGCAGTCAAACTCAAGTTTCAATATTCCATGTCCTCCACATTTACTAACATTTTTTTGCAACGAAATTGTAGGCAGTGAACACAAATATATATATTCCAAATAGGCATAAAAAAAGTTTACTTCATGATAATATAATCAAATATGACTACGAATTATTGTAACCGTAATTATTGCATAATCTAATTCATTATGTATATTAAAAATCCTGGCAGAAAAACATCTACTCTGATTATTTCAATGTCAACTGAAGCAAACAAAATAAAGCTTAACACTTTACTTCCCTCTTGCAGAAAAAACTTCTTGCTACACCTAAACCATGCCTTGATGTTGAGTTGGTTCTCACATTCACAATGTATATCCACACTTAGATTCAAGGTTAGGATCCTCTAATCCTACAGAAGAAATCCACAAAATTTGAATTAGATTATGTTAATGTAGTTAATTAACTTTCCAAGGTACTACTAACTTGAATCAAGAGACAAGTCCTATGGCAATTTTTTCATTGTAAATTACAGTAATGTGATTTTTGAAGAAAGTCACAATCTCTGATCAAGTCAACAAGAAATGGCACAGTCAGTTTAACAGTCATCGGCCATTTTCACTCCGACTATTCCAAGTCGTACTTCAAAATTTCTCATACAATAAACAAAATATCTATTTACAGATTTCATCATTGCCCAACAAAATTGAGAGGTACATACTGGGAAATTATAAGTCGCGGTGTTTGTCGATATGTTTCCTGATTGAAGTCTTCCAGGATCGGAGCTGCGAGGTCAAAATCGCTGGAGACGTCATTGTCAGTCGCCGGATGAACAAAGACGGCACCGTCATTGGTAAGGAGATTCCGGGACGGAGGCGCGAGTAGAAGAGGCGCTTCTAGGTTCACTTTATCCATTAAAGCCGATCTTGTAAACCAAACAAACCGAGTGAACCAAGTTTTTATTTTGGTTAAATCAACTATTATATTCAATAGCCACGGTTGGAGAACTTGGTTACCCAAACAAAGAAATTAAAAGCATCTCCAATAGAGAACCCATCTGGAGAGTTCTTAACAAATTTTTAATATTTATTTTTAATAAAATTAAAGTTAAGAAACTCTTTTAGAGTTCTTAAATATTTTTGAGTCCAATGGTAGAACCCCAAATGGAATTCTTAAAAAAAAAAAATTTTACAAATTAATTTATATTTAGTTGAATTTAAATTTAATAAATTTTAAGAAATTTATTATTTAAACATTATTGAATTGCATATAATTTTAAATATACATGACATAAAAGCATATAAAAATATAAGTGCAAATCATAAAATGAAATAACGATTAGTTTTAATCTTGATTTGTGCAAAATTTGTTCCATATATGCTCAACCAAATCAACTTTCAATTGTTGATGCATTGTTCGATCACGAAGTCGATTTCGAGTGCCCATCATATTTCCAAGATTTGAAGGCATATCTGTAGAAAACGTGAAATCCACGTGTGAAGTTCTGTTAGCTTCTACTTGTGCAAATTCGGATTCATCAAACTGAGTGTACCCATCGCGTTCGTCTTCTACTATCATATTGTGAAGTATTATACATGCTTGCATAATCTTTCCTATTTTAACCTTATCCCATATAAGAGCTGGATTTTTGCCATATCCAAGGATCATGTGAAGCTACAGCCTCTAAAACGATTGTCGGTTTACCAGCTCCACATGTATATTGCCCTTTCCAAGTGGTGGGGCAATTTTTCCACTCCCAGTGCATACAATCGATGCTTCCTATCATCCCAGGGAATCCACGTATCTCTCCAATATCGAGTAGTCGTTGAAGATCTTGTGGTGTGGGTAGAGGTGTCAAAATAGGTCAAAACCCATGGGTTGATCCGGTCTACCTATTATTTTAATGGGTTTGAGTTTAATTTTTATACCCATATAAATAAATGGGTTATGGTGGATCGACCCTAATGGGTTTGTAAGTTCAGTGGATCAACCCATTTGGGTTCTGGGTTACCCATGAGTTTACCATTAAAACACAAATTTAATAAATTTATAATAAATATGTAAAATATTTAAACCCTAAAATAAGTATTAGGGTTTTTTTGGGTGCCTCCTTTCCTTTATAAAAGCATGACTACATAAATAATTTTTCTAGTTCTCTTTAAGCTGCCTCCACTCATAAGTCATAACTCATTAGTCGTTCTTATTGCTCTGGTTTTTCTTTTCTTTGTTCGTGCCTCATCTTCTTCGCTCAAGCCTCAAGGGTTTGTAATTATGTTATAGTTAGAATTGTTTTGTTATCTATCTTATTTATTTCTATTTTACTTAAATAAACGTGTTGCATATTAAGTTGTTAGGCTATTCATCTTGCATGTATGTTAACTTAAAATCTTAAACGATGATTGATAGTAGATACACGTGTTGGTGTTGCATGTGAAGCGGAAGAAGAAATCAAAGAGTTAGATGAATCACAAGAAAATTCAAGAGTTATTTAAATTAAGAAGCTTTTTTGGTTTTATGGTTTTATTATTTTATGGTTTTATAGATTTTTGGTTTTAAGATTTTATGATGCTTTCATTTATTTTAATAACTATATGTTTTTATTTAATTTGTTACTTGGAAATTCTTGTTAGTTTTATAATTATATGGTATGTTTTAGATTTTTTAATTATATTTAACTTATATATGGGTAACCCATAAAACTCATTTAACCAATGGGTTTAACGATTATGGGTTTGGGTATATATATTTCAACCCATTAAATAAATGGGCGGGTTAAACCCGCCCATATAAATCTCGAACCCATGTGGGTTTGGGTAGGGTCGGGTCAGGTTACCTATTTTGACACCCCTAGGTGTGGGTCTTCTCAAGTACTCATCTCCGAACAAATATATGATTCCTTCGACAAAATGTTCCAAGCAAGAAATTGCAGTGCTTTCACCAAGCTAGATGTATTCGTCAACCGCATCAGCCGCACAACCATATGCCATCATACGAATTGCTGATGTACATTTTTGTAATCCAGAGAGACCGAACCTTCCAACAGCATTTCTTCTTTGTTGAAAGAATGTAACTTCATTGGAGAGTCGATCAACAATACGTGTGAACAAGGGCCTGCTCATTCTAAAACGGCGTCGGAATAATTGATGAGGGTATGTTACATCTTCTGCAAAATAATCGTTCCATAGGCGGGTGTGTCCTTCTTCACGATGTCTTTCAATATATGCTCGTTCTTTCTTGGGTGCTTCTTGACGATCACCATTATAATTTTCGAATGCTTGATCAAAATATTGTTCAAATCTTTCATCCATCGATTCTTCAAAATTATTAAAGGAAGAAGACACCATTTAGGAAAAGGAAGTGTGGTTATTTAGGAAAAGGAAGAGTGTTTTGTAGAAAAGGAAAAGGAAGAGTGTTTCGTAGAAAAGGAAGAGATTTTTGAGTGTTATGTTTGTAAGAGTGAGTGAAGTGTTGTATATATAGATAAAAAAAATGCAAATTACAAGTGGTTCATATAGTTGAGAAAGTACAAGTGGTTTTGCCATTAGGAAAATTACAAATACATATTGAAATCACGAGAAAAATTTGTCACAAGCTGTCGGCACAAGAAAACAAAGCCATGTTTGGCTTCTAGTTGGTGTCTCTTTACTCATTCACTGAAACCTTCTCAACATTGCTGTCGGCACAAGCAAGAAAACAAGTGAAGTAGTGTCTTCACGATGTCTTCTTTGTCACAGCTTTAACCTGCAAAAGCGTTGACAGTGAAAATAATTAGAATGAAGACTTGAATAAGCAACCATAACAAACACTAAAACCTAAAACCATAACTCTCTCTTATTCTCTATTCATTGTCAAAAGACACACCAACCCGACACAAACAAAATGGTATTGGTTCTGATTGCAAGTAATGGATACACACTGAAATCTTCAGTTGATAACCACGAACCTGAAAGAAAAACACAGGTCATTAGATATCATAATGACAGCAATAACCAAATGACTAATGGGGATAGAAATAAACATATAAACATTACAGAGAGATGTTAATAACTAATTCATTAGATAAATTGAAAGTGCATACAAAATGAAGACATGACAGTGAAAGGAAATTGGATACAATAGAATAGAATTCACTAGTTTGTAAACATGTCACTTATTAGTTTGTTTTTGAGAGCCAGTTCTATTTCATTAAGTGGCTCAGTTTTTGTTAATAGACTATCTAACAACTTCTTGTTACAAAGCTTATCTTTCATTGCATTATCCTTCTGCTTGATCTTCCACATACTTTGAAACTCCAACACAGCCTTACCTTCTTCTCCAACAGAGCCTGACCTTTTGGCTTTGGCTTTAGATGCCTTAACACCAATAAGACGAGGTTGATCCTCTTCAAGGCTAATTGGCACAGAGGTTGATGACTGTGCAGAGTTCTCATCACACTTGCGTCTCTTTAGTGGTCTGTTATCTTTAGTGGAAGAGGATGCACACCATTTCTGGTCATATCGAAGCTCCCTCCAAGCATGCTCAAGGGTAAACTTTAAACTATAATCGTTGTTAAAGATCTTGTAAGCCATCTTCATGACATCATTCTCGTTCTGGCCACTTGATTTCTCTTTTGTTGCTGCCTACAAACTTGCAGACTACATCATTGATCTTCTACCACCGTTGCTTACAATGACTTGGATCTCTCTTTTCAAGACCTTGTAGCTTTGGACTTGCAGCATAGTAAGCTGCAATGCGTGCCCAAAATAGATTGTTTTTTTGCTCATTCGATACAACTGCATCCTTACTAGTGTTGAGCCAAGCACTGATAAGGACCACATCTTCTGTGTGTGACCACTTCCTTCTTTCTCTACTCTCCTTAGGTTTGTTTTCATCTACGCTTGGATCAGTACATAGGGGACTACTAAATACAAGATCATAATCAAACGGATTTGTTTCAAGGGTGTGGTTTTCTTGTTGGTTGTTTAAGAGGTTTAGAAAGCTTGAATGTTGGCTAAATAGATTCGATGAATCCATTGTTTCTAGTGACTATTAAAGAGGATAAGAAATGAGGGAAAGAAAAGAGAGGGTTATAGTTCTGAGTTAACAAGAGGTTTTGTTTATGTTTAAGTTTTTGTTTTAGATAACAAGTTGTTATGCTTATATAAGAAGATGTGTCGTTTATGTGTGAGATAACAAGTTGTTGTGGTTATGGTTCTGTGTTTAAGTGCATTGATTATGGTTTGTGGTTATCAATCAACACTACAAGAAAACATAGGAGTTGCGATGGAAATTTACATCGAATAGTTTCCGTCGTAATTTAGCAACGGATTAACGAGGAGGTTACAACGGATTTCAGATTCGTCATAATTTAGTCGTAAAATTACGTGTATTCTATTCGTCGTAAAATTTATGTAAATAAACGACTAATTAGTGACGCAATTACGACGAATACTGTATTCGTCGTAAAACATTGTAAACTTTACAATGTTTTTACGACGAATTTATTTTACGAGGAATTTGCGAGATAAACTTTGTATTCATCGTAAATACGTTGCAAAGTTTACAATGTATTTACGACGAATGAATTTAACGAGGAATTTGCAAGGTATATATTAGATAAATAAAAACGTGTCAAACTATATATGATTGGTACGACGGAAGTTTACCTCGTAAATCAGTCGTAAAGTCGATGGTATCTCCTCGTTAACATGAGTTGTTGTAAAATCGTTGTAATATTTCTACCTACTAAACACGAAAAATTCCTATAAATAACACACCTTCATTATCTCAATATCACACATCACAAACAACAATAACCTTGAAACTAAAGACGAAAAAATGTCTTCTGCAGATGATATACGAAAGCAACGAAGATGGATGTATAAGCATAGAGATTCTGAGGGAAACGTAACCGAAGAGTTTATGAATGGGTTGGATCTATTCATGTATAAGGCCGGACAGACTCCACTCACCATAGAAATTGGTAAAATGTTCTGTCCTTGTCGAAAGTGTAAAAATACAAGATTTGTGCTTATTGAAAATGTTTGGAAGCATTTGTTGAATAGAGGATTTATGCTCCAATATTATATTTGGTTTCAACATGGGGAAGATTATGGTCAGAATGAAGCAGAAAGTAGTAATAATAGTAATTTTGAAGGTGGGGTAGAGATGAACCTAGTAATTTGCATAACTATGCTCATCCTTATCATGTAGATCAGGGTGATGTACAACATGATAGGGTTCATGAGATGGTTACAGATGCATTTAATCAAACCACTTCATCATTTGCTGATAATACAATTGAGGAACCTAATTTAGATGCGAAACGGTTTTATGAAATGTTGGATGCTGCAAATCAGCCAATCTACGAAGGATGTAGAGAAGGTTTGTCAAAATTATCATTGGCATCTAGGATGATGAACATTAAAACTGATCATATTCTAGGGGAGGTTTGTATGGATGCATGGGCCGAATTATTCAAAGAGTATTTGGCAGAAGACAATTTGTCTGTTGAATCATACTATGAGATACAAAAGCTGGTTTATAGTCTTGGGTTGCCTTCTGAGATGATAGATGTTTGCATTGATAATTGCATGATCTATTGGAAAGATGATGCTCGATTCTGAGAATGTCGATTCTGTAGAAGCCAAGATTTAAACCTCAAGGCCGGAAGGAATAAGGTACCGTCACCACGGATGTGGTACCTACCAATTCTGAAAGGTTGAAAAGATTGTATCGGTCTAAAAGGACAGCTGCATCGATGAGATGGCATGGAGAACATTCACAAACAGAAGGGGAGATCACACATCCATCGATGCAAAGGTGTGGAAACATTTTAAAGCGGTATATCCTAATTTTGCTAGAAATGTCGAAATGTCTATCTTGGATTATGCTTGATGGTTTCAGTCCATTTGGGATATCTGGTAGAAATTATTCTTTGTGGCGTAGTCGTCACGCCTACAACCTTCCGCGAGGATGTGCATGGAAAAGGAATTTTTATTCCTTAGTATCCTAGTTTTTGGTCCTAAACATCCGAAGCGGTCACTAGATGTATTTCTCCAACCTCTAATACACGAATTGAAGGAGTTATGGCATTGTGGAGTTCGAACCTATGATTATTCGGTAAAAAGAAATTTTACTATGAAAGTTGTGCTTATGTGGACGATAAGTGACTTTCCTGCTTATGGGATGTTGTCAGGTTGAACAACACATGGAAGATTATCTTGTCCGTATTGTCTTGGGAGAACTGATGCATTTCAGCTGAAGTATGGAAGGAAAACAAGTTGGTTTGATTGTCATCGTCGGTTCCTCCCAATGCACCATCCTTATAGAAGGAACAAGAAGTTGTTTCGGAAAAATGTTATTGTACGTGCTCTTCCACCAGTGTATTTAACAGGAGAACAAATTGAAGCAGAAATTGATCACTATGGTGCTCAAGAAACTGTAAGGCGTTGAGGTAATTGGCATACTCCACGTAATATGCCAGACGGATACGGAGAACATCACCACTGGCACAAGAAAAGCATATTTTGGGATCTTCCATATTGGAAGGATCATCTCCTACGACACAATCTTGATGTCATGCATATTGAGAAAAACTTTTTCGATAATATTATGTACACAATATTAAACGTGGCAAAGAAGACAAAAGATAGCAAAAACTCAAGGATGGACTTACCTACTATTTGTTCTAGGAGTGAGTTGGAGATTACAGACGAGGGTGAAGTGCCATTTCCAATATTTAGGTTGAAGGGAAATGCAAAAACTGCGTTATTCAAATGGGTGAAAGAAGATGTGAAGTTTCCTGATGGTTATGTTTCTAATCTCTCTAGATGTGTTAAAGAAGAAACAAAATTTTCAGGGATGAAGAGTCATGATTGTCATGTGTTTATGCAACGACTACTTCCATTTGCACTTAAAGAGATAATCGATGAAGATGTTAATGAAACACTTACAGGTATATACATATATATATGTATACGTGCTTATAATTATATATATTTCTAATAAACTTAAATAATATTACGTTTAACAGGTATTGGTGTATTTTTACGGGATCTTAGTACACGTACCTTGATGGAACAAGACATTCAACAACTTGAAGCTAACATTCCCATATTATTGTGCAATTTGGAGAAGATTTTCCCCCCAGTCCACCTACCTCATGAAGCGGCACTAGGTGGACCTGTTCAGTATCGATGGATGTACTCGTTTGAGCGTTTCATGAAACATTTAAATGGGAAAGCAAAAAACCTTGCCAGAGTAGAAGGGTCAATTATTGAAGGGAGTTTAATTCAAGAAACATCTCACTTTTCGTCATACTATTTTTCCCCGAAAGTTCTGACACGGAAAAGAGCTCCTCGACGATATGACGATGGAGGTGTGGCACAAACTTATGCAGTAGAAGCTGTTCCAAACATATTTTCGCAAATTGGACGCCTATCAGGACAATTAAAAAAAGTTTGGTGGACATTTCCTGAAGATCGTCATTGCGCAAACACATATATTCTCATAAATTGTGAGGAAATGCGGTCATTTGAAAGGTATATATATAACATATAAAATGTTTTAGATAGTAACGTACGAGTTTTGTGCACACACATTTATCTTATAATTTAATAATTGCAGCTTATTTGTGGATCAAGTACGAGAATCCATTGCCGGAATATCAGATGATGAAATCAACAAGTGGAAAGATCAACACTTTATTCCGTGGTTGAAAACTCAAGTACGATCTTAAATTTGATTATTTATTTAGTCCTTATAGACTAATTAATGATAAAGATAATAAATTTTTACTTTGACATAATCAGGTTGATTATGATGATCCATATTATCCACCATGGTTTCATGACTTGCTTCAAGGTCCAATCAGTAAGATAACCACTACTCCAATGTATTTTACTCGAGGATATGCGTTTCATGCTTATGACTACGGTAGACATCGTACATCTGTTAACTATGGAGTATGTGTGAAAGGAGAGATCGATTTTTATGGGATCATACAAGAGATAATTGAAGTTGAATTTGCTGGGTTAGTGGGGATAAAATGTGTACTCTTCAAATGTGATTGGTTCGATCCAACAATTGGCATAGGTGTTCGTTCCAATAAACTTGGAGTTGTGGATGTTAACGCGGCAAGATGGTATAACAAGTTTGAACCTTTCATCTTAGCATCTCAAGCAGACCAAGTAAGCTTCATTTCGTATCCCAGAGTTAGGACCACGGGAGTCACTTGGTTATCAGCTATTAAGGTGAAGCCTAGAGGTCGAATCATAGGAGAAGAAGCATTGCAACAAGATTTATGTAGTGATATTTCGACACCGAATCAAACTACAAATGAGATCTTACTTATAGATCGCAACAATCAAGTATTTGAAGACATCCCATATGATGATGCAGAAGAAGACAACGGTAATGAAGAGTTTGATGAAAGTGACAATCTAAGCACAGATTCGAGTGAGGCATCAGACAACATAGTTGATGAGAATAATTAAATGTTTATAATATGTGTTTTGTAATAGTTAACATTTCCAATAAAAAATATTATTCAATTCCATTTTATCAACTAAGTGGTTTATGTTTATGGTTGGTTCTAAGTTTCAAAAAACCTTTCTTAATTTTATTAATTATTAAAACATATATTTATAGGTTATTTTTGTGGTGTAGAGTATTTAACGACGGAGTTACAACGGATTCGTCGTAAAAACGTTGTAAAAGATTAAACTATTACGACGAATTAACGAGGCCGCCTCGTCATTTCCTCGTAATAAAACACTAACAAGTTCGAATATTTCTATAAATACCACATCCTCTCATTTTCAATATCAATACAATAAATGTTTCTAAGCAAAAAATTTATTCGAAAAACATTAATTAATTATGGATGATGAAAGATCTTTTGTTCCTGGTCCAGCAGGTGTGAGACAAGCTGATGAACGAGCAAGGACAAAACTTGAACGATCAATGCTTCAAGAATGTGTTGGTATAAGCGAGTCTATGTTTAATTCTTATGAGAGACATGTACGGTTGGTTAATTGTGTTGTTGAGCCAGAAGATCCTTCTTTCATGGGTGTCCCTTGGAAGACTACAATTGAATACCTAACACAACAAGGTAAATTGCAATGTCATGCATTAATTATTAGTATATAATGTTTTTTTAGATTGCTCAATAAACAATTATATATATATATATATATATATTTTTATTTATTTTATTTTGAATATAGGTGGACATACATGTAGGTGGACACTGGTAAAAGAGCTGCATAAGATTTGTGTACCACAATGGTATCACGTTGCTTTTGTGGTAGCTGTGATTCATAAAATGGTTCATAATGGATTGGGGGATGCGATGGTTATAATGAAGGTAAACTGTATTATAAGTTTTAGTCTTTAAATGTTCTTAATTAATCAATTTGATATTTAGTAAATGTTAATTGTACTTTTTTTTGTTCTTGTAGGATCCGACTGGGACTGTACAAGTGAGCATTCATAGGTCCGCTTTATCTGATAACAAATATGGGCCGCACATAAAGGAGGGTTCAGTGTTGCTTTTAAAGGAGGTTGTAGTTGTTAAGTTTGAACGGGCGACAACATATCTTAACATTACTCTGAATAACATAACCAATGTAAGTTACAATTTTATTGTTAAAAGTTATTTATTTATAAGTATTAACATTAACTTGTTAATTTGGAAGGTAATATCGATAGAAAACGTTGCTACAGATTCATACAAGAAAGTGGTCCCAGTGGTGTTAATCAAAATCCAAACAATTGGTTAAACGATGAAGATGAGGTTGGGTCGGAAGATACTGAAGAAATTGAGTAGTTTATTACGTCATGATAAATGGAAGGAAACAAATATTTATGTTTATGTTTAAAATGCTTCCAATTTATTTGTATGTTTAATTTATGTTAAACTATCGTTTAGTATTAATAACTATATATGTATGTTTAATATCCTATCCAATATAAAATTTAAAGTTTCTATATATTTTCAATTTCAATTTATGAATTTTACAGTTTTTCTACATTTCTATAAAGGTTAGGGAATATGGGACTTAGTAACGGATTTTTAATTTACTCGTATTAAATAATATTACGACGAATTTACGAGGCCACCTCGTTAAAACGTCGTAACAATTACGATGAATTTACGAGGCCGCCTCGTTAAAACGTCGTAACAATTACGACGTATTAACGAGGCGGCCTCATAAACTCGACGTAACATAACGAGGGCGTAGCGACGAATTTTAAATTTACTCATATTAAATCATATTACGACGAATTTACGAGGAACACAAAATCTATATATATGAGGACGCGGCCCCCTCTTTCCGACGTTTTTTCAATCCAAACTCACTATCTCTCTAGATTTTCTCTCTCTACATCCGAAATTAAGGTAAATTTTTTTTTTTTTGGTTTTAATTGTAGATTTGTTAAGTTGAATGGTTTAAGTTAGATAGAAAGAATTTAATTAGAATTGTTAAGTAGATGCTTTGATAAGTTAATTAGAATGATTATATTTTATTTTAAATTGTTAACTAAATTAATATTATTTATTTCAAATGTATGTGTAGATATGGTTCGGAGTTCCGCATTAGCTAGACGACGGGCCGACCGTCCACATTACAGTGAGACGTTTTTAGGTTCTGACACGACCACTACTAGAGCAGAAGTATCATCTTCTGCTACCGCATCTGTTGACGTACCATCTACTTCATCCACCCCTTCTACAGAGACGGTACCAGAGACTCAGCAGGGTCAGGACCCACCACCTTCTGTTGTACCTGAGACTCAGCACGGTCAGGACCCATCACATCCAGATTTAGGCATGCGATTTCGGTTAACCGAAACCGAACCGAGCCGGTTAGTTCGGTTTTTGGTTTATTTTGGTTATCGAAATGTATGCCGAAATTAACCGAATAAATAATCGATTTGGTTTGGTTCGGGTATCGGTTTATTTCGGTTAAAGAAATTCTACCGAAATTTTCCGAAATTTAGATTTTCTCGGTTAAAATTGATTAATTTGGTTCGTTTTGGTTAAATTCGGTTTATTCAGGTTATTTGGTTTATTTTTTGTGGGCTGTCGGGAAAAAAAAGCAGAGGAAAGTTGGGCCAAGCCCAATTGAAAAAAAAAAAATTGGTCTTTAATGAAACGTTGCGTTTCAAGTCGTCTTCAACCTTAATGACAAACTCTAAAACCATATCAAACTTGACGGCGGCTCTTATGAAACCAGAAGCTTGACGGCGGCCTTACGAAGAGCAGATCCGACGAAAGAAGAGGAGAAAGAAGAAGATCTCGGTTAACCGTTCGGTTTTCATGAACCGAACCAAAAATCTCGAGTAACCGAATACAATTTACAAAGCTTCCGATCGGTTCAGCTTTTCTAACCGAAGGCAAACCGAAAACCGAAAATCTCGGTTCGGAACGGTTCAGAATTCTCGGTTTAGATATTTGTCGCAGGGCTATCCAGATTTATTAGTTCCTCCTACAGCTCCATATGCATGGTATACCGTCGAGGATCTTCTTGTCCAACCAGGACGAGAAGGATTTGACAAGTTGGATCCTAACCGGCCACCGAACACATTCTGGTATGTAAATTATAATTCTTTATTTATATAATTATTAAATTTTTGCCATTAATAATAAATATTTAATTACTCATACATATTTAATTTTACATTTCTTTAGGTTTGGTGTGGATAATAAGGTCGGACGCAGCGTTTCTGATATCATCAAGGGATACTTCATTGAGCCTCATCCCAACTGGACTCTCGTACCTGATCACATCAGGAAAACATGGTTCAAATGTTTTGCGGTATGTTTATTAAAAATAAATTAAATTTTTAATCTATAATTTTATTTTATATGTTTTTACTTAACTTTTTTAATTAATCTTTTTGTAGCAAAAATGGAATTGGGAAGTTTCCATAAACGAGAGAGTGAAGAAAGAGTTCA
Organism: Cardamine occulta; assembly: GCA_028015245.1. Classification (NCBI taxonomy): domain Eukaryota; kingdom Viridiplantae; phylum Streptophyta; class Magnoliopsida; order Brassicales; family Brassicaceae; genus Cardamine; species Cardamine occulta. The sequence goes on along the minus strand of CM051380.1, from coordinate 8,522,607 downwards.
ACATAAAGGCGATGAAGCGACTTGCTAACACGGTCTCCGACTGGAAGGAGAAATGGCAACTAGGAGATCCGAAACCCATCTACATCACCGATGCTGTATGGGAGGGACTTGTACGGTTTTGGAATGCCCCGGATTCTGTTATCAAATCCGGGAAGTGTTCAAAGTCTCGTCTTACCCTTGGTCCAGATGGAATTTTACCGACTCCCCATACATCCGGCCAAACACCTTTTGCGGGTGCCCGCATCAAGCTGGTAAAAAGTTTTTGAAATTTATTCGTATATTTTTAAAAATTTAGTATTATTTAAATTAATATATTTTATTTTTATAATTTCATTTCTAGGCTAAGGAAGGACCGCTTCCTTCTCTTCCAAGATTGTTCGAGCACACCCACAAGAAAAAGAATGGAGCTTTTGTGGATGTCAGATCTGAGAGGATCCACACCGAGCTCACCACAAGGATCACTGAGCGCGATACACAACTTTCTCAGCAATCCGAGGATGGGACTCCCGTTGAGATAAGTACGGTAGAAGCTGATCAGATCTTCGAATCGGTAAGATTAATTTTCAAATTAAAATTTTAATTTTTTTTTTATATTTTGTTTATTGACGATTTTTTTTCCAGGTTGTTCCGAAGAAGAAATGTCGCTCTTTAGGTATGGGTTTGGTTCATGACGTCCGAATTGCTTCTTCTTTGCATGTTCGTTCAGTCGCAGATGATCCGGTCCAGCTTCGTTCTGAATTAGCAGCTGCAAACACCGAGATTAGTTCTTTGAGGGCCGAACAAGATACCATGAGGAACCAAGTTCAGGGTCTTAACGCCTTGTTCGGAATTTTGGCGGCCACTAATCCCGACCTTTCTCGAGAATTGGAGCGGCAACAACAGCTTCGAGACCTACATGCACAGCAACCACCCCAGCCGAGTGCACCTACCGAGCAGCCGCCAGTGGGCAATTCTACAGATGCAGACGATGATCATTATTTTTCTGATATAAATTTGGACATTTAGAATTTTATGTTTTGTATAAATTTTTAATTTAATATTAGTATTAGAACTTTTTATTATTTATAAAATTATTTTATTAATAAAATTATTTTTTATTAATTTTTAATTCAATATTTTAAAAATTAAAATCTATATTTTTTAAAAAAACAATCAAAAATTAATTATATATTAATTAAATTTTATTAGTTTCTAATAAAAATTACGATGCATTAACGACGTTTATATTTAATAATCGTTGGGAAATCGTTGTAACGTTACGTCGAATTAACGACATTTATATTAAAGAATCGTTGGTATGTCGTCGTAAAATTACCGTCGCAATTACGACGAACTTCCTATTTGCGTTGAATTAACGACGAACTTTTTTACGACGAATTACCAACGAATGTTGTTCCTCGTTATATTTTACGACGAAGTTACATCGAATGTGCCATTACGACGACCTGTTTACGACGAAACGTTGTTCGTCGTAAAGCCGTTGTAATACCATCTTTACGTCGAATTAACAACTGATTCTTCCGTTGTTACACATGTGTTTTCTTGTAGTGCAATGACCTTTCGTAATGTCAAACTACCAAGCATTGATAACAAAAAGCATAGTTCACTAGCAGTCAAATCACAATTTCTATCACAATGCATGCATCAACAATACTGCACTACAGCAAAATACACAACCAACAGCAAATATCATTGTACAGAAGCAAGTAAAATCTCAAGCTTCACAAATCAATAACATAAACTAAAGCAGAGTTTGTTAGCAATGAAGCATAAAGTTTCTACAAAGCTTGATCTGAATCCAAAACAGATTGATGCATTGATCACTATAAGGCGAACCACAATCCATAATCACAATAAGCATTGATAACAAAAAAGCATAGTTCACTATCAGAGATACTTGATGACAACAATAAATGTAATTGTTCCTATTGTCACACTACCAAGCATGGATATCTAAAGGCATTGATTACTATCAGACAAATCACAATTTGTTTCACATTAACCATTGAGCAAACAACCAAACATTAATCAGAGTAAGCATTGATCACGAGTGGTTGAAACGATAGAGACTACTCTACAACATTTTGTAAAATTACTTTAAACACACAGAATTTCATTTTTAGAAGAAACTAAAAAGTTAGAAAATTACTAGTGTTCCGGTTGGAACAATATTGGTTTTGGCATTTGGTTTGGAAAGTTAATTGAATTTTTGTTACACTTCGGTGTTATTTTTGTGTCATTGTATATTTTCTAAATTCCATTAACTCTAGTTATTTATACTATTGTTTTTTTCTATAAACCATATTTAAGTAGAGCATTTTTCACAATAAAAGACATCAAACAAAGAGTGATTAATGTTCTGAGTTATTACCTGTCGAAGTATAAATGTGCATTCCTTTAGCTCTACAATTGTGTTGAGGCCTCCGATTTGTTTGAATATTTCCATTCATTTACCTCATACAAGCAAAAACCAAAGCAAGATATAAGTAAGAGTAGCACTAGAAAATTCACAGCCGAAAAAGTGCTACAACTATAATTCAGATACACAACTTCTGATGGTTCAACAATATCATCATTGTGAATCACCAAATATAATCTATCCCACATAATTAGAGCTACTTTCTTAAGTGTAAAAGTGGTCTACGATTCAATAGCTACACATAAATCTGTTCACTTACTATAAACAATAGGAGAGCAATGAATACAAACAATCAACAAATTACCCAGATTTCAAAACACAATTAGCTCAACAGACAGAACTTACAAACAGATCTAGTTATTGCCAAACACAAAAACGTATGTAGCACCTAAAAATCTCAAATTGCCAACTATTTTGACAATCAAAGAAACAGATTTTAACAAAAAGTGATTCATTTTACCATAAGTTATTCTTCAAACGGATCATTAGCAACAATGTACAACTATGAGCTAGCTGATAAGAACGAGGAAGAGCAAGAGAGAAAGATGAGATTGCTTACTTCATAATCGTGGCTCCGACGAACTGATACTCTTTTCACTTGAAACCCTACAAAATCTTAGCTTTAGATAAATGATTTGCATTTAAGGGAGATGGATAACCCTAATTTCGCTATAGAATAACCCTAATTTCGTTTAAATCAAATAATCCTAATTTCCCTAAATCACAGAACCCTAACTTAGATCTCATGATTCAACCGATTTTTGAGCAAGATCTACAAAGAAAAACATCAGGATTCATACCTTTCCAAAGAACCTTGATCATCCTAGGGTTGAAACGCCTTCGGCGACGGTTACGTTTCTTCACGATCGCCGACATCTCGAGGAAGAGAAAGAGAGAAGTACGAGAGAAGAAAATGAGTTGTGTAGGAAAACCAAAAAAAAAAATCACATTGCTTACACAGTACAATGACCAATGAGAATTAGCCACCTCATTTTAAAAAACGGTTCTTAAAACTCTTATCTAAGAACCGATTCTTAACAATTAACCCATTTCTAATTTAATTTTCTTTTTTTAATGGGCTAAGAACCCCTTAAGAAACCCACTAAATACTCTGTTGGAGATGGTCTAATATCACAGCAAGTAAAAACAAAGCAAAGGCTATGATATTCCTTCCTCATCATCTCCATGAGAATCTTAAAACCAAATATTTGACATGTGTGACCACTAGAGAACAATAGTATTGCCTAAGGCTCGTTATGATTGGCTACATCTGAGAATACAATACTTTAAGTCTATACATGAATATAACTTAGTCATGTCGATCTTTGTCAAATACTCAGATCTTGAGATTCTCATAGAGGTGATGAGGAAGGAATAATGTTAGTATAAATAATGTTTAAGGATTATTTAAGGAAAAAATAATATAATGGTAAATTAAACATAAAATGAAAAAGAAACATACACAATATAGTTAGGTATCAGCGGGTTATCCAAACATTATTGTATATGGTTTTTTCAGAATTTTTTTGAACTTGAGTTTTTTTAGGTAAGAGTATAATAGGATAAAATTACATTTGACAAAATCCCTAATCATAGCATTTACTTTGTTTTTTACTTGAGGTGGTATTACCTTCTTTGATTGTATCAACAAGTTCTACTACTTTTGTAAGGTTCTACATATTGCACCAAAAATTAATTCATGGATCAAAACGTCCAAATCAAAACGTGATATCACCATGAATCATGCATATGAATTAAAGCAATGAATAAAATGGATCTTATAGTGTTCAGTTAATTAAAAACTAATAACATGGTTTAATTAGCATGCGACTATCATTATAAATAATTATAATAAAACCGATCATAAATCAACGAAGCATTAAGCAATAGTAAAAATAATATTAATAGATCTTAATAAATCAAAGAATAATAATTAATAATTAGACATACCATAAGAATCTAACAATTTCCAAATCAATTCAACGATTTACCAAACCAAGAATAAAACAATAATTTATTAAAGGCAAATATGAACAAGTCACAAAGTCATAATCTCTGATAAAGTCATCTCTTAAGAATTCCAATTTAACTTAAACGTCAAATGGCATTTGCAAGTCTCACATAGAACAAAGCAGTATTCCAAGTAATACCCTAAAATTCTCTTAAGATTCCATAGTCATCCAATAGTAAGCAAGAAAATTTTGCCACCAATTTTAACAATTCAGGTTTTTATTTTTTATGAGAACACATACGACGATAAGTTTTTTGCTTGTCTGGAGCAAAGTCTTTGATGATCGGAGCTGCGAGGTCGAACTCATTCCCAACGTCATTTACCGGCGGGATTGTTTAGGGTTGGTGAAACTCACGTGTTACGAACGCCCTTCGGAATGCATGTCATCATTTTACGATTTTAGTTACTTCGAATTCGGGCCAGAGACTTCATTGGAAGGGAGGCCCACTATTTGGCCCACTTTAAAATACTCGATGGGATATAAAACTAAAAGGTAGAGAATAATCACTTAAAAAACAAAAGATTGGTTTTGTGAAGCAAGATAAATTCCATATAACAAGTATTCTATTTATTTTCAAACTTTTAGGACTAACTTGAAACTTGGGGACTAAGCTTTAAATGATTTATATTACCAATATGCTAATTAGTCCAAAAGATTTTTTTTTCCCGGGTTCTAACCTTGTTTTTTCAAGTTCGAGTAGATCAAATTTCGAGTTTTAGTCCTAATTCACATGTTTACGTAAAAGTCCGATATGATCTTATCTATAATAAATACCATTGTAACAAATTCGTTTCTGACTATCAATATAAATCAATTTTCCAAAACATCCTCTGATTGATTGAAGCAAAATTTCCAAAAGCTGTGTAGCTTAATTAATCAAATACAGAGTTTTTTTTCCTCTTTAGATCTGTAAAGTAAACTTCAAACAAAAGGTTCTTCTAGTAAACAAATCAATCATAAAATCAATATGGGTTTGACCCAAAAAAAAATCAATATGGATAAATCTACTACATCCAAATACAAGAACAAGATTACTAAAGAGTTGTTTATTAAGGTTCAAGGAACAGAGACGATGATAACAATCAACTCATTACATGCATGTCAAACAGGACCGGCTCAACATTTTAGTGGATATAGGGCAAAAAAAATTTTGGCCCCTAAAATGGTTTTTTTAAGGTTTCTTACTAAAATATAAATTTTAAAAAAATTTCTGAGTAGTATTCTTTTGAAAAAAATTCCATGTAACAATATATTTTTCACGGTATTGTATTCTACAAGACATTGTTTCTACAAGACAATGAAAAGAAGAGTATGTCTTCTCTAAACATTTCTGCATTAGTGATATTCTCTCTACCAAACTTCAACTTATAAGTAAATTTGAACATTGTTGAGTTATATTCAACTATAGAGTTGAATTTTTATATTCTCATATGTAACCTATCATAATGAGTCTTAGGCACTACCATTGTTTTCTGGTGGTCATACATGTCCTCCAGATTATTCCAAAGAACTTGTGGATCTTTCACGGTCAAATACTCGATCTTGAGATTTTCATAGAGGTAATGAGGAAAGAATATCATAGCCTTTGCTCTGTTTTTACTTGCTGTGGTATTACCTTCTTTGATTGTGTCCAGGGGCGGGTTTGAGGGAGTGCTAGTCACATGGCCCACTAATTTTCAACACTTTTTCTTTACATTTGATGGGTCCAAAATTTGGAGTTTACTTAAATAAATGCATTATAATTTGAAAAGAACCAAAGAGGAATTTGAAAAAGAAAAAAGTTACTTAGCTTGATATTTGCACAGAACCCAAAATATGATTGGGCTGCCTCTGATTATATCACCAAGTTCTTATGATTTGTAAGGTTCGATATATTGCACCAAAATTAAATCATGCATCACCAAAACGCCCTAATCAAAACGTGATACCACCATGAATCATGCATATGAATTTAAACAATGAATAAAACGGATCTTATAGTGTTCAGTTAATTCAAAACTAATAACATGGTTCAATTAACATTGGACTATCATTATAAACAATAATACAATTTCCAAATCAATTCAACGATTTACCAAACCAAGAATAAAACAAAAATTTATGCATGATGACATAGCTCTCGGCAAAAGACATGATTAATTCCAAGTTCATTCAGATTCTACTATGATCAATTCGTTGATGATAATTTAGTAATAACAAATGAAAATTGTCAAAAAAATAATCAATTACTATATCAGATATTCAGGTTATAAGTTAACAAATTCTAAAACCAAAGAAAAGTTAACAGATAACCAATAAATTTTATTATATAGACACTAATCCAATTAATCATGATGATATCTAGCGATATTAAACAGATAAACAAATGATAAAATATGATTCAATAAACAACAAGAGATAAAAAAAAAACAAAACACAACAAGAGATAAACACAAAACACAACAAAAGATAAACACAAAACAAAACGGTAATCAATAAAGCATGACCCGTTAGGATTTCGTGTTGAGAATATGTTGTGAATAAAAATTTATAGAACTTTTTAGGGGGGTTTATTGGTTTTATGATTTTCAAAGAGTTAAAAGTTTTAGAGAGTTTACTGTTATTCAATCTGGAATTTCCAAAACTCTATTAAAGTATTGTGTTATTGGTTTTGGTAGTTTTAAAATTTTGTTTACAATTATTTAAAGTCATGAGTTATTGGTTCAAGATTAAAAAAAACTCAATCAAAGTCATGTGTTATTCAAATAAGATGAATTTAAGTGACTTTATCATTAGATTAAAATCTAGTATTATTGGTTAATTGAGTTGATTGTTTTTTGTTCATATAGAAACTCTTTAAAAATACTAGAGGTTGACATGATATTTTCAATTACTTTCAAAGTTATACCTATTTTTATAAATAATTCAATTCAACAGAGTATTACCGAACATGAAAGAAGTTCTAGCTATGTAAGATATCTGGTAAAGCCGAGCTCTTCAATGGCTTATCTTCTTCTTCAACAATGCGCTCCATGTTAAACACCTTCCAAAATAATATATTGACTAATAGGTTAAAAAATTCCATTAAAAATAAAAAAGTATTATTGATAAAGCAAAGTGATGATGCAAGATTAAAAAAACAAAAAAAAACCAGAAAACCAAAACAATAAAACAAATAGTCTGAAAAAAAAATTCATTAGGTGCTACAATTAGCCTTGATCCAACCAAAGCGTTCTTCTATGGACATGTCAGTAAAGACATCTTTCATTCCTAACGAATGAATGAGGGTAATGGCTTTGTAGCGGATATGCTCATCCAAACTAGGAATCTCCTTCATTGCATCCCAAACATTGGTTTTCCTTTTTTCAGCTTCCATTTCCTCAATTTTATGCTTCAATGTTTCTTCTCTTTTTTCAGCTTCTCTTTGTTGCCTTTCCTCTCTTTGTTGTATCACATCAAGGATTCTATTACTGACAGTGATCATCGAATCATTGTGATCACTCTCTGTTTCATCGAAATTGTTGCAACCTCCAGTTCTAGTTCTCTTCCTTGGAATAAGTTTTTCAGAACGACGTCTTGTGGTAAGATTCAAAGTTCTTGGTGTACCATGTTCTGCTGCCGATGGTTGTGGAGATGAAAATTCATGAACCTCCTCATTGTTCTCATTCATGGTTTCGTTTGGTTGACTACTTTCACCAACCGCATGGATACGAGGATATGTACCATCACTCATTCCAACAGCGAAATTACCTGTTGCTATAGCAGATCCAAATATGATTTGGAGATCTTCAAAGTGATCAATCTGGTTTTGCATATGTTTATGATTTGGATGTGCCTGTTAAATATATATAAAGAAAATTATAAATCACATAGATGGTTAATAATAAATTAATCTAAATTTTATAAAAACCAAATAATGCATACCAGTAAATAGTCTTTCCACACTTCATCCGGAGCGATAAACCTTTTTGTTTGAGGATCCCACCCAAATCGAGAACTAAAGCGTTGTAGATCCGAGATAACTTTGGTATAAAGATTTCAAAAACTTCATCCTGCTCAGATAGTGCATGTGATTCTTGTCACATCCAAGACGTTTATTGAGTTCAGGTAATATCTTACCCTCGACTGTTATCTTGTTGATAATTCTATTGGCGTCACGCCAATTTTTTCTGATTCTTTCTACAAGTAATTCGATCAACACTGTTGTCTCGTCTGGAGTCCATTGGCTATATTGACCTTTTTTTTTCCATGTTGTGTATCTCCCATGTCAACTAATCATACTAGTATTAATATGTGATAATTTTATTAATCATATAAATTTCAGATCGAGTAACAATTTAAAGCTAATAAATTTGATTTTTGTTTTGTTTGAGAAATCATGCATAACAAATAAAACAAGATGACTTTATGTTTGAGAACATCACTATACTTGAGAACGTGACTTTATACTCGAGAAAAAAATAAACATAAATATACGTACCACGGTGATGCAGGCTCCAGAACTTGAAGAAAAATATTTGAGAACTGATCACTTGACGATGAAATATTTTTTATTTTAATAGGAGAACGATGTTATCGTTCTTTATATAAACTGGAACAGAGAAAAGATTTTGTTATTATTTCATATTAATAAAAGGTAAGATAATATCAAAAGTAATTACAAGTTAACAAAACTCTACAATAGTATATTTTAAAATCTGTGAGAATATGGAAAAACTTTGAAAAAATATTTTAGAAGATTCTAGAGTATGTAAAGAGTTAACAAAATTCTCAAATACTTATAGTCATTAAAACTCTACCTAAATCATAATTGAATAAACCCCCTCTAAGGTTATATTCATGAGCCATAAGATTTTCTAGGTCTTGAAGTCGCAACCTCATCCCCACTTAAAGCCGCTAAAAACCAATAGAGCTAATGAATATTTTCTGTAAAATTAGCGGACGACAAATTAATAAACTTTCGAACGGCCACAAGCACCTGCTTCGTTGGCTTGTGGTCAACCCCTTGTATAGTTGTATGTAATGATTTTACTTTTTATTACAGGCATTTCAACATTTTAGAAAAAATCACTTTTGTAAGTTTATTCACTTTTCGCCATGTCACATTCCGACTTCAGTCTTCAGATACCAACCTGAAGTGCCATACTTGGACAACCTCATAAGCTTGTTCACAAGTTCAATGCTTAAAATCACATATTCTTTTATGTAGTGGTGATTAATTAATATTTTTAACATCTACAAGGCTAGCTGTTTTATTTGTCAATGAACCTCTAAGGAGAACTGAGTACAGAATGTACCAACAACATAGTTAATTACATTAAGTTCAAAAAATTTAAGAAGCCAAACAGATTTAGATGCAGAGCATACACAGTTTGATAGATCTCATCTTCCAAGCCCATCCAAGATTGTGTGAGTAACAAACAAAGAAATTGATGAGTTGCTTAAATTGGGCACTCCAATGGCAGATGATGCTTCCATTGAAACTGGCATAAAAGCCCCAATACCTGGAGTAGACGGTGAGAACTTGGGCAAAGGTAAATCCTGGTTTAGGTATTGCACAACTTGTCCCATGGTAGGCCTTGATTCTGGCATAGCATTTGTGCAGAGCAACCCAAGTTTTAGAACCATCTCGACTTCCTCAAATGAGAATTCTCCTCTCAATCTTTGATCTCTTGTCTCCAATAAAGAACCTTGTCTCCAGCATTCAAATACCCACTTGACCAAATACTGCTTTCCAGCTGGTAGCTCAGGTTCCACAGGTCGTCTTCCACAAGTTACCTCAAGAAGGAAAGCACCAAAGGCATACACATCGGTTTTCGTAGAAGTTCCCATTGTTATTAGCTCAGGTGCCATGTAACCTATGGTTCCCACAGCCGCTGTTGCAGATAAGTTGGCTCCATGGTCATGAAACTTAGCCATACCAAAATCACCTAACCTCCCATTGAACTCAGAATCTAACATGACGTTTGATGCTTTAATATCCCGGTGCAAAACAACTTGCTTGGCTCCTGCATGTAGGTAACTCAGAGCCGAGGCAATGTCCTTAAAAATAGAAATCCTTTGAAACCATGAAGGAGATGGGTTTTGATCATGAAACAAGTACTGATCAAGACTACCATTAGGCATGTACTCAGAGACAAGAAGTAACTCACCTCTTCTCCTACAATACCCAAGAAGAGGAACTAAGTTTCGATGCTGTAAATTTCCCATAGTTACAACTTCTGCCACAAACTGTTTCATCCCTTGCTCTGCATCATGGGACAGTCTTTTCACAGCTATATGCCTTCCTACGGGCAGAATTCCTTTGTAGACCTCTCCAAACCCACCTTTCCCAATACGACAATCGTTACCAAACCCATTTGTTGCTTTGTACAGAGACTTGTAGGAGAATCGGTGTGGCCCATATTCCTTTTCCCACGGTTCTCTTACTTCTGCAAACTTGTTTCTATTGTACCAATAAACTCCTCCAAGAACCATCAGAACAGGGATCACCAATAAGACAGCCAAACCAATAAGAAGTGTTGGTAGTTTCTTTTTCTCCCTTTTAGGAAGAGGAACCTGAGGGAGTTTAGAGAGGTCCAGGGTCTGTAATAGCTCTTTGCTTCTACTAAAACTCCACCCGAGTATATACTGGTTACTGGTCCATCCCCCTGTTGATGCAGCGAACCCAACATACATCTTATCTTGAAAAACTTCTGATAGATTGATGGCTCTTGATATAAGCGGCTGATTTGGTTTCTGGATCTCTATCGGAGCCAGTGTAACATTTAGCAACGAGCCATCGTAATCCACCCAGACCTGAATAGGCTCCCCACTCAGGAGATTTAAGCTTATATTCTTCCTTAAGGCATTAGAAAAGTAAAAGGGGAGCGAAGACTCAACAGATATGGGGTTGTTCACATCAATCCCAACATGAGGCTTGTCCAGATCATGAAACTCTACATTCTCAACAGTATCGAGCTCAATAGCTAGCAGATGAGAAGAGGAAGTCTCATTTGTTGTGATGTTGAAAACGCCCAAGAACTGACTCGGGAACGCATAAGAGAGATTCATGGAAGGAGATACAACAAAGGCGATACCATGGCCACCATCAGCTCCCAACTTAGGAGGCCCCAACGCACATACAAAATGTGTATAAAAGGAGAGTGATGAAGATGGACCAAAATCAAATGGCTGCTTGAAGAAAGCATGACCCATTTGCAACTCTGTAGTATTTGTCAGCTGCAAAGGCCCACCGGGTAAGATCTTGGCGATCCCATCGATATAAAGATCTGCTTGATTGAAGCCATTGTAGAAAAACCTTGTTTCTTGTTGACTTGACAAGCAAATATGATAAACACAAGAGAAAATCAAAACCACCACATGGAGTCTACAAACCATTGTTATTGAAGGTGAGAGTCTGAATTCAAAATAAAACAAAATTTCTTTCTGGTAAGAAGCAATCTCTTAAGCTGAATAAAGCAAGGTCTAGTAATAATAACTTGAGGACAAGAAGTCAAAACTCATTTTTCAACGTTCCACTTCCTCCTCTTTTCCTAGCATTTGGTGAAGAAGTGTTGTCAGCCAATGCAATTATATTTTCTTAAATAGACATTACCTAGTTGACTTCATGATAATATAATCGAAGATGACCGTGTCATACCAATATCATATATTTTTGCATAATCTAACCCATCATGTAAATTAAATACTGCTTGAGAAACATTTTGTTGACATTCCAAAGCCAAGTGAATTAACCAAAAGTAAGCTAAGTACTTCCCTCTTGCAGAAAATTTGTTCATGCTACTCCCAAAATAATTGTTAAATGCCTTAGGAGTACAAGATGGTTCAAGCATTCAAAAATTCGAAAGTCAAGAGTTAGATAACAGAGCCAATCCTATATAAACGAACTTTTCTTGGTCAAAACTTTGATAAATTCCAACGAAGTTTATTTACTAAAGCAAGTGAAACTTGGAATCCAGAGACAAAATTTGATTAAGCAAAAATAGCTGACCAAGTCATAATCTCTGATAAAGTCATTTCTTAAGAATTTCCAATTTAACTAAAACGTGAAATGGCATTTACAGTCTCACATAGAATAAAGCAGTTTTTTCTAAGTCATACCCTAAACTTCTCTTAAGATTCCATAGTCATCTAAGACTGAGCAAGGAAATTGAAGACGATATGTTTCCCGCTATGTTTCCTGATTGACCGGAGCAAGGCTTTTGATGATCGGAGCTGCGAGGTTGAACTCTTTCCCGACGTCATTTTCCGGCTGGATTGTTTAGGGGTGGTGAAACTCACGTGTTACGCACGCGCTTCGGAATACAAATCTCTTTTAACGCTTTTAGTTACTACGTATTCGGGCCAGTTACTTTATCAAAAGGAAGGTCCATTTTTGGCCCACTTTAAAATACTTGATCAGAGGAAAATTTAGTTTTGGGAAGCAAGACAAATCCATATAACAAACAAGTAGAGAAAATAACTCATGGTTGAGAAGAGATGAGCCTATCCAAAATATCCGAAACCAAAAAATCCAACCGAAACCGATCCCAAAAATGGATACCAAACGAAATAAGATCAAAACCGAAAAACTGAATATATATATATGAATAACCCGAAATACAATTATACAAATAATATTAAGTATATTTAAATTTAATATAAGTTAATCTCCCAAAATTACAAATATAAATCTAAAATTATAAGTTACTAGATTAGAACCCGTCCGATGGACGGATTTTTAAATATTAAAATAAAATAATCTATTTTTATGTTTGCATTGAGTTTCACGGCTTCTTTTATTCTTCGTCATTTGATTTTTATCTACTACACAATTTTCAATCGCCAGAGGAAATTCCACCATCTTCCTCACTCCTTCGGATCTATATTTGTGCATAAGAAATGGTTATGATGTAATCAACTCTCTTGAAGTGGGTCTATGTCTCTTGTTTCCATTTTCTCTCTTTGAGAAAGATCAATTATGATGTCTTCTCTTTGGAAGAAATCATTTCCACATTTTTTGTCCTCTATTCCCTTATATTTTCTTTTCTAAACGGTTCCTAAACCTAAAATACTATGCAATTTTCTAACCAATTTGTTATCTTGCATCTATAATATGAAAATTGTGTGGAAGAACCAAATAAACATATGTTTTCATTTTTACAATAAGATTAAAACATATGTTCTATATTCAGTTTTCCTTTCTAAAACATAAATATATATACATGACTGATTAAAGAAATAATTACATAAGAAAGCTAGCACATAATTCATGATGATCCAATTCCAAAGTAACTATTTGCATAATTAAATAATTTTGTTTCCAAAATATTTTACTCTATTTTCTTAATCTCAAATATTTTTGTTCAGACATCATACATGTGTTAATGTATTAGCATTTTTTAATGGGAAAAATGTCATTAAAACCTTGAACTTTCAAAATGTGGCCATTTAAACCTTCAACTTTGTCGTAGACCATTTTAAGCATAAACTTCCGTTGACTACGTTTCTGAACACAAAATTATCTTTGACCAAACCAATTAGCCAAGCCGTTAAATCCAATAACAAAGCAACTAACAGATGTTAATCTATCGTTAACCAGGCTCCGTAAGTCTCAAAACGACGACGTTTTGAGGAGAAGTTCGATTAAAATCGAAAATCAAAATCCCCAAATCAATTTCAAACTTCAAACCCTAATTTTGATTTCTCTTAATCAAAATCTCAAAAATCCATCTCGATTTCTCAATCAATCGAAAATTATTCATCTCTTAATGCCGAAAGTGAGACATAATGGAGTGGTTAAGTTTTTCGAAAGAGGAGATGAATCTTCACCTCGGGATGAATCACGGAGTATAATTGTTTATGTCAGAGAAGGAGATGAAGCTCCACCGCGAGTAGAATCAAATTGTGTTGTCGGAGAAAGAGATGAAGCTCAAGCTCCACTGTAAGTCGAAGCAGATTGTGTCGTCGGAGATGGAGATGAAGCTCAAGCTCCACCCCAAGTCGAAACCGATTGTGTTATGGGAGATGGAGTTCGAGCTCCACCAGAAGGCGTTCAAGACACTGATGTCGGAAAGGGAGGTCCAGACTCTGATGTCGGAAATAGAGGTCCAGCTCAACCGGTTATAGCTGTATCGGAGTCTGGGCAAAGCTCCACGACGGCGTCAAAAACGGAAAAGAAAAAGAGTTGAAGAGATTAATCCTGAAGATGATTGTGCGGTGTATGGTGATGAAGACTGCAATAATGTTGATGAATCAGTAGGTGGTGGAGAAAATGATGATAATGAAATGCACGGTGGTCTAGGTGTTGATGAGCATGTGAACATTGAAGATGACTTCCCATATGTTGTTAGAGAAAAAGAAGCTGGTTCTGATTTTGACAGCGGTGATGATATATTTGATGAAGACAAGATGCCAGATCCTTTGTCATCTGACGATGAAGATGAACTCGAAGAAGAACATGTCGTAGTTCTGTTAACGATCCAGATGGTTTGCTAGCAGTTGGGAAAACTTACAACTCTCCTGAAGACTTCATGCTTGCATTGTTGATGTACTTTTTAAAGACAAGGTATGATATTAAACTCTATAGGTCTCAATCTACGGTGGTTAGTGCGAAGTGTTGTTATGTTGATGATGATGGGCTTAAATGTCCATGGAGAGTGTATTGTTCTTTTGAGAAGAGGAAGCATAAGTTGCAAATAAGAGTTTATGTCAATGAGCATATTTGTGTGAGGTCAGGCTATTCGAAGATGTTGAAGCGGTCTTCTATCGCATTTTTGTTTGAGGAAATGCTGAGATTGAATCCAAAGCTTACAAAACATGACATGGTTGCTGAGATTAAGAGGGAATACAACTTGGAAGTGACTCCATACCAGTGTGTGAAGGAGAAGGCCAAAGTGATGAGTGCAAAAAAGGCTAGTCATGAATTCCATTTTGTACGAATATGGGACTATCAAGCAGAGGTTTTGAAGCAGAACAAAGACTCATAATTTGAGATTGAGACAGTCCCAGGGCAAGTAATTGGAAGCAAGCAGAGATTTTACCGTTTATATGTTTGTTTCAAATCACAAAAAGATTCTTGGAAACAAACATGTGGACCCATCATAGTATTAGATGGAGCTTTTTTAAAATGGGATATAAAAGGTCATGTTCTAGCTGCAGTTGGAAGAGATGAAGATAATAGGACAATTCCTCTTGCTTGGGCAGTTGTAGAAATAGAAAATGACGATAACTAGGACTGGTTTTTGAAACATATCTCTGCAAGTTTGGGTCTTGTTAGTATGACTACTCTAGCTATTATTTCAGATAAACAATCGGTAAGCCTTGTTACTATTAGGACTGGTTTGTTTGTGGTTTTTGCCGGTTTCTAAACTGGTTTGTTTCTGTTTTTTTACAGGGTCTAGTGAAAGCTATCCATACCATACTTCCACAAGCTGAGCATCGACAGTGTGCAAAACACATAATGGATAATTGGAAGAGGGACAACCATGATCAAGAACTACAACGTCTTTTTTGGAAGATAGCACGCAACTACACCACATGATAGTTCACTGATAATATGGCGGAGCTAAAGAATTACAATCCTCAAGCTTACACATCTCTGTAACTTACTAATCCACTTACCTGGTCAAGAGCTTTCTTTAGGATTGACACTTGCTGTAATGACAACCTCAACAATCTAAGTGAGTCGTTCAATAGGACTATTAGACAGGCCAAGAGAAATCCTTTACTCGATTTGCTAGAAGACATCAGGAGGCAATGCATGGTCAGAAATGCAAAGAGGTTTATCATAGTTGATAGGATGAAGACAAGGTTCACAAAGAGAGCTTATGCCGAGATTGAGAATATGATAGCTGGGGCACAATATTACACGAGATATATGGCCAGAAATAACATACATGAGGTATATCACAATGATATTGGCTACAGTGTTGATATGGTTGAGAGAACTTGTGGTTGCAGGAAATGGCAGATGGTTGGAATCCCATGTATTCATGCTACAAGTGTGATTATAAGGAAAAAAAGATTGAGGACTATGTCAATGACTATTACACAAGGATAATGTGGCGAGAAACATATAGAGATGGTATTAGACCTGTCCAAGGGATGTCATTGTGGCCTAGATTGAATAGGTTATCTGTCTTGCCACCACCATGGAGAAGAGGCAATCCCGGAAGACCACCTAATTATGCTAGGAGGAAAGAAGAAATGAAACTTCGTCTTCTTCAAATAACCAAAAGATGTCAAGGGAAAAGAGAATCATGACATGCTCTAACTGCCACGAAGCAGGCTTGCAAAAATCCAACTGTTGTCAGTCTACCAAAGAGACCAAGAGGTCGACCACAAAAATATCCAATTCAGGTTTGTTTTCTGATTTCCAAACCTCACTGAAATCATGTATATATTTCATATGACTCATCTTACAATTGAATTAGGAACCACAAGGAATTGGATCACAATCACAGCCTCATCAAGGATCACAGTCACAACCTCATGAAGGATCACAAGGATCACAAGCACAACCTCATCAAAGATCACAAGGATCACAGTCACAACCTCATCAAGGAGTTCTCCTCAAAACGTCGTCGTTTTGAGACTAATGGAGCCTGGTTAACGATAGATTAACATCTGTTAGTTGTTTCGTTATCGTATTTAACGGTTTGGCTAATTAGCTTGGTCAAAGATAATTTCGTGTTTAGAAACGTAGACAACGGAATTTTATGCTTAAAATGGGATACGACAAAGTTGAAGGTTTAAATGGCCACATTTTAAAAGTTTGAAGTTTTAATGACATTTTTCCTATTTTTTAATAAAAAATATAAATTTGAGACAGTTACATCTAAAAAAAATTGCATGGTTTTTGTGATAATAAACTTTATAATTTTTTCCTTTTGAATATATTAATAAATTATTTTTCTTGATATGTTTAAAATTTGTATATATTAACACATTATTTATTTCTTTAAATTATTAATTTACTTTTCCTCTTAAAATATAGAGCTTTAATTTTTTTATTTTTTGTGATTATAATAAGAAATTTCACATTGGCAAGATCTCAGATACGTATCTGACACATGTGGCAATTAAAAAAACTTTAATGAGATAATAATTTCAGAAAACAAAAACACAGCTTTTCTCAAAACGTCTCTTGATAGTTCTCTCTTCTCTGCCCATTTTCTCTTCTTTATCAAGCCCTAGCTGCTTAGAACGGTGACGTCTCCTCCGTCTTCTCTTCTCTTCTCTCAGAACGGCGACGTCTTCTCCATATTCATCGTCTTCTCATTCAGTTCTCGCTGACTTTTCTTTGTCTGCAACTTCAACTTCTCCATTTATTTCTCTTCCCTGACTTCTTCTTCTTACTCTCCGACCGCCGTCTCCAAATAGATAAAACTTCTTCCGATCGTTTTATTTGGATTTTGTAACCATCGTCGCTGCCGTCTGAAGAATTTCTGAAAATCCTAATTGTTGTTTGCAGATTTCGTTCCATTCCGGCAAGAATTTTACATTCTGACGCTTTTTCGGTAACAGTTTTGGGTTAAAACGCCGGAAAAAAAATATTTTAAATTTGGTGCGTGCGTATAGGAATTTAGTTATTGCAGATTTGTTTTATGTTAGTGGCCGATTTGTTTTCTAGTGGCCGATTTGTTTATTTCCTTTGAAATAAGTGACATAATATTTCAAAAAAAAAAAAATAAGTGACAGATTTTTGGTTTAATGTTGACATATTTGTTGTTATTTATCGGGGCATAAATTTTTGATATTACAGATTTTGTGCGGTGATAGTGTTTTTTTTGTTGATTATTACAGATTTGTTTATATCTTGTGACAGACTTGTACTTGTATGTTACATATTTTTTTCATTGTTATTACATATTTGTTTATATCTTGTGACAGACTTGTACTTGTAAAGTTGATTAGGTGATTAATGACATTATCGTAGGAATGGCATCATCGAGTAACATGGATAAATACCCTCCTCGCCTTTATGAAGAAGGGAAAGATCCATTGCAAAACAGGAGCATGAACCACAATTGCTATTTGAGCAAATTTAAGATCGTGAGAGAAGGAATAGGAGAAGATGTGTGGGCTTCTTTGAAGGATTCATCTGTTGGTGTATTTCTTAAGTTTGCTGATGAGAGGTACATATGGGCTGCGCAGAATGTTCATTACTTTCTCATGCATCAGTTAGCAATCAAGAACAATCACGAGATTTGGTCGTTGATCGATGGTCGACCAATCAGGTTTTCTTTGCATGAATTTGAAGATATAACAGGCCTTAATTGTGATCCATTTGAACCATTAGACCCATTAGACAACTGGGATGCTAGTCATGTTGAGTTTTGGAATGAGATGGAAGTTTATATAGCGGAGGGACCTAGTTTCTGTGAATTGGTAACGGTGTTGGCTAAATGCAAGACTTGGAATTTTGAGAAAAGGATAATGTTGGGAAGGTTATGTATTCTATCTATAGGTATACATGGAATACATCATGGAAGTAGAATACCTTTGGCTAGTGCGAGAAAAGTTGTTGATTCAGAGCGTTTTGAGAAATATCCTTGGGGTCGAGTGGCTTTTACTTGTCTAGTAAATTCGATTAAAGTTGTTCAATACGAAGGGATATCCTACACTCTACAAGGATGTGTTCATGCTTTATTGATATGGGTGTATGAGTCTGTTCATGGTTTAGGAGAAACTTATGGATTTAGAAGGGAAACCACTCAAGTTCCTCTACTCAACTGGCGAGGTTCTCGAAAGCGATTTAAATTTGAAGACTTCATAAGAAAGGAAAAGGCTGAACATGGAGAGGTATGATAGAGTTGTTTTTTATAATGACATTTTTCCAATGGTAGCCAGTGATCTCTTTCCCTTTTCCATGTTATTATAATTTTTGTAGGTTCGTGTAAGACATATGGTTGAGAAGGCAGAAGATGATATTTTCCCTATATGGAGTGATAGTGAGGAGAATGAAGATCCAAAACTTAAGAACTTGATCAACGATATCATTCTTAATCGTTTGCCTCTAAATGCTTGGGATACAGTAAAAGGAGAAGGCTTGATGAAGAAAAAACGTAAAGTAGATGGGATAAAGAGTGAGAATGACTTTGTTGAGGATGATGGAGGTGAAATGTCTAAGAAGAAGAAGATGAAAGGAAAGGAACATTCATCAAAGGTTAGTTGTTTGTTCTTATCTATATCGAAAATTTAAAATCTCTTTTGTTTTTTTTTTGACATGTTAGTTAAATTAACTACTCTCTTACATGAATGTTTATAGGATAATGAAGAAGGGAAGATCACCATGAGTAGAATTCTAAAGATGATGGAAAAATTGATTGGCACTGTTGAAAACTTGGACAAAAAAGTGAAAGGGTTGGAGACTAAAGTAGATAGGATTGTTACGTTGGAGAATGATATCAAACATCTGCTGCAAGAGGGAGTTCAAAATGATGTTGCACACTCTAACAAAAAGCAGAGATGATGAAGCCAAGGCCAGAGTAAAACACCGGTACATAAGTGCCACAGAGTTCTTCTCAGAATATTTTTCCTTTGTCTCATATTTGTTTCTTTTGTAGACACATATTTATTTCCTTTTCCCCTGATTTATTATCTTTTATTACAGACTTATTATATATCTATTCAACAGATTTTATTTCCTTTTATTACAAACTTATTTTGTTTATTTCCCTTTGTTTACAAACTTAACTATATATTTACTTAACTTATTTTATTTTGTTTTATTTACAGACTTATTTAAATATGTTTACAGACTTATTTTTATATAGTTACATACTTATTTAGCTTGCTAAAGAGTTGTTTATTAAGGTTCAAGAAAGAGAGATGGTAACAAATCATCTCATCACATGCATGTCAACTGGTGATGGTCATGTCTATCATCTACCAACACAAGAAAACTAATACATGTTCTAAACTTTTATTGGCCTTACGGTCATAGAAACTAATAAAACAAAATATTTTAAACTAAACCAGCAACATAGTTAAGTCTCTAAAATAAAACATTTGGGTAGCTAAAGAGATTTAGATGCAGAGAATACTCAGTTTCTTAGATCTCATATTCCATACCCTTCCAAGATCATGTGAGTAACAAACATATGTGTTGATGAATTGGAACACCAATGGTAGATGATGCTTCCGTTAAAACTGGCATAAATGCCCCAATACCTGGAGAATATGGTGAGAAATCCGGTAAGGGTAGGTTCCGGCTTAGGTATTGCATCACTTGTCCCATGTCAGGCCTTGATTCTGGCAAAGCATTTGTGCAGAGCAACCCAAGTTTCAAAACCATTTCGACTTCCTCCGGTAAGAATTCTCTTCCCAAGTTTGGATCTCTGGTCTCGAGTAAAGAATCTCGTTTCCAGCATTCACAAACCCACTTAACCAGATACTGCTTTTCTACCGGCAGCTGGGGTTCCACAGGTCGTCTTCTGCAAGTTACTTCAAGAAGGAAAGCGCCAAAGGCATACACATTAGTTTCTTTCGAAGTTCCAGATGTTATTAGCTCAGGTGCCATGTAACCTATGGTTCCCACAGCAGCTATTGCAGATAGGTTGGCTTGGGGGTCATGAAACCCTGCCATACCAAAATCTCCCAATCTTTCATTGAACTCAGAATCTAACATGACGTTAGAAGCTTTTATATCCCGGTGCAAAACAGCTGGATTGGATCCTGTATGCAGGTAATTGATAGCCGAGGCAATGTCCTTAAGAACAGAAATTCTTCGAAGCCATGAAGGAGACGGATTTTGGTCATGAAACAAGTACTGGTCAAGACTGACATTCGGCATGTACTCAGAGACCAGAAGTAACTCACCTCTTCTCCTGCAATAACCGAGAAGAGGAACCAAGTTGCGATGCTGTAAATTTCCCATAGTCACAACTTCAGCCACAAACTGTTGCATACCTTGTTCTGCATCGTGGGACAGTTTTTTCACAGCTATAAGCCTGCCTACAGGCAGAGTTCCTTTGTAGACCTCTCCAAACCCACCTCCTCCAACCACAAACAAAGATTGGTCACAAGACCGATTTTAAACTTTATCCCCATATTAGATTATATGCTTAATGCAAAAGGCCAAGAAAGCCTTTGCTTTCTTCTCTATTTGAAAATGAAAAGAGTTTTGACTGCAACAAAAGGACTAAAGTGATTATTTCTAAAACAAAGATGGCAGAAGAGAGCTTTTCGTTTAGAGAACAGTGGTGTGAAACAAAGCATCTGTAATCTTCATCTCCAGTAACTCTTGCTCGATCCACAATGAACTCTGCTCACGCAGTAGCTTCTCTTTTTCTTTAATCTTCTCTTCCCGTTTTTTACCCATCATCCTCCACATCTCCAGCTTTTCCGCTCTTTCTTTCATCTACAATTTTTTTAACACAAAAAACCGATCTATGAATCAAGCACTAATGACCATTACTGCTCCTGAGGTTGTGACCAAGAGACATGAGGAACTCAAACTAGAATCAAAAACCTGGGAGTAGTACACTTCTCAATTAATTTTCAAACACAGCACATGAAATGAATTTTTATGAACCAGTGTATACTCCTATGGTAAGAGTGTGTTTTATCTACCTACAGCTCAAACAAATGGAACCCCTAGCTAATAAGTTTCACTGCCCTCAAAAGAATTCCCACTGAAAGTATAGAAGATCCATCTTATGTTTGATTAACACATAAGACGCCAAAAAGTGTAACCAGAACAACATAAAAAAAAAAAAAAAGTAGAGAGACCATGATGGATTCATCAAAACCTTATCCAATCCCTTGGCCATACAACCTATCAGCTCTAATTTAATTCTCCTCAAACTAGTCGATCACAAAGCATACTACACCGACACCGTGAAGCATAACTAGAAAAAATTCTCGAATTTTCAAGAGGAAAGTACCACTTGATTCTCAGATAAACCCTTTCCCCGCATTTACCAAAGAATCATCTCACACAAAACTAACTTCTTGATTAAAAACATCCATCATGGTTTCTATACAAGAAACAAAGAAAAGTGTATGTATGTATGTATATACCAGCAATTTCGTGAACTCTTCATCAGCGATCTTGCGTTCCTCAGCTCTAACCTTAGCAGCCTCAGCTTTCAACAGTCGCCTATCCTCATTAGCAGCTCGTTCAGCAAGCAATCTAGCCTCATCCTTACATTGCTTATCAACACGAAGCATCTCAACTTCATGAATGTACTCTTTACGAAAAACTTTAACTTTCTTAGCATAATCTCTTCTAAGCTGTGCAAGATTTCTCTAAGCATCTTTAGGATCGTTAGGGACTTGCCAAGAACCGATATAACTCTCTGGCTCCAGGAAATTGTGTGTCTCCTGGTGGTATCTATGGTGAGTGGCTTCTGCAGAGAATGACTTTGTAAGAAGATGAGTTTAGAGAGCTACTAATCATGGAAGTGTTAACGCTGCTCTGCCTCACGAGACGGCTTAGTTTATTGCACAAAGCCATTTTTACTGAATCTGCTTCTTCTACATAAAGAAAGACAAAAAAAAAAGAAAAAAAATCATCTACAGATTCGAACACACACAGCAACAATTAGATCCCTAAACATTCTAGTTAAATTCGGAAGCTTACCTCTGGGCTCTGGGAGGAATGAATCGACAGTGAGATGGAGAAGAACGACGGTGAAAGGCTGGAAATAACAGGATCAATGGTTAAATATTGAATTTGTTTGTTATAATATTGAATTTGTTTACTCTTTTTTTTTTAAATATAAAAGCTCGCAAATTACTAAAAACCCTTAATAGTTTAAGTTAATTACAAACAAAACTGATGAATCCATTTGATCCAATTACAGCGGACCAAGTCTAACCCATTAACAAAAATTAATCCAAAATTGATCGAAGCCTAGCCCAAAAACAAAAACAAAAAAATTTATGTAAAGAAGGATCGATCAAAATCTCACCACTTCCTCTCCTTTCCTTCTCTGCCTCTTCTTTTCTGAGTTTTTATCTGAAAATACCACTTATCTAAACCAAAAATCTCAAAACTCTACCTTCTAAACAAAATTAATTTTTGAATTAATTTTTAATCGGAAAATGAGTATTTTACTTTGTTGTCTTATGAAAAATTGAATAATTACAATGAAAACCTGGGTTTGATCCGCCCACCCAAAACCTAATCGGATCTAAACCGAAAATCTAACTTTCTTTTCAAATCGCAATTCAATCCCTAATTTCTCTCATTTTTCAAACTCAAATCAAAATCAAAACAGCTTTCTCCCTCTATCTCCTCATTCTCTTCGTGAAACTAGGGATAACTACCCTCGATTTTTGACTCCATTGTTGTTTTCGATCTCAAAACAAGTGTATTCAAAGATGGTTGATACAAGAGGAATAAGGAAGAAGAGAAATGAAATTCTGGTCGGAAGAAGTCAAGAAGAAGGAGATTGCCACGAGACTCTGGTTTGGAATGATGAGAGGGGCCAATCACTGGTTATTCCAGTTCGGAATGATGAGGAAGAAGTAGTCACGACCTCCGGTGAAGGAGAGAGGGAGGAGGGTTAGTGATTTTTTGTTATTTTTGGAATGAAGTGGGAAGAAGTCATCGGGATCTCGATTCGGAAGGAGATGGAAGGGTGAAGAGATGATTTCGAGTCCAGGTTTTCGACCTTGAATGAAGAGGAAGAAAGGAATGAGGACCTCGGTGAAGAGAGGAAGGATTCGAAGAAAGAGAGACCGACCGATCTCCAGTTGAACGGAATGAAGAAGCAGAAGATGCAGACGAGAGAAGTACAAGCCGAACACTCACGGATTCAACGGTAAGTAGTTGTATTCGATTGATATCTTGATTCGTTTTAGTTAGGGAAAACCTATTGTTCTTGATGCATTCGTTTTAGTTAGGGAAAACTAATTGGAATTGATATTTTGAAAAATTTAGGAAAAGGTATAACTTGGTAATACTTGGTAAAACTTGTTGTTCTAGGAGGAAATAGAGCCACCACTACAACCTTTGAGAATGTACTTCCCGCCTTTGGAGTATAAGAAGAAAATAAAGCTATCGACGAGGTGTTTTATCCATGAAGTTTTGAAAACGCTAGATGGTTTGACTCATCCGCTCATGACGGTTGAGAGGAAATGGTTTGAGGAACATCCGCAGTTTAAACACATTTTCCACATGCCAAGGGAAAAAACCACGAGGTTATGGGCATGTGGATGCTTCTTCTTCGAACGACATTCATCAAGAAAAAAAGGAAGTTTTGTTTTTCGTAAATGGCGTTCCCATTCGCTATGGCATTAAAGAACACACCTTGATATCGCGATTCAACTGCCGCAATTATCCACTTGATTATAAAAAGCAGGCAGTGAAGCCTTTGTGAAGATACATTTTAAGGGGCAGAAAACAATTAGATATCAAGACGTGAAAGCTAAGCTAGAGAAAATGGTACCGGTGGGTCGTTCTGTAGATAGATTAAAGATGGTTGTCCTCTACTTCTTATCTAGCATTGTTATAGCCAGACAAAGACTGGAGACGATGCTACTTCCGTGGAGTTATTTTTTCTAAGAGCGGTGGATGATCTTGAGTTTTGTAAGGATTTTCCTTGGGGGAGATTGTCATTTGATCACATGTTAAAAGAGATTGAGCACAAGATGATTCATTTTGGAGGGACTATCAAAGAAGGTGTATTATGGCCGGTTTCAGGTTTCTGTATTCCAATGGAGGTTATTAAAAATTAGTTGAGGTATTGGTCATTGTTACTAGTTTTTATAATTAAGGATAACTCTAACTATATGTGTGTTGTGTAGCTTTTAGCATTTGAGGCAATTCCTAAATTAGAGGATAAATTCTTAGAAGACTATCTAGAGGCAGACGAAAATTGTCCTAGGATGTGCAGAAAAAGGTCAAGAAAGGTGAAAGTAAAAGGTTTCCTCTTTCGAAAATATATGAAGCACTTGGTACAACTGTGGTGAGTTTTCCTAGTTATCTTTAGCATATGAATTATTTTGGGTTGTTATGTTTTTAATCTTTCTTTATTATTTACGTTCACATGACATTGATAGTATCCTACTAGTTAGAGATGATGAAAAGTCTCTTTTGTCTACAATCACGGAAAAAGAAGACGACGATGATAAACATGATGTCGTTGTTGATAGTTAGAGATTCGAACTAGTAACATTTGGTTAGACAACATGTACCAACATCTAAGATAAGAAGACACCAGTACTTGTTGTCTAACAAAATGGTTAATCATTTACGATGACACTGCATCATATTATCAACAACGACATCATGTTTATCATCGTCATCTTCTTTATTCATGATTGTAGCCAAAAGAGACATTTCGTCATCTCTAACTACTAGGATACTATCAATGTCCTGTGAACGTAAACAATGAAGAAATTAGAAAAACACTCAAAAAAATTCATATAGCTAAAAATAATTCTAGTGACTCAAATGTTTTCCTAACTAAAATGAATCAAGATATCAATCAAATGCAACCACTTACTGTTGAGTCTGTGAGTGTTCGGCTTGTACTTCCCTCGTCCGTATCTTATTCTTCTTCATTTCGGTCAACCGGAGATCGGTCCATCTCTTCTTTGAGATCTTCTTCACTTCCATCGTCGTTCTCTTCTCCTTCTTCAGTCACCGAAGGTCAGACTCCCGGAGGTCGCTCTTCTCCTTCTTCACTCCTTCCATCTCCTTCACCGGAGGTCGCGACTACTCCTTCCTCATCATTCCGAACCAGAATAACCGGTGATCGCTCTCTCTCATCATTTTGAACCGGAGTCCCGTGACAATCTTGTTCTTCTTGACTTCTTCTGACTTCCTTCAGAATCAGAACCGGAATCACTTCACTTCTTCCGTCTCCTTCACCGGAGGTCGTGACTACTCCTTCCTCATCATTCCGAACTGGAATAACCGGTGATTGGCCCCTCTCATCATTCCGAACTGGAGTTTCATGGCAATCTCCTTCTTCTTGGCTTCTTCTGACTAGAATTTCATTTTTCTTCTTCTTTATTCCTCTTGTATCAATTATCTTCGAATACACTTGTTTTGAGATCAAACACAACAATGGAGTTAAAAATCGAGGGTAGTTATCCCTAGTTTCACGAAGAGAATGAGGAGATAGAGGGAGAGAGCGGTTTTGATTTTGATTTGAGTTTGAAAAATGAGAGAAATTAGGGATTGAATCGCGATTTGAAAAGAATGTTACGATTATGTTTTAGTTGATTTTTCAACTCTTTTTAAAGATATGATGGAAGAGGGTGAGAAATGACTATTTATATTATGAGAATTGAACAGATGTTACATTTTAAAAATAAATAGATTAAAAAAGTTACTTTTTAATAATTTTTAACATATGTAACAGCAATGTAATTAAATAAAGGAGTTACAAATGTTGGCTATCAGTCAAAATAATAATATAATTGTAAGGGTAATTGCAATAGAATACAATTATTATAATCATTTTACATAAAAACTAATCAAGCTAATTAAATTTGATAGCATATGCATGAAATTTTATTTGGCTGAAAAATGGAGTTATAAATTTATTTATTTTTAGATAAAGTGTTCAACAGTACCATTGTGAACTAATTTGTCTTTGATTTTTTTTAATCCTTCTTTTATGTATATGGTTTATCGTAAAACAATTCTAAAAAGGCGATATGAATGATTAAGTTTATGTGAAGGAAAAAACTGAGAAAACAAAGGAAGTATCTTAATATTTTATATAGTTCATATTATTTTGTGATAAAATAATTTCATGTTATTATTTTGCTTTGAACGATGAAAAAAATATTAAAATAATGTGTGTGTATGGTCTCATGAATGAGATATAATTTTGTGGATGTGTGTTAATATTAAAACAATGCATTTTCAAGCATTTTTAATATGTATTAAATTTACTATTTAAAAATATTTGATTTGAAAGTATATTTTTATAAATTTCGTGGAGATTCAAAATTTGAGTTTTGGGAAATATTTTTTAAAGAAATTTTTTATTGTATTAGATAAACATTATTGGTTAGAGAGAAAATAATCTAAAAGAAAAAAATTAGAGAAAAGAAAAAATGTCATATTTGTGAGGGACACAGCAATTTTTTGGAGTTCCACATAATGGTAACCATATTTTATTAGATAAGTATATTAGATAAAAAGTATTGGTTAGAGAGAAAAGAATATAAAAAAAGAAAATAGAGAAAGAAAAAAATGTAATATTTGCGAAGAACACGTTATTTTGGAGCTCCACATATTATTAGATAAGATTTTGAAGAAAAAAAACAATTTTTGCTTTTCCATTGGCAGTGAAATGTCTGGTGGCATTTCTGATGTCTGGGTCACCGATGCTCCCATATATGTAGACAAGACTCTATGTCTTCTGATTGTGAAACTACATTTAGAGAGTTGTTAGATTCCAATATCATTTTTGAGTTGTTGGCTGAGGACGCAGAAACCGAAGGACCTGACCGGTTTCTTGAGGTACATGAGACTGTAAGGGAAGCTGCATCGACCACTACAGGAGTAAAAGAGCCAATTCCAAGTGTATATGGAGAAAATTCCGGCAATGGTAAGCTCCCATTTAAGTAAAGAACCACTTGTCCCATTTTTGGTCTTGATTCAGGCACAATATTTGTACATAGCAATCCAAGTTTCATAACCAACTCGATTTCTTCGGGTAAGAATTCTTCTCCCAATCTTGGATCTTTAGCATCAATCAAAGAATCTTTCTTCCAGCATTCACAAACCCATTTGATCAGATATCGTTTCTCAACCTCCATTTTTGGTTCCATAGGTTTCCTCCCACAGGTTACTTCAAGCATGAAAACACCAAACGCATAAACATCGGTTACAGTTGAAGCTCCCATTGTTATTAGCTCAGGTGCCATGTACCCTATAGTACCAACCGCTGCTGTTGTTGCTGCGTTACCTCCATGGTCATGAAACCTTGCCATACCAAAATCTCCTAACCTACCGTTTAACTCAGCGTCTAACATAACATTTGAAGCTTTGATATCTCGGTGCACAACAACTTGTTCAGCTTCTGTATGGAGATAGAAGAGAGCAGAGGCTATACCTTTGAGAATCACTACTCTTTGGGACCAAGAAAGAACCAGACTTTGGTCATCAAACAAGTGCTGGTCAAGACTACCGTTAGGCATATACTCAGAGACCAGTAAAAGCTCGCCTTTTCTCCTGCAATACCCAAGAAGTGGAACGAGATTCCTGTGTTTAAGACTTTTCATGCTCACGACTTCAGCCACGAATTCTTTCATCCCTTGCTCACCATCATGAGACACTCTCTTCACAGCTACAGCTCTGCTCAGAGGGAGATCTCCTCTGTACACTTCTCCAAAACCACCTCTTCCAAGAAATTGATCCGTGTGGAACCCTTTTGTTGCTATGTATAAGGATTTGTAAGAGAAGCGGTTTGTACCAAATTTCTTTTCCCATGGTTCACTTACTTCTGCATACTTCTTCTTCCTGTGGTAATAAACTCCGGCAAGAACAACCATTACTATGATAGCAAGTGTGACCGGCGGAGCGATAATCAGAGCAGATGGTGGTTTCTTATGCTCAGCTCTAGGCCGAGGAACTCGAGGAAGTTTTGAGATGGCAAGTAGCTGCAATAATTCGCTGTTTGTGCTGAAACTCCATCCAAGAAGATAATGGAAACTAATTGATGTCCCTGTTGCTGCAGAGAACCCAACAAACAATCTTCTAGTCTGGAAAATTTCTGAGAGATTCATGAGACGTGACAAAAGAGGCAAACTTGGCTTATCAGCTTCAAGAGGAGCAACAGAAACATCGAGTACAGTTCCTTGGTAATCAACCCAGACCTGTATAGGGTTTCCACTTGAGAGGTTTATGCTCACATTCTTCTGTTCTGTCTTGGAAAAGTAAGAAGCTGGTGCAGATTCAACTGAAATGGGATTGTTCACATCGATCCCAACATGATTATTGTTCGTCTCACGAAAATCTGGATTTTCAACCGTGTCAAGCTCAACAGCAAACAGGTGAGAAGAGGAAGATCCATCTGTTGAGGCGTTGAAAATCCCTAAGTACCGAGTTGGTTGCGCCCGTGTGAAATCTACAGAAGGAGATATAACAAAGGTAATGCCGTGTCCACCTCCAAATCCCGGCTTAGGCACCAAAGCACAGACGAAATGTGTTGAGAATGAGAGTGGTTTAGAGGAGCTGAACTCAATTGGCTTCTTGATGAAAGCATGACCCATTTGATGCTGAAAATCTTTGGCAAGCTGCAATAATCCATTGGGAAGCAATGTAGCAGACCCATCAAGAGAAAGATTTGCTTGGCCAAATCCGTTGAAGACAAAACTGGTATCGTTTGATGAAGTTGACAAAGAGATAAGATGAAAAGGGGCAATCAACCAGATCAGAAGCAATTCTTTAGACATTGCTGTTGGTGAAACAGAGATCTCTGTCTAGCTGCAGAGAAAACAGAAGTAAATATGATTATAAGAATTACAGTGTACGAGCATCATCTGCATCCATATCTTTATTGGCTTTACAAACTAGACTGCAAATATTATATAAATCATCATAAGTTCACGTGGTTCTAAAATGTTCAAATTCAGATAATATTTTAACAGAACTAATCCAAACTTAGTCCAAAGAAACAAAAGAAAGTGTTAGAAACGTACTAACAAACAGTAAAAATTAGTAAATTAATCGTTACATGTGTCTTGGATTCAGTACCCACAATCTTTCACCGGATTTTCCTCATAGCTACTTGTATAATTTTTTATGATGCTTAGTAAGATAACAAATACTTTAAAGTATACCAGATCAGAAGCAATCCACGAGCCATTTCTGCTGATGATTAAGAGAGTTTATCGTACTCTGTGCAGATCTTTTGCCTCTCTGATCAAACTTTGCTGGCTGCAGAAAACAAGATGTGAGCTTATGTTAATGGTAATCACAGCCTACCAGCATCATATGAATTTTCTTTTTATTAGCTTTACTAATCAAGAACCGCTTCACTTTATTAAATATTCTAATTCAGACATTACTTTAGCAAAAATGATCCCAGCATCAGTCAATAACAAAGGCAACTACGAAATGTGGTACCCACAAAGAGATAAACTCATTAAATTTGATTAATCATCTTTTAAGTGTCAGAAAAGAAAAAAGTACTCAAAAGTAAAAGGAATCAAAGCCTAGGGAAAGCTAAGCACCAACCTTTTTTTATTGAAGTAGGTGAATAGAATCAAGCTTGGGCAAGTCAAACAGAGAACATGCAGTCTTCACGTTTAAGTCTTCTCCTATTATCTTTAACCTTCTCATGGGAATTAGAATTCAACTCCGTAAAGCTCCCAAAGGGGAGCTAATTCTTTAACAGCCTAATTCATTAAATGATTGTTACCTATATTAACACCTTTCTTGGTGTCTTTAGGAAAAATATCATCAATGCAAAATGGAATCCATAGTGTGATCAGAATACTACAAATAAAATTACAGATCACATTTCTCATATTAGTTAATTTAAGTCATATGATCCCATATATATTTTACGTTCACAGAGAATCACATCTGAAACATCTATAGTATTGACCTCAAAGAAACTACAGCAAGTTCTTCTATCATTTCCTATAAACAGTACCTCCAAACAATAAAGAAAAATAAAAGACACAGAACTTGATGATTACAAGTCTCAGATTAGCTATATATATTCTTAGTTTTTCTATAAATTGATAAGTTATGATAAATTTGAGGGAGTCATCTCTATATTACCCCAGACCATTGCTGAATATGTCACGAATATAAGAACTAAAGAGTAGTCTTTAACAGTTTCAAGAATAATCCTCTTAACTTTACCTGTCAATGGGTCATGGGTTGAAACAACAATCTCTAAGATTCCCCTTACATTTTTCAGTTCAGTCATGAACTTGATAATGCTCTCTTGTATCCCAGTTAGCTCCACAAATGACACTGTACTCATTTCATCTATTCAAGAAAACCAATGGAAAAATAAGAGAACAGATGAAATTTTAATGTGATTAGTTAGACAATCCATCACAAATTGAGCATGGGAGAACCAAAAAGCTCATAGCAATGACACTAGCCACATTAACCTGAACTCCACAACTTGTAGATAGAACAAAAGTCATGACAAGATGGGATGTATACTCATGCGAAACAAGATTGGTACGAAACCGTCACATTGAAACGGACCCTCCCTAGATGGAATGTGCTTCCGCCATTCAAACTGAGAACCAGAACATTGGGTTCTGCTAACCTGGGGCTTGTCATACAAAAGTATTTTTTTTATCGTATAGAGAGGTAACAGACAGAGATCAAATTAGCAGATAGAGTGGTGAACAACTAGTAAACATCTATACAGAAACCTTATTTACTGGAAAAACGCAATAAACTAATGTAGAAATAGAATGAAGATAGGACAATTAAATACAGAACTTTATTGTAAATACACATCAAAATTTACAAAGTAAGCCTAAAAGCATTTCTACAAAAGACTCCAAACACTACTTTTAATGTTGGATGTCTTTATGAAATATCAAAAATAGACTTCACAAGCAGAGCACAATGGTAAGTCTTCCAACTAGAGTTACTTCACACAATTCCAAAAATTAATGAAAAACTACAATTAGAGGAGAAAATTTTCAAATTTTACCGTCCGTGCCCATGGACGATCGAGTGAGTGACAAATGTAGAGTCGTTAGCCGAGGAAGAAGAGTAAAAAGATGCTGACAAGGGCTTGGTACTTGGGGAAGCAGGGGTGAGGTTTGATCCGATAACTAGCGGGGTAAAGGACCCGATACCAGGAGAATCTGGGGAGATATCAGGCAGGTTTAGGCTTCCACTTAAGTATTTCACAACCTCATCCATGGAAGGTCTCAGTCCTGGCACACCATTTGTGCAAAGCAAGCCTAGTTGCAGTACTAGTTCGACTTCCTCAGCTAAGATTTCACCTCTCAATCTTGGATCTCTAGCTCCAAGCAAAGAAGCCATTTTCCAACATTCGCAGACCCACTTAACTAAATACCGTCTTTCAGCAGACAACCCAGGTTCCACAGGTCTCCTCCCACATGTTATTTCAAGTAAAAAGGCACCAAAGCCATACACATCAGTGGCAGTACAAGCTCCCATTGTAGCAAGCTCTGGTGCCATGTAGCCAATAGTTCCCACAGCTGCAGTTGTAGCAAGGTCCGCCCCATGATCATGAAACCTTGCCATACCAAAGTCTCCTAACCTTCCATTAAATTCAGCGTCTAACATAACATTAGAAGCCTTGATATCCCGGTGGAGAACAACTTGCAGAGCTCCTGTATGCATGTAATGGAGAGCTGAAGCTATATCCTTGATGATTACAAATCTTTGATGCCATGAAAAGGGCGGTTTTTCGTCATGGAATAAGTATTGGTCAAGACTACCATTGGGCATGTATTCAGATACCAGAAGTAATTCACCTTTTCTTCTACAATACCCTAGAAGCGGAACCATATTCTTGTGCTTCAGATTACCCATGCTCACGATTTCAGCCACAAACTGCTTCATCCCTTCCTCTGCATTGTGGGACACTCTTTTCACTGCTATTAATTCATTGGAAGGCAGAGTTCCTTTGTACACTTCTCCAAAACCTCCTTTTCCAAGAATTCCATCTTTGTTAAACCCTTTCGTTGCATCGTACAGAGCTTTATAAGAAAAACGGTGTGGGCCATATTCTTTTTCCCATTCCTCTCTTACTTCTGCATATTTCCTTCTCCTGTTGACATAAGCTGCTCCAAGAGCCAAAAACACTATAATCGCCAGTAAAACAAGGAAAATAATAAGCAGCGTTGATGGTTTCTTTTTTTTAGCTTTATGAGAAGGAACTCTGGGAAGTTTATTGACATCCAAGGCCTGCAATGACTCCTTGTTTCTGCTAAAACTCCACCCAAGTATGTATTGGTAGCTTCTCAATGTCCCTGTTGCTCCAGAGAACCCAAGAAACAACTTTCTATCTGGAAAATTTTCTGAAAGGTTGACAGATCTTGACAAAAGAGGCTGACTTGGCTTCTGAATTTTAAGAGGGGCCAATGAAACATTAAGTACACCTCCTCTGTAGTCCACCCAGACTTGAATAGCATGTCCACTCAAAAGCATTATGCTTTCGTTCTTACCTTCTATCTCGGAAAAGTAAGCAGCAGGAGTAGATGCGATAGAGATAAGGCTATTGACATCGATTCCAACATGATTTTTATCGATGTCATGAAACTCAGCGCTGAGGGCAGTATCTAGCTCAACAGCAACAATATGAGAAGATGGGGATCCTTGAGTCGAGATGTTAAAAAGTCCCAAGAACGATGTTGCGTCTGCCTGTGTGAGATCCATGGAGGCAGATAAAGCAAAAGCAATACCATGACCACCAGCAGATCCTGGCTTAGGCACCAGCGCACACACAAAATGTGTTGAGAAAGAGAATGATCCAGGTGAACTGAACTCAAAAGGATTCTTGTAGAAGGCATGACCCATTTTCTGTCCAGAACCATCGGTCAACTGCAACAGTCCTTTGGGAAGAATCTTGGCAACTCCATCAGTATAAAGATCTGCTTGGCTAAAGCCATTATAGATAAACTCTATCTCCTGTAGACTTGAGATACAAATCAGATGAACACATAAGATCATCCAGATCAGATGCAATCCTTGAGCCATTTCCAACGAAACAGAAGAG
The DNA here is from genome assembly GCA_028015245.1 of Cardamine occulta. NCBI lineage: Eukaryota > Viridiplantae > Streptophyta > Magnoliopsida > Brassicales > Brassicaceae > Cardamine > Cardamine occulta. Next base: position 8,488,564 of record CM051380.1, on the reverse strand, counting down.
TCTGACAATTCTTAATGAATCTTGTCTTTCTCCAGCTGCAAAACAGGGTCAGGTCAGGTCAAAACCCTCCAAGTATATAATATGAAGTCCAATCTTTTTCATTGCCAAGTCCACCATAATTTCTTAACATTTCTACTCATTGAATGTGTCCGAGAGCAATGACATCATTTGATGTCTGAGCATTCCAGAGTTGACTTAGAAAAATGTAATGATATTATTACCAAACAACAATGACATGCCTCATTTTCATATTGTAAGGCATCAAATATTTAAATCATAACACCTCCTAAACTATTAAACAAGAGGTGGCTATAATATATTAAAAAAAATTGAGACTTGTATATCATTCCCTGGTTTAAGAATATTCTCCACTACTCCCCTATCAACCATGCTGCAGTCAGAATCTCTAATTAAACAATTAAACAAGTATGTTTACTTGCTTTCTCAAATACTTGACCTATTCTTAACTCCAATTATAAATAAAAAAATTCTTTCAAACTCAGAAACAATTCAAAGACCAACAAAACAATTACCAATTCAAATGCATCAAAACAATTAAAACTCCCCTAGTGATGATGACGAGTCAGTAGTTATTATAAAAATTTATAACTCTGAGGTCTTTGATTCATTGGAAGGACTTTACTTGCACACGAAGACACTTGGATATTGGCAGTTGACATTGCGTTGCAGTTTTCGGACATCTTGCTGATTCTTCATAACAGAGATATTTATTAGGCCACTGAGGGTGTGAAGAAGAAAGGGCACAAAGAGAAAGATGCAGAGACAAGTGCAAAAGAGCTGGCATGGAGATTCTTATGTTACAAGTTACAACAAGAGTCGTTACAGCTTTGAATACATATCGATTATTACAACGGTTATATTGGAAAATTTAGGGGTTGAACTCAAACAGATTGTTCCTCATTGTTCTCGAGAGTTGATTCAATCAATTCTTCTTCTTCTTCTTCTTCTTTGTTAAACCCTTTTGTTGCCTCATATAGAGATTTATAGGTTAAACGGCGTGGAACATCATATTCCTTTTCCCATTCTTCTCTTACCTTTGCGTACTTCCTTCTCACGTAGACAAAAACTGCTCCAATAGCCAAATACATTATGATTCTCTGTACAACGGTTATCTGTAAATGGACATACCATGATCACAAATTGATCCTGGCTTAGACACTAGCGCACACACTAATTTTGTTGAGAAAGAGAGTGATCGAGGTGAATTGAATTCGAAAGGGTTCTTGGAGAAGGCATGACTCCCGTCGGTCAACTGCAACCGTTCTTTGGCAACTCCGTGGTCTGGTTGGACAAAGCCATTACAGACCAAACCTGTCCCATGTTGACTTGAGATGCAAATGAGTTGAACACATTAGGTCATCCAGATTAAATGCAATCCTTGAACCATTTCTGATCGAACAGATGTTAGTTAACGAATTGTATTTCCTTTGCACGAATGGTGTATGATAAATTCTCTAGCTGCAAAACATAGTCAGTATTTATAATTTATAAATGTAAAGTCCAATCTTTTCCCATTGCCATGTCAACCATAATTTCTTTTAACATTTACCAAAGTAGCCTGTGGGTTATTTTCAGTCATTTAAGTTTGGGTTAAAAACTCAAATATACCACATTTTAGCAAATATTACTAGAGTGTACCCAATCTTTTTGGAATTACTAGAATAATACAAATCGTTAAAGAAATATCATTTATGCCCTTAGGGTTTTGAGATTAGTTTTTCTTTTTAGTTTTTGCGGTTTTTAAAAAAAAAAATTTTTAACAGTTGGAAACTAAAACGTTTCCTCTTCAGTTTCTATTATAGTGTTCATAACAAAAAATAAAAAACCCTACGAACATAATCTCATCTCTCTCTCGCTCTCTCTCTCTCGCATCTCATCTCTCTCGCTCTCTCTCTCGCATCTCATCTCTCTCGCTCTCGCTCTCTCTCTCTCTCTCTCTCGCTCTGTTCATAATCCACCGGCGAGCCGCTCAAAATCCATTGCAATCTCCCCATCTTTCATCGCAATCCGTCGTTGAAATCGCCTCCTCTGTCGTCGCACTCCGTCGCTGAGAAAAGCCTCGGTAAGAAAGTTTAATTTTGTTTTTTTAAAATTTACTTGCTTGTTTATGATGTTGATTTGGGGTTATTGCTTAGGGTTTACAGATTTTTGAGCACTTGGAACTGAGTGTATACTAAATCTGAGTTATCAAGCACAACAACAACATAATCACGACACCAGATTTGGTATGTAGTGGCCGACTTATGGGTTGCTTTACGGCTGACTTATGAATTACTTTATGGCTGACTTATGTTTCTGGCTGATTTATGGTTTGCTTTATACCTTCAGATGTGAGACCACCGAGTGTGGTGCCTTTTGGTTGGAGAAGGATCAAAGCATGAGTCCCTCAAAACCTAAACCCAGGCGACTGTGGTGTGTTTGCAGTTAAGTACCTCGAGTGTCTAGCCCTTTGTGTGCGTTTCGATGGCGTATGTGACACTAACATGCAACAAATACGAGAGTGTATGGCGTCAGATCTTCTACAAGAGGCATCTAACAATTTCTCACATCTTCGTTGATGTAATGCCTTATTTAAGAACGGTTGTCTTATCTTTATTTTAGGGACTTATCGTTTATTTAAGTAACGGCTGACTTATCGTTTATTTAAGTAACAACTGACTTATCGTTTTACTTTCCGGCTGACTTATCGGCTTTTAACGGCTGATTTATATAATAATCACGGCTGACTTATGATTTAAAATAAAAGCTTTGTGGCTGATTTAGTAATTGAAAAATAAAGATTATACTTACAAATAGTCAACATCATTAACTTAAACGAAGTTTCGTAGACACAACATTGGCCATCTCACTCTGAAGTTCTCTAATCACTCTATAATTTGATGAAAATGATTATTCCGCCGAAAATCAAAATTGCCGCCTAAATCGAAATTCAAAATTTATAATTCCCGCCTAAACGGCTGATTTATACTCTTTGATGGCTGACTTATGAGACATGATCAAGTTAATATTCTTCGAATCGAATCCTATTTTAAACGATAATATGGTAAAATTATTACCAAAACCCATTTTATGCGACCATACGTAACATAAACGGTATAGAGTGACAGATTAGAGGGGATACATATTAATGAACAAAAGTTTTCATAGTGAGAGAGGAGAAACATACATATTCTATGCATGGTCTAGGGTTTAGCATCAAACATATCATTCGATATATGATTGTTAGTTTTACAACTCATATAGTGTTTTGGCTTATACTCTTTGATGGCTGACTTATGAGACATGATCAAGTTAATATTCCAATAATCCATCTATACAGAAATATAAATCAGCCGTATAAAACGATAAGTCAGCCACATGGAAAGATAAGTCAGCCGAAAATGTTAAATCTGGTGTCGAACTCGTCATCTTCTTCGTCTCCATCTTCCTCTTCTTCGTCCGTATCACCCCAAATTCGGCTTCTAAATCATCATAATCACTAGACGGACGTTTCAGCTTCTCATTCGAATTCTCCTGCTGAATAACTTCGCTAACATCGATCTCGATAAATTCTACACAGACGTAGTTTATCGGTTTTACTCAGGGTCAAAAATCTTTGGAGTTGCCGAGTATTACAGACATAAACTGGTTGAGTATCTTGCGATAACTTTTTCATAGTCTTGTTTCCAAACATGTAGCTCAGCTGAATCTTACACCTTCGCGAATCCAATTTGTAGTCCTCTAATATCATATCCACTAAACAGCTGAAACTTGTTTGTTCGTTTGCATCTATAACTTTGCATCCTCTCTGGTCGGGATTGAATGTGTACCAAATTTTTTGAATCCATTTGCCGGACACAATAATAATAGGATACATCGAAGATGAAGAAAAAAAAAGATGAAGAAGAAAAGAAGTATAGACGAAGAACGACGCAATGAAGATGAACCCTAAATCCCTAAACATGAACCCTAAATCCCTAAACATGAACCCTTAAATCCGACATGTTATTTCATAAAATCTGACGTAATTGTTTTCTTGCTTACATGGAAACCAGCCACTAAATGAATTCGTAAGTCAGCCATTCCAAAATCAGTCATAAAACGATGTTATAAGTCAGTCATAACTAAATATACTATTTGAGTAATTATAGAAGATTATGAAATCAGCCATGATAACACTTAAATCAGGTGGAAAAATATAAGTCAGCGGATACGTTGAGTAAATCAGCCGTTAAACGCATACTATTACAGTAATTACTGATTTATTGTTTAATCAGGCATAACTAATCCAAAATCAGCCGCATGACCGCTGACTTAACATAGGTCGGCCACTAAAGCTCGCTGAAATCAGCAGAAAAATAATAAATCAGCTACTTAAGTCAGCCGGAACTTGATAAGTCAGCCATATCATAGGAATAAGTCAGCCAAAATTCTCTTAAATCGGCCGCAGTTTTATAAGTCAGCCATGACTTATACTTGTTAGTCAGCCGATGTTCCGTAAGTCAGCCATAACTTTTAGGTAATAAGTCAGCCTAAAAAATGATAAGTCGGCCGTTTACATAAGTCAGCCACATTTCTTGATAGTCAGCCGTAACGAAAGCGAGAAATTTTTGCGGCAGACTTAACTAATACACGTCACCAATTTCTGTGCCACGTCGGATGGCGCCAAATTTTTCGCTGATGTGGAAAATAAAATTAATGACATTCTTGTAATTACGTTTTTGTTATAACATAGTTTGAAGGGTATTTTGGAGACGGAAAACTTTACAGTAATAAAAAAAGATTTGCATTAGTGTAGTCATTTTTTTTAGATTCCATATCATTTGAATAAACCACCCTTTAAGTTTACTCATTTATATAACATGGACTTGGACAGCTTTCATTAACTCTGGATATGAAATCAAATGTAAATGTAAATTTTAATCTGGATATTTAAATAGTTTGAAAACTTAAAGTGTTAGTGTAATACTGTTAATGTTTAAAGTGTTAGTATTACTGGAAATTACACATTAAAAATGCTATATTCCTTTAGATTACTGGAAATTATTTGTTCTCTATTAAATTTTTTATTGGTTAATATAATAGGAGAGTGAAGATGCATTTTTTTTTCGGGTTTTCATACTAAATCCAATGAGAATATTCACCTTGATTTGTATAAGGAGAAAGAATAAACAAAATTTTACAAAAGAAGACAAACGTCAAGCCAATTCTTTCTCAGAACGCTTCGAATTCCTTCATAACCACGGTAACCTCAGTTGCTTCGCTCTCATCTTAGTCCCGGAGAAACCCTAATGCTGGCGATTGAAGACGACGAAGTCACCGTGATCCTTGAAGAACAGCGTGAAGAAATCATGGCGGCTAAAAACCTAGCCCACGACCACCATTTGGCTTTCAATCTTCAAATTCAAGAAGCCTTAGCCGCTTCTCGAGTACCTCACACTTCCTCTGTCCCGGAATCTCCTTCCGTCAACGCCGTAGCCGTCGATTTCACCGTCGGTGACGAAGAATTTGACTTCACTTCTCTGATTTTACAAGACATAGCTCGAATCGATCAGGAGAGGAGAGATCGTGAGTTTGGTGAACATGAGATGAATAGACTTAAAGTTGATCTCGATCGTCGGATTCATGATCAGAAGTTTGCTAAAGAGATTATGAGTATCCCTGAAGGAGATTGGAGCAAAGACGGTGATAATTACGAAAAGCCTTACCTTGTCGAAGCTTCTTCTTCCTCTTCCGTTGTCAAAGTGGCAGCGATTGGGAATGAGAGCTTTCGGGTTTATTGTAAAGGTTTGGTGAGTGAAGAGATGATTGGTGACACGAGAGCTTTGGTTGGTGGTGTTGGTGTGGCTATTTGTGATTCGATTGATAATTTGATTTGGGAAGTGAAGAAGGTTTTGGGAGCTGAAGAGTCTAAAAGCCCTGAAATTGCGGAACTTGAAGCGCTTGTTCATGGGTTGGGTGAAGCTTTGACCTTTGATTTGGGAAGGGTTACGTTTTTCATTGATGATTTCAAGGTCTTCCAATACGTGAGTGATCTTTACTGAAAACTTGAAACTTTTTGTTTAGAAATTAGTCAGCTTTCATTGACAAAGATTTTAAATATTTGTGTATGATTGTGGCTTGTGAGTTTAGTATCAACTTAAAAAGTTTTTACTCCTTTTAGTTGCTAATTTGGTGTTTTTTTTTTTTTTCTGTTTGTTTGTTTGCTTATTTGGGATACTTAATACATATGACTCATTTGGCTTACTAATGTGGCTTACTAATGTGTGCATGTTTGTTTGCAATACTTTTATTGAATAACTTTTGATATGGATGGTCATGTTTTGTTTTATAATCTAGGTGACAGGTAGGGTGGAACCAAGGCAGAGCGGTGTTGCAACACTTGTAAACCAAGTGACTGTTCTCCAAAGGAAATTCTCATATTGCCAACCATCACTTTTGACAAGAAACGATGTTAAGTTTGTCTTCAAATTCAAGATGGCAAGAGGAAACTAGTACAGGCAAGACCTTCAAGGAAACTTGTGTCATTTGTTACGAAGGCATCACTGTTGACAAAATGTTTTCAGTAGATGGTTGTTTCCACCGCTTTTGCTTTTCGTGCATGAAGCAGCATGTTGAAGTGAAACTACTAGGAGGGAAAACAGCTAGTTGTCCAAGCGAAGGGGTGCAAATCAGAAGTAAAGATTGAGTGCTGTGCAACATTTTTGGATCCTAAGCTGGTTAATGTCATGATCCAACGCAAGAAAGAAAGCTCAATTAGTGTTACAGATAAAGTCTATTGTCCATATCCCAAATGCTCGGAACTGATGGTGAAAGCAGAAGTCTTGGAATATACGAAACAGTTTTTCGTTGGTGCTGACCAATCTCCAGCGAGAAAATGCATGAAATGTGGGCAGTTTTTCTGCACCCATTGCAAGGTACCGTGGCACTATGGCGTCACCTGCACTGACTTCAGTAGATCAAAGGGGTATCAGAATGCCGGTGATGGAATGCTGAAGTCTTGATAAGCAAAAGAACGTTCTTATTCAATTAACAAAAGAATACAAGAAAGTTCAATCTCGATCTTCAAGAACAAGCTCTTGAAATCGCCATAGCAGAGAAAGATCTCTAACTACCCAGATGATCAGATTACAAAACAATCGATGAAAGAGAAGCAGAGAAAGTAAAATCGTATTTGAAGACTAACGCCTTCCTTCTCTGTTGCAGACTCCACGTGAGCAATTGATAACCCAGCTCATCAAAGGAGTCAACAGGTCAAACCCTCTATCTCAGACTGAGTCTTTCTCTTCCTTGTATACACTCTCATGGGCCTATCAATACCCCCGTCGGCAACAAGAAGCTTGTCCTCAAGCTTCAAGTGAGGAAACTGCTTGATCAATATCGCGACTCTCTCCCAAGAATTCTCATGATCTGGCAAATTTGTCCAAGCAATCAAAGCTTCCAAATGACCCTCTTTATCATAGCGGATGTCCAAAACAGAAGTTGGTTCAATAATCAACTCCTCATTCACTGAAAACGAGTTTGGTAAGTCAGTGACAACATAGTTGGACCCCAAGACTGGTTTCAATTGAGACACATGGAATACAGGATGCACTTTCGATGCAGCTGGTAGCTTCCAGACGCCACTGCACCAACTCTCGCCAAAACCTCAAAAGGTCCATAATATCGAGCAGCTAACTTTTGATATACACGCTTAGACACCGATTGTTGTCTATATGGTCTGAGTTTAAGAAAAACCATATCTCCCACTGTAAATACAAGCTCTCTCCTGTGTTTATCCGCATTATTTTTCATCCTTTCTTGAGCCTTCTGTAGGTGCTCTTTTATTTGTAAAAGCATTGCATCTCTCTCCTTGAGCATTACTTCCAACTCAAAGTTTGTTGTCGAGCCTTCCTCATATTTCAACAGACTCGGAGCTTGCCTACCATACACAACCTGAAACGGAGTTGTTCCCAAAGCTGTATGATAGCTAGTATTATACCACAATTCTGCCCATGGTAAAAATTTGGCCCACATCTTTGGATGAGTTGACGAAAAACAAAGCAAAAACGTCTCTAAGCACCTATTAATAACCTCTGTTTGACCATCTGATTGTGGATGAAACGCTGTACTATACTTCAAGTAAGTACCTGCTAGTTTAAACAGCTCTTTCCAAAAGGAGCTCAAAAATATTTTGTCCCGATCAGATACAATAGATGTTGGAAAGCCATGTAAACGCACAACCTCATTCATAAACTTCTTGGCGACATCTTGTGCAGTAAATGGATGTTTCAGCTTTAGAAAATGAGCAAATTTACTCAATCTGTCTACCACCACCAGAATGACATTCGCACCATGTGAAACCGGTAAACCCTCAATAAAATCCATAGAAACAGCTTCCCAAATCTGATTTGGTATAGGTAAAGGTTGTAATAAACCAGCTGGAGATAACATCGAATACTTATGTCTTTGACACACATCACACTGAGCAACATAGGCCTGTATATCCTTCGTCATCTTCTTCCAATGAAATAGACGTTGAATCCTTTTAACCGTCTTTAAAACGCCTGAATGTCCCCCTTCTAATCCATCATGATATTCCTTCAAAATGGTAAGAATAAAAATAGACGAGCGAGGGATCAACAACCTGTTTTTGTACAACAACTTCTCATCCACCACCGTATACCCTACCTTATCTTCTTTGCCAGTTCGAACTTTTTCCTTAAGCTCGGTTAAAAACTTATCTGTTTCCACCTCATTCAGAATATCTTGCAACTGCAAACACGAAAGAACAGTCAAAGCCATTAAAGAAGTAGCTACTGTGAGTTTAGGCTCTTGATAACTTCGTGATAAACCATCCGCTGCTTTATTTTCTACTCCTGGTTTGTACAAGATATCAAAATCATAACCCAACAACTTCGTTAACCATCATTGATAGTCCATAGAGACTTCCTTCTGTTCCAACAAAAACTTCAAACTTTTTTGATCAGTGTAAACCACAAACTTCCTACCCAATAAGTAATGTCTCCATTTCTGTATTGCCAAAAAAATTGCCATAAGTTCTCTCTCATATATCAGCTTGATTTGTTGGCGAGCAGACAAACCTGAACTGAAATAAGCTATTGGTCTCCCGCGTTGCATTAATACAGCTCCAAGCCCATATCCAGATGCATCAGATTCCACAATAAAAATTTCTGTGAAATTCGGTAATGCTAACACAGGAGCCGACAACATTGCCTCTTTAAACTGCATGAATGCCATTTAAGCTCGAGTTGACCATTCAAATTGATCCTTCTTCAATAAATCTGTCAACGGCCGAGCTATAACTCCATATCCTTTCACAAACTTCCTATAATATCCAGTGAGGCCCAAAAAACCCCTCAAATCTTTAATATTTTTTGGTTCTGGCCACAGTCTCATTGCATCAGTTTTTGCCGGATCAGTCGCTACACCCTCCTGTGAAATAATATGTCCCAAATACTCAACTTATACTTGGCCAAACAAGCATTTCTTTCGGTTGGCCAGTAACTTTTAATGGGCAAAAATTTCCAAAACTTGTTGTAAATGCAGTACATGTTCTTCTATCGAATTACTATACACCAGAATATCATCAAAAAATACAAGCACGAATCTTCCCAAGAATGCCCGAAAGAGATCATTCATTAACGCTTGGAAAGTTGCTGGTGCATTAGTAAGGCCAAAAGGCATTACTAAGAATTCGTAATGGCCGTCCGCTGTTCTAAAAGCTATCTTCTCAATATCCTTTTCCTCCATACGAATCTGATGATAACCAGAGCGCAAGTTTTGAAAAAAATTTGGCTCCATGTAACTCATCAAGCAACTGATCAATCATAGGTATTGGAAACTTGTCCAATACAGTGACCTTATTCAAAGCTCTATAGTCGATGCAAAACCTCCAACTAGTATCCTTTTTCTTCACTAATAGAACCGGACTAGAATATGGACTGTGGCTGGATCTAATGATCCCTGATGAAAGCATGGATGATACTTGCTTAGACATTTCTTCTTTATAAGCCTGTGGGTAACGATACGGTCTTACACTTATTGGACTAGCTCCTGCTATTAGATTAATTGCATGTTCATGTCCGCGTTTTGGTGGAAGCTGAGTAGGTTCCTCAAAAATACTCACATACCTATCCAATAAATGTTCCACTTGTTCTGGAATCTGTTTTGGGGCATCTTTCAGTTCCAACTGAAACAATTCAGAATTGTAGTTCATTGAAGGTTGCAATGACTGAAAGGAGGTTTCCTTGTCCACGAAAGATGGATCCCCAAATAGCGTCACTAATGCCCCTTTATGTATAAATGACAACTCATGAGTTTCCCAATTCATGCCACACTTTCCCAACGTCCTTAACCACTGAATTCCCAAGATAATGTCAGTAGCACCAAGATCCAACACTATAAAATCAGCAGTAAATTCCACGCCTTGTAATGAAAATGGAACTTTTTGACAAATGGCTGAACCCGTTGTTGTTATACCAGTGCCTAAACGAATTGTCATTCCTTTATTACAAGTTGCTCTTAACTTGGATTTAGCCACAACAGTAGGATTTATGAAGTTGTGTGTGGCTCCACTGTCCAACATCACTACTATCTTGAGTTTCCCAATAGTTCCCCATAACTTTGTAGTTGAAAATGAAGGTAATCCCATCATAGACATCAATGACAATTCAACAACTTCTGTCAATGAACCAACCTCTTCATCATAAAAACCAGCCCAATCCTCATCTACTACTTCAACTTCAAACCCATTCAACACCGTGAATACTTTCAGCTTAATGTTCTGACATTTATGCATTCTAGACCAAGATCCTTTACATTTGAAACACAAGCCTCGTTTCCTTAATTCTGCTAACTCAGCTGGTGATAAACGAGATACCATCTGACCCGACTGATGAGATTTCCATGGTAGTTTATCCCCTTGAATTGACTGATCCAACACTTGTTTGTCATTCTGATTGCCACTGGTCTTAATATTTTCTTTTACAGTATCCATATTTGTTTGATGAATCCCCGATCTAAAACTGTTGTACTGTGAAGATGACTTTAATGGTATATAAGATGTTTTTCTGTGTTGATTTTAATGTGTTGTATAAGCCATTGATGTGCAAAACATACTATCCTCCATTCTCATAACAGCATTGAAATGCTCAGTTAAACCCTGTGGTTCCTTGATCTTGATCACTTCTTGCATTTCAGGCTTCAGTCCAAGATAGAATACATGCACCAAGTTCTCTTCATCCACACCCTTCACCACTGTCGATAACTCTTCGAATTCATTGACAAAATCCACAACCGATCCCGTCTGTTTCATACTGAACAATCTGTTCCTTGGATTTTCATCTAACTTCTGACTGAATCGTGCAATCATTCGCTTCTTGAATTGAGACCAACTCTGAAACTCTGCTCTCTCAATCTCCCGATTGTACCAATTCAATACTGGACCTTGTAAACTCACCGACATTAAATCCAACTTATCTGCATCATTATATTTCCCCAAACGAAAAAACCTCTCTGCTTGTGTGATCCAACCATAAGGACGAGTACCATCAAACACAGGTAATTCAATCTTTTTCAACATTTCATTTCTATTCTCCAACACATTCTGAATTCCCCGATAACCTAAGCGATTATCTATCGGTTCCGAATCAGAGTCAATAGAGTGTACCTGATTTGGATTCGTTGTAGAAGAAGCTATTTGTTTTCCCCGCGCCTTCTCCGAGAACTGATTCGCTTCCATTCGAGCTAGAGTTTGGGAAATTAAACTCATATTCTTGTCGAGTGAATCCAATCGAGAATCCACGGAATCGAAACGAGGATTTACACCATCCATACGGCTCTCCATCGCCGAAACTCGCGACATTACTCCACTGTACGAATCCGTCAAACGTTTCCAACCACCGGGAAGAATAGTGAGCTCGCCGTTCAGCTCCGCCACCGAAGCTTGCAATTCCGATGAGCTTGGCTCCGAATCGACCAAATCTTCCATTGTCATCACCGTGTGTTCTTGATCCGAACGTCACGACGCACCAATTTGATAAGCAAAAGAACGTTCTTATTCAATTAACAAAAGAATACAAGAAAGTTCAATCTCGATCTTCAAGAACAAGCTCTTGAAATCTCCATAGCAGAGAAAGATCTCTAACTACCCAGATGATCAGATTACAAAACAATCGATGAAAGAGAAGCAGAGAAAGTAAAATCGTATTTGAAGACTAACGCCTTCCTTCTTTGTTGCAGACTCCACGTCAGCAATTGATAACCCAGCTCATCAAAGGAGTCAACAGGTCAAACCCTCTATTTCAGACTGAGTCTTTCTCTTCCTTGTATACACTCTCATGGGCCTATCAAGTCTCTGGCACAAAACAATAGGTGGCGACAATGCATAAAGTAACAATATGGTTGAGCTTGTTTGGGGTTGTTACCATATAACCTGCAGGTAACCACACCATAAACTATTGTAAGTTCCAGGTCATGGATTAAAAAAAGAAAGAGAGACCATGTTTGGTCATTTGTTACTATTATTGATTCAATGTGTCTTTTTTTGTTTTTGTGGCTGGCAGATGCGGATATGAGTTTTGTTACACATGTGGAGCTGAATGGAAGAATAAGAAAGCAACATGTTCGTGCCCAATCTGGGATGAGCGCAACATAATCCGTGAAAGGAATGTGGATCCTAGGAGGTGATTGTTTCTATGTTACTTGAAAGGTTAGGTAGCTTAAAAGGGGAAGAGTCGAGTAACAGTTGTTGGATTAAAAGACCAGTTGTGGTTTTGTTTTGCGATAGGCTTTTTGGTTTTGGAAACTGGTCTAATCTTCGGTGTTTTACTTTGAATCTACTATGTTGGTTTGTGAATGTTAGGAAAAAGATAGACACTTTTAACTCAAGTGTCCAAGATCCAAGGTTAAAGTTGAACTTTTTAGCTCCGGATAAGGTCCTGTTTTAGGCATTAATCTCTTGGTTTGGTTTTGGTTAAAGAACGGTTTCATTTTGTTACTCAACAACAATATTAGAACAATCTTGATCAGATTAAAAAGTCTGCGATAACATTAGCTCAATATACTCTTATTTTTAAATCCAAGCTTAAGATAAGACCAATATAAGCTCAAGTGAATACAAGTTATGATTCAAAACAAACTGTTAATCTTAAGTGAATACATTATCATAAACTAATCATAACATAAACTCATATGCAAGAATGAAATAATTCACCACAACCATGACCAAAGCACACAACCATGTTTTTGAAGCTCCTTGACTCTTGTATCTCTTTCTCATAACATTTGACCACGATTAGTTCTCTAATCTCCTTCACAACATATGAATATGCAATAACTAACAAATATATCTGCGATGAGCAACAAATAAATCTGCGAATACTAAAAAAAAAATCAACAAGAAACAACAAACAAATTTATAAACACACATAAATAAATCTGCAATCAAAACAATCCAATCATCAACCATGGTTTTGTTAAATGACTGCAAATTTTTTCTAATGTAACCGTGGACTTATTTGTTAATATGACATCAAGTTTTGTTAAGCACAAGAATCAAATATAACATACACTATTAATACAACAAAGTTTGTTAAGCCTAATAATACAACACAACAATAAAATTGAAGGAGGCTGAAATCGAAGGAGGCTGAAATTGATGAAGGTGAAATCTTAAATCGTATGGTCCAGATTTGACGAACTTCGATTTTATTAATAAGTCTGTGACTATAATTCAATTAAATATGCGACAACGTCAAACATAAGTCTGCCACAATGAGTAAATTAAATCTGCAATATTAGGTAAAATAAGTCGACAAATTTATTAAAATAAGTCGGCAATATAATCCTAAATCGAATAGTCCAGATTTGACAATCTTTGATTTTATGAATAAGTCTGCGACTATAAGAAAACTAAGTCTGCGAAAACATCCCAGAAAATTCTGCCACAATATGTAAATTAAATCTGCAATAATTGGTATAATAAATCTGCAACCTTACTAAAATAAGTAGGCAAAATAACTCTGCAAAAAAATAAGTTGGCAAAATAAGTCTACAAGAAAAATCAGTCGGCAAAATAACTCTGCATGAAAACAAGTCGGCAAAATAAATCTACAAGAAAACTAACTCGGCAAAACCTGCAAAACAAGTCGGCGGTGAAAGGACAAATCATCGAAATACTATAAGTCTGTCACAACGTAAAACAAATATGCAGATTAACTATGCGAAGAAAATAAGTCAGCAAATTAAATTTGCAAAAATTAAATCTACGGAAAAAATAAGTCTGCAAAATAAATTAGTGGTTCTAATAAATCTGCGATAAAAAAAAAAACGGAATGGCTTTTTTGCAAATAATTTATTACGCTGGATTATGTTTTAATGAAATTTTTGTAACTTAGTTTTTTCCTACCAAAGCTTCAAAAGATACTTAAGGGTTTAAAAAATTACAATCGTGCCAGAGATTTCGCGGAACTCTAGAGAATATCTCAATTAGCAAATCCTCAGGAAGATATATTATGCTTCTCCTCTTCATCATCTATCTTTAGAGGAGAGACTGTTTTCAGATAACTTGGGATGGAAGTTTTTAGACCTAAAAAATTTCAGAACTCATCATCGTGACCTAAATCAAAGGAGAGAATCAAATCAGTTGTTGGTTAGTTTAGTTGTATTCGGATCGAACCCGGTTCTCGGGTTAAAGGCTCGGGTCGAAGAAACCTCTAGTTGGGCTATGTTTAGGCCCAAAAGTCAATTTTACCTCTCCGAGATTAGCGGCGACAAAATCATAGCTCTCCATTGCTGAGACTCCAAAGTTGAGGCCTCCGCGGCGGCTACGACGGCGGCTCCACTTCTTGTTTCCGAAGGCCTGTCGCTCTTAATCTTGTATATATGAATGTGATATCTTAAAAATTGAGCTGTGCACTTACGAATCTTGATACAAGAAAATGCTAAATAAACCGGTTTCATTATCTTATTCTGCTCCCTTTATTTCAATTATATTGGTTAAGTTGTGTTGGTACAATGTCGGTTTAGTTTTCACTATATGTAAAGCACTTTGCCATATCAGGAAACCTAATTATTGAAATATTTCCTCAGCCACTTTCTCTATATCTCGATTCTCTGTTCATCATCATCATCATCATCATCATCATCATCATCGAATCCATTTGTTCTCTTCTATTTACTCACCCATTAGCTTGTGATTCCCCCATTCTCCGGGTTACTTGGTGGGTTCTTAGTTTGGGGGTTAACTCATCTACTAATTCGGTTTCAAATTTCAGCATCCAAGCCTTTATATTTTTAGTGAACGTAAGTTGTTCGACGTAATGCCTGAAAGAGTAGTTGTCTTGTATAATTCACTATGTTTTGGTGCACAATCTAGTTTTGTGGACACCTTGAGATTTTAAATTAAGGGTTTTGTTTTTACAAGAGTAGTTTCTTATAAGACTAAGCAGAAGCAAAATTTATGAATGGTTGATCTTTTATTCTGTGTGCAGAGCTATCTCCATGGCACCAAGATGGAAATGGAAAGGTGCTGAGGCAAAGGCATTTGCAGAACCTGTTTCAAATATAGTCTCAGAGCTTCAATCTTCTTTGGCCCAAACCGAGGCCTCGGGTTTCCTCTCAAGTTGCAACGTTCTTCTTTCCGTTGAGCCAGAGCAAGCTGAGCTTTTGGACCGTTGTTGTTTCGGTAGACTTGTTGTTTGTGCCGAGAAGGACAAGAGATGGATCCAATTAACCTTTGAAGAAGCTTTCTTTTTGTTCTACAAACTGAAATGTATCAAGAAGATATCTCTTCAAAGTCGTTACCTCGAAAACGAGGTAGATCTATGGCAATCCATGAGATCCTTTAAGCCAAATTTTGCTACATCTTACAAGGCTTATTCTCATCTAAGATCAAAGAACTGGATTGTGAGATCAGGGTTACAATATGGAGTTGACTTTGTGGTGTATAGACATCATCCCTCTCTTGTCCACTCGGAATACGCTGTTATCGTTCAGTCCATCAGCGGGAATGACCGGTTAAGGGTATGGTCTGATATCCATTGCAGTGTTCGGCTAACTGGAAGCGTCGCAAAAACATTGTTGGTTCTTTACATCAATGGAAAAGTCAATACAGAGAATATGAATCTCCCTTTGTGTTTAGAGGACTACACAGTGGAAGAACAAACAATACGTAGATGGAGTCCAGAACTTAGCCGTGAAGATGAAACCAGAACATGATTAAGCTTATGAGTCTGAACCATTTGGTTTTGTTGTAAAAGCTTATTTCTAGAGGAAGATTGTGATTCAAACATAAATAATATACACACAAAAAATGTGTTACATCATAACATACCAAAAGCAAACACAAAAGTACTAATAAATATCCAAATTTTACAATAAGGAATTGTAAAGATAAATCAAAGCTTCCATCATTTTAATGAAACTATACCAAACTTTGATCAAAGATGGAAATGACTAGGGTGTGATTTTGTCATCCTAGCTTCACCAACCGGCTCATCGTTATCAATCCTCTTAACATTCCTATAAGCCGCATAAGCGATAACATAAAAGATAACGAGAATGATAAGTACTACGATGTTGATCACCGATACTTTTCTCCAGCTCTTCTTTAAGCTCCCAAGAACAGCAGCTTTACAAGAGCTACACTTATAACAAAGCAAGCTCTGGTCATTGCTCCACACCATACAATCGGCGTTCGATCCCATCATCCCTCCTCCCATTGCCCACCCTGTCTCATTCACATATGAATAACCGCATTCTGTTGGCGGCTTGCAACAACCAGACTACAAAGTACAACAGTTACAAATCATAAGCCACAATATATTGATCATCATTAGTAATATGATTAAATCAAATATCTCTAATGATAATGTAACAGACGACAAAAAAAAAAGCCGCATTACTAATCACTTTTTCTATAACTTCATCCTAGTTCATAAGAACATGAAGCAGAGACGCTAAAAACTCTTGACTTAAGACCATTATTGAGACCAAAGTAGAGATATTTAAACTTAATAAAGCTCAAGTCGTATGTATAACTACTACCATAGATCATTATGATCATGTATAAAAGTATAACTCGATAGGCTCATACATTTATTCTACACCAAAAAGTAAAAATATAAATAGCAAAAGAATCTTTCATGAAGAAAACAAACAAAATGGAGCATTCTAAACAAGGACTATAACAACTATCCTTTCGAAGCTTCTATGCATCTTCATCATTGTTTTGGTCAGTCACGTGTAAAGTTTGGAATTTGAACATAAATATATCGAAATTAATAGAAAATTTCAAAAAATACAACAAAAAGCAAATAAGTTTTCTTTTCAAAAAGTTGTATACTTTTTTGGGTCGCTCCAAAAGCTAATGATGGATCTACTATATAAGAAAAAAGCTGCTAAAATTGCAGACTGTTATATCTCTGGCCAATAAGAATCAAATCCTAGAGAATCATTCCTTTTTACATCCTCAAAAATGTTTCATTTATGGCTTCCACTGTTCCACACAAATCAATCAGGTCGAATAAATTACATTATTTAAAAATTATTTAAAAAACAAAAAATCTCCAGGTTATTAGTTTCTTATTTGCTGGAGCAAGTTGGAGGCAAAGCTGAATCAGATCTAAACTCCATAATCATAGTCAACTAAGTTAATTATAAAAAAAGTTAACTAAAAGTTTCTTCAGTTAGGAAAAAAAACAATATAATATTATTATATATCAATAATTGTGACTCTCTCGTCATATGGGTCCTGAACACATGGAGGACCTAATTTGTTATTTCAAGAACTTAGCTTGTCCCCAAGAAAACTAATATCCATAAACTTTTCCAAAAATTTCTGAATCTGAATATCCAAAGAACATCACTAGATTTGATTCTAAAATTAACAAAAAAAAAAGGTAACGATAAAGAGAAATTTAAAAAATACTTCGAATTTTTCACTTTTCACATCTTAGATTTTGTTTAAAGAAAGTTACCTCAACAGGGCTAAGTCTTCTGAGGAAGAACATATCAGAAGTTTCAGGAACACCATTATAACTCCTTCCAATCTTACTACAAGCACGAGAATCTCTAATACAAGAACTAATTTTACCCCAATAACTATCATCTGAGACACGATCCTTTAACCAACCGGAGTAATCTTCAAGATAATAATCCAAATAGCCCCGGTTAAGCAAAGCTCGACCCGATCCTTTATCGGTTACAGCATAAGCAAAGATGATAAAACCGATTAAGGCAGCGATGATAAGGAGCATGACGACTAGATATAGCCACATAAGAAACTTGTTACGGTAACAAGCTCCGGCGATTCCGGCGAGTGATACGACCATGATTGAGATTCCGATGACGATGAGTGGCCACTGAAGGAATCTTAAACAGTCGGTGGAGTTAGCTCGGCTACTTAGCCATATTCCACCGCCGAGGATTGGGATTGAG
Organism: Cardamine occulta; assembly: GCA_028015245.1. Taxonomy (NCBI): domain Eukaryota; kingdom Viridiplantae; phylum Streptophyta; class Magnoliopsida; order Brassicales; family Brassicaceae; genus Cardamine; species Cardamine occulta. Next base: position 8,470,123 of record CM051380.1, on the reverse strand, counting down.
AGAAGGAAAGTGAGGAAGTTGACGAAACCTATTAGATTGTTGCTTGTCCTCATGGATTTGGATGATTCTTAGATTTAAGTTTCTTGGTAGCTATGTTTTCTTGTGCAGAGACTGTTAATGTAAGAGGCGTTAAAGAAGAGGTGTGATGTTGAAGATGATGAAGACATTTATGGGTTTACATGATGATATCTGCACATGCTTTGACACGCGTCAGTTGCTATTGGTTAGTGTGTTATTGTCATTTGATTGTTAATAAAGTCATAAGCAAATCAAAGAAAATTGTTTCTTTTTTTTGTCGTGAGACAGATATTATATTTCATTATTTTGTATGTCATGTTTAAATTTTGCTAGCGGCTAATCAATCGTTTGAGGTGGGCCAAGCAATAAAAAAAAGATTGGAGATTAAGCAGAAATTAAATAGAGATTAATCCGTAATTTTTTTAAGTTAATTTTCATAAACATTTAGAACAAATTTATCATATGATTTCTAAACTTATACATATTTTAAAAAAACAAAATTTATTTATGTTGATATTTTGACCAATTATTTTACTTTTTATATAATATACAAAATATTATAAATATATTTTAGTAATATATATATATATGTATGTATGTAAAAACAGATCTAATGATCCGGATATTATGATTTTTAAATTAAAATGGTAAAAAACATATTTATGTATGTTATAATATTTGGTGCAGTTGTGATATTTCGTGTATGTCACTATGCAAAATCAATAGTTTATGTAATTATTAGAACATTAACTTAGTTTGCATGTGTAGTTATAACATGGGTTATGGTTTATGTAACTAAAAATATTTTTTATTTTTTTAATATTTACCTTTGTATACTAAAAATGTCGCATAAAACGAATAATAAACGTTGGTCGGGTGTTTGTGCAGCTGAATTTGTATCATGTGGTCACGAATTCAACTTAAACATAAGCACTAATTTCTAACGGCTGGATTTTTTCTTCATTAAAATCGCAGCTGTTCTTTACCGTTGAAAATCTATCTGCCGATTAATCGGCCGTGGAAACCGATTTTTATAACATAGTTTGTATCTATAATAAACATTTTTAAGACGTGGAAAAAAATGAGTGCTACCATTACATAAAGTTAAAGATATGAGTTTTTAGTTTTTACATAATAATTAGGTTTTGAAAGTTACATCAATAGATTGGATTTTGAACGTTTGAGATCCACATATTTATATTAGTGACCATGTCGGTAGCTCAATGATATTTTTGAAAATTTATTTCTGTAATTACTGAGTTAACACACATATTCAAATTTTGAGCCTTTTACTTAGTGATGAAGTCATATTCATCCTTGGGTTGGTGTGCAGCGTGCTGATATTTTCTACATAACTTTTTTTTTTTTTGATAAGAGGCTTTTTTCTACATAACTTGAACTAGAACAATTAAATATCAAGACATTTTTCTTAAATAGTAATTCAAGAAGAATAAATTATGATGAAACAACTACAGAGTTTCGAAAAAAGGTATTCTTCTGTTAAAAAGTTTTTTTTTGTATGGGTTAAAGACTTAAAGCAGTCATTTAGACAATAAAATCAAAGATTACATGAATTCATGATAATGAAAAAAGATTTAATATAGCAAACATAGATTTTCTTTTTGTGTTTGCATAAGTGAGTTGATAGGAGATAATCAAGTACGTACATCTCTGACTCTATATGGATAGTATGTTAATTGCAGCTAAACATATGACGACAAGGAGTATATACTATGAAAAGATGTTACATCCAATCCATGATCCAAGGAAACGAAACTAACGCCGACAAGAAACATTAACATCCCCGAACAAACTTAGCCTAAACAAATGAAGTATAAGAGCACGCTCCAGAAGTTACACAAGGAAAAACATATGAAAAGGCTTAAAAGGGAGAAAAACAAAAGGAAAATTATCTTAAAAAGTCTCAATTTTCAAATTATAGACGTTTAAAATTTCTACTTTCAAAATATCGATTAAATGTCTAAGTTTTCGTTGACTTCATGATTAAATGGTTAACTTATGTTGACTATGTCATTTGAGACACAACGTTAAATCGAGAAACAGAACATGTTAACGGGGTTAAAGTTTTCGTTAGCAGCTTCCGTTTAATCAAAATGACATTGTTTTCCTCTTACTAAACAAAGATTAATTTTTAAATTGTGGACGTTTAAATCCTCAACTTTCAAAATGTGCACGCTTAAATGTCTAAATTTTCGTTGACTTCATGATTAAATACTTAATGTATGTTGACTATGACATTTTAGCAACGATGTTAAATCGAGAGATGGAGCATGTTTACGGGATTAAAGCTTTAACATTCTTTTATTTGTTATTTGACTTTCCAATGAGTATTGAGAAAAGATTTAATCAACTATCGTTAACGCTTAATGCTTAAACCGATAACCGATTAAAAAATGTTAAAGCTATTAAATATTTTTCTTAATAACCGATTTGATGGATACGGATCGAATCAGTTATCGCCAACGCTTAAAAAACTCAATCTCTTGAGGGTTTTTAGAGAATTTCATGAGAATTTTTCAGAGATTCTAGGTGAGTTCAGGTGGCAAATACGCCGTTGGATTCTGTTTTTTCCAAAGGCGAATTTCAATTTGAAAATATTTTTTACTTTTTGATTATAGTTGGATCTCGATGAAGCGACCGGAAGTAGAAAGAAAAAATGAACGATAAATAGACACTAAAACATTGGTCGTTTTGATTAAAGAAGCTGCTAACAGACAATTTAACCACATAACGTGTTCTGTCTATCGATTTAACGTTGTGCCTCAAAAGACATAGTCAACATAAGTTAACAATTTCATCATGAAATCACTTACAACTTAGACATTTAAACATCCACTTTTTGAAAGTTGAGGATTTAAACGTTTATAATTTGAAAATTGAATTTTTTTTAGTAAGAGAGAAATAACGTCGTTTTGATTAAACGGAAGCTACTAACGAAGCTTTAACCCCGTTAACATACTCCATCTTTTGATTTAACGACATGCTTGAAATGACATAGTCAACATAAGTTAACCATTTAATTATGAAATTAACAAAAATTTAGACATTTAAATGACATCTCGAGAGTTGTGAATTTAAACTTCCACAATTTGAAAGTTGAAACTCTTTTAGACATTCAAAGGATTGTAAGACCATCTCCAGTAGGAAGGCAAATTTTCCCTCCTATATTCCTTCCACATCACTTTATTCTTCTTCTACATCATTTCATTTTTTTATTTTACATCCAACTCTACAATAGAAAGGCAAATTATTTTTCTCTTTCCTCCAACTCATTTTTTCTTTCTTCCACATCACTTCATCATAAAAAATTCATTGAGAGAGTGTTAAAACTTGAGATTTTTTTTTGGTGTTCAAATGATATAAATGTAGTCTCTATTTATAGATGTTAAAAAATAAAAAATAATGGTATAAATTTTTTTATTTATTTTTGATCAATTATTGAGCAAAAATAGCATAAAAAGAATGTAAAAAAAAAACAGCGAGCGAATCACAAGCTGCACGTCAAAAATTATGTGAGACCCGTCAAAATTTCATGGAAAGCAAAATTTGCCTTTTTCGATTGAGTTGGCATTTTGCCTTTTAAATTTGCCTTCCTATTGAATGAAAATACACCCTATTTGCCTTGCTATTTCGTCTAAGTATTTAATTCTAATCTCAAACCAGAAACACTCCCACCATCAATCCAAAAAAAAAAAAACAATTAGACGTTAAAGCAGCACCAACCAACTTGCCACTAGACAAAAACGAAGGCAGGACAAAAACTAGAAAAGAGCACATAAGCTTACACCATCACTGCCACTCCAGCCAGACGATTGGAACGAGAGGACCAAATGTCAAGGAAGAAAAACTTTGAACTCCGACAGGGTAAAGAAGTTGTTAAGTTCTGAATTTGAAATTAGGGATTTTAAGATTGTTAAAATGATTCTTGAAATTTATAACTAAAAGAGATGCTAGCTGAGAAAATCCTCAACTCTTTCTCAGAAAGAATTTACCAAGAAGGTGTTGAGATATTTTTTCAATGGAAATTTTAAGGCTAAGCACACTCCATCGGAGCACATTTCAAATTCAAGGCAATTTCTGAACTCCATTTCATAAGGGCTATAGAAACTGATCGTGTTACGAAAATTATACTCTCATTAATCCTAATGTTAAGCGTTAATTATGTCTAAAAGCTCTTGCTATTAGTAAGTTTAATGGAGCTTGGATGTCTTTGAAGCTTATCAAGGACAAAGGCCTGCACAGATATTAAATGAAGGTGAAGGAACCTTCGTCAAAGGTTTGATTTGGCTAAGTTCAGAAAAGCCTGTAAATCCCTTTGAACTCAACAGATGAGAGACTCGATTCATGTGGAGGAACCGCATTACGTCTAGTAAGGCTTGGTTCCACCTGACTAAGAGGTGTTTTGACCATGACATCAATCCCATTGTATCACACAACCAAATTTTGTAAGAAACTCCAAGGGACTTGAGTTAAATTTTTATTTTTATTTTTTTGGTTAAAGACTTAAGTTTAATTATTTAATACTCCAAGAGACTTTTAGTTATTCAATACGCCAACGGATTTAGTTACTTATATCCAATCTCTCGAACGAAATGGTTACTATAATATGTCATCTAATTAGATAATAATACAAATGAGAGGTGCTTCATAACTGCTTCGCTTATTCAAGAAAAGAAATACAATAATTATAGAGTTACGTGTAGGGGAATAATGCGATAATACAAGGAATCGATTCCATTTTCCAAGTCTTTGTATATAATCAATTTGCATGGGACACATAAAGTGGGTGGTCATAACTTCCACCTCATAAAGAAGTCAATTGAATAAATCGCTACACCGACCTAACTGATTATATTAATAATAAATATACACATACAGGATAAAATTTTGTTTTTAATAGTTTATACTATAGTCTAGTCAGTTGCCATCACTTGGATTCTAATTTCGTATACAATATTTGTTGATAATATATATATATATATGCATACATATATGTATGAGATCGTCTCAAATGATTTATAGGTTATATTCATTTTTTTTGTTTTAAAAATATATTTAATACTGTTGTCCATCAGATTACATTTGGAAACTGCTTCAGAGCTTGTAGTTTGTTCTCTAAGGAAACAAGTTTAAAATTTTTACATTTTGGTCATATGAACTTAATTCGTTGCTAAACCAAAAAAAAAACAAAAAAAAGAAGGTCATATGAACTTAATTATTAATGAGTTGTGCTTGATAGGGCCAAACAGAGAGACAAATCTTATCGATCACACAATTAATCTCCTTTCTTAATATATTTTTTCATAGACTTTTTGGTTTAAAACAATGAAACAAATAAATCTGAAAATCCTACCGTCTTCATTCGTGAATGATTCGTGTTAATGAAAATTCTAGACAACGCCAATAAATTTGCATCGTCGCCATCTTTCCATTGTGATGGAAACATCAAAATCATTATTCAGGAAATCCTCAAGTCATCCTCAATCGGCCCAGCTCTCTCTGCCACGAGCAATCTCACAGTCCAAGTCAATACTCTGTTCTATTTACTTCGTTCAGGTGTTTTCAACCTTAACATTGACCACCTCCACTACCTTAGTGAACTGAATTGACTTCTTCTGTTTATGATGTCAATCCACTTCTTCAGTTTTCTTCTCAAATCTCAACCTCAAGAACTACATTATTAAGCTTTCTCATTATCTGAATCATATCTCTCAACATGGTTTAGGACCTTTAGGTACATTCAATTCAAAATCATCTCGTCTTACTCTTCGTATCTCGGTCCGATGCACATCCTCTACTACAATTGCTTCACACGAGTTTCGTACTTTCGTTGTCCTCTTATATTAATTAAGGGATCCACTCCATTGCCTTAGTTAAATTGTATTTTCATCTTTACCCACCTTGTACTCTACAAAAAATGCCTCTTTAAGAGGAGTAAGTAAGATGAATAATATTTAACATCTACACCAAAAAAGAAAGAAAAAAAGTATAGATACATTGTCAATCAACTCATAACTTTTTTTTTTGTTTTTAACTATAATCAGATTTTACGCCAATGAGATACATCGTGTTTAGCTTAAGTATTAGTTGTCGCTTAAACCAATAGACAAAAAAAGAAAAAATACGTCAAAGATATCATTGTACCTGAATATCTATTGCTAGGTAGCACAAAAGTTTCATTCAACGTCCGCTTTCTGCTTCAGAATCGGACTCTCTCGGAAGCTTTTGGAATCTCGCTTCCATCACGCTTCCAAAATACTCTTTTAAAAACGCGTTGGAAGCTTACGCTTCCATTTTAATAACTATTATTTTCTATATATTTTGTATTAAAAAAAAGCGAGAACTAATTTAGTAATTTTGTGATTGTGCATATCATTTTGTCTTTTATCTATAAATAAATCTACTTAAAAGGATTATTTGAATCATATGCGAAATGTTGAAAGTGATTAATTTGATTAGTTGAATAAGATTATTTTGAAAATTTTGAATATGACGATATTTCTTTTGAAAACATAGAATTATAATAAATATGATAATTTCAAATTAAAATGTTTTTAGTTGAATTGTGTAAAAATTAAGCACTGAATTTATGTTATTTATAGCAAACTTTTAATTTATTAGATGTTTAATTATATATACATATAAATATATTGAATATATGTTATTAACAATATTTTTTAATATTATATAATATTTAATTATATATATATATGTGTATATGTATATGCTTCCAACACGTATCCGCTTTCTAATTTTTTTAAAAAACTCGCTTCTATATTTCTCTACGCTTCCATTTCTGCGTATCCGCTTCTGATTCCATGTAACTTAGATATATGCCGAATTTATTTCAAGTTAGCATTAAATGACAAGTGGGACAGGAAAAGGGTGATCACTCTTGCGGAATTGCCAAAGTTCATCCTAATTTGCATTTGATCACGGTCTTTGCAACAAAATTAGCTCCATAAACTGCAACATAAAATTACTCCATTATCTACATGTTCTTGAAAGTTTTACTCTTTTTTTTTGGTTTTAATGTTATTTTGATAAATTGTTGAAAATTATTGATTTTATTTTAATTATTTTAGTTAACAAACCATATTAATTGTTTAAAATTCTTTAGTTTGTCTTTTTTTTTTATAAAGGATTAAAAGTGTGAACCATCTTAACTTATGTTTGTTATATTCAAATGGAGTCGACACAAATCTTCTTCGAAATGTTTTTAGTTTAAGCTGGGCAAACCATTTGACGAAAAATCATTTCGATTTGTTCGATCCTCATCATGTATAGCCGTTGGATAAATTTCAATCAATATTGGTCACTATCTCATTGATATTATAAAATTTTATATTTAAAAGACTCTTGTTTTGTTTGTTTAAATGTTAAATTCATTATGAGTGGAAGTAAACGTTCTTCCAGTTGGCCCCAACAACGAGTGCATGTTCCAGTTGCCAACCGGTCCCTAACTACAAACTAAAGGATAAACTAATACTTTGGGACTTGCTGAGAGAACCAAACTGTTTGATGCCAAGGAACTTGAGGAATCAATTTAAAGTCATGTTACCACTTTGAATTTTATGAGGAAGACCTTTCTTTTATATCAACGAATCATTTTATTGATGATATCATAATTAATAAAGAAATGTCACACAGCTAATCGATAAACAACATTGGAAAAAAAAACGACAGTTAACATTGTAATTAGGAAGGGTTTTTCATTTAATATTTTATAATTTCTCTAAGACATGCAATCCACTGTTTTAATTGCAGTGGCTAGTGGAAATTGAATTCGAATCTATGCATTGGGTTTTAATCCTCATATATATGACCAGTTGAGATATCATCATCAATAAGGCTTGAATTTTTTTTTTTTTTGTGTGTGTACAAATTAACGTTATGGTTGATAAGACATCATACTAATGTTCCAAGTGACTTTGGCAGCCTAGCTTTCTCGTGATGGGATCTCTATAACAATATCAAGGAACAACCAATAAAATAGGATATAAAAAAATCATGCAAAAGAGAACAAATACAATGGGACCAGGAGATGACTCTACCTTGATTCTTTCTTATTAAACAAAAAGTAGTTTAGATTTTATAGAAAATTTATTCAATCAAAAGAATTTGGATAGCATAGTAATGAACGTTATACAACAGCCATGATTTCATCAAAATTAGTAAAAGGACAATGTCAGCTTTTTAAATGAGTTGTAAGCGTTTCAGAGAGTTTTACATGCAAAAAAAAGTTTTGATCATAAAGATATACATTTCCACGTAGATCAACATCTCTTCAAGCTTTATATATATCAGAAGAGAAGTGCATTGTTTTTAACGTCTACAAATTTCAGCTCTTATCACTTCTGAAAAATACAAAATCTTTAACATCATAAACCCAATAAATTATAAAAATGAAGGTGAAATTTACCATTCTCCTTTTGATAATGTTATGGCTAACAAAGAAGATTACTTCTCTTCCTCTCGAATCTCGATTACTTGATAGAAGTGATTTTCCTGATGATTTTGTTTTTGGAACAGCTACGTCGGCTTTTCAGGTAACTTAAGATGGTAACTATAATATGCATATCTTTATAAAAACAAATTGTAACATGAAATAGATAGTCGAGTTATTTCGAAAGTTTGCAAGTTTTGATATTTTGTTCAGCTTATAATGATACAATTGGTCATTGACTTTATTATAGTTGTAACAAATAATATTTGATGTATTCGTATATAGTTATTAGTCCCTTCGAAGTCTAAATATTCGAAGAAAATTAATATAAAAAATATAAGTCTTCTATTTAAATTGGTGCAAAAGATATATGTCATTTTCCTTATAAAGATGTTGCAAATTCGATGACGTTGCTGATTTTCTTCTCCAACTTTTGTTTATGGATATGCATAAATCGTTTGCAAGATTGGTTCTATATAAAAATGTTTTCTTATTGTTTCTATAAACGAATTAAGCTGGTAATATCTGAATTATGCAGATCGAAGGTGCAACAGCTGAAGGTGGAAAATCACCATCTATTTGGGATTACTTCAGCCATACTTTTCCAGGTCTCTTTATATTTTAAATTTTATTATATAATCCTTATACTAATATATATAGTGACTAATAGTTGTATAATAAATTACAAAATGCAGAAAGAACCCATATGCAGAATGGAGATGTAGCGGCCGATTTTTATCATCAATATAAGGTATTATAAAATTTTATGTGAAACTATTATTTTTTATTTCAGTGTTATTTCAAAGTCGAGGATAAGTTATTTTGTTATTGTGGACCTATTATTTTATTTAACTAATTATTTAAACGTGTAAAAATATTAAACCAGGATGACATCAAGTTGATGAAAGAGCTAAATATGGACGCTTTCAGATTTTCTATTTCTTGGGCCAGATTAATACCCAGTAAGTGTATTTATACGATTTCTGTATATTTGTTTTCCTTAATTAATATGTATTCCTTTAATATATTCGTAGGTGGAAAGGTAAAGGATGGAGTAAACAAAGAAGGTGTATACAGTTCTACATGGCTCTCATCGACGAGCTACTTGCTAATGGTATTTATTAATTAATTAATTAAACTACACCTCTAATCAAAATGAACTATAGTACAAGCATAGTATTCTTACTATATATTAAAATTTTCGAAAATCTTTTTTTTTTGTTTTTAATCGAAAATCATGGTTTGGTGGGAAAAACTGTGTAGGGATTCAACCTTCGGTGACTCTGTATCATTGGGACCATCCTCAAGCTCTCGAGGCCGAGTATGGTGGTTTTTTAAACCCTCAAATAATGTAAGCGAGTTAGACAAAATATTTCAAGACATAATACTATTTTAGTAGTTATTATATCATTTACATGCATGCACATAAAAAGAAACTATATATGACTAATATACGTTTTCTTTTTTCATTCAATAAATCAGAGAAGATTTTCGAAATTTTGCAAGAGTTTGTTTTGAAAACTTTGGAGACAAAGTTAAGATGTGGACAACTATCAACGAGCCTTTTGTCATTAGTGTTGCCGGCTATGAGACAGGCAACAAAGCTGTCGGACGATGCTCAAAATGGGTGAATAGTAAGTGTCAAGCCGGTGATTCGGCCACCGAACCTTATATTGTATCACATCATCTTCTTCTTTCTCATGCTGCGGCGGTACAAGAGTTCCGAAATTGTAACAAGGTGTCTATAATAGAGGTTAATTAGTTTAACATAATTATTTATTTTATTCTTTAAAGAAATTTTTTTTTGTGTGACAGACTTTACAAGATGGTAAGATTGGGATAGTGATATCGCCTTGGTGGCTTGAGCCTCATGACTTTACTTCTCCTACTGACAAAGAGGCTGTTGAACGAGGCCTTCTATTAGAAATAGATTGGTACGTTACAAATAAAAGAAAAATAATTTTATATTATTTTGTAACCATAAAATTCATTTACCATCTTCTTGTATATATTATGTATTAGGCATTTAGATCCGATATTTTATGGTGATTATCCAGAAATAATGAAAACGAGTGTTGGAAATAGACTACCTTCTTTCACAGCAGAAGAATCAAAGATGTTAATAAATTCATCAGACTTTATTGGAATGAACTATTATGGTGCACACTTCGTCGCTCATCTTCCTCGCATTGATCCTGCACGACCTCGATTTAAAACTGATCAACATTTTGAGAAGAAAGGTAATTAAGGATGGTAAATAAAATCCGAAAAACTTTTATTTCCTTTATATGAAGTGAAACTTGTAAACTAAACTAGTTTCTTCTATGAGCAGTATTAAATCACAGTAACCACAAAATCGGACAAGGGGTATGTAACGTTTTAATTTTTTTGACCGAAATAAATTGAATTCTTTTTTACAAATAATTAACAAAAATTCTAAGAATATTTACTTTTTGTGTTTTCCAGGACGATTTGGGTATAGTAAGGTCATACCCTGTAGGTTTGAGAAGAGTTCTTAACTACATCAAAGATAAATACAATAACCCTATCGTCTATATAAAAGAGAATGGTAAGAAAAAAAGTCATTTTTATTTACTAACAGTCATATATATTTAGTTATAATTCCTTTTTTTCTGCTAAATTATTTTTGCAGGAATCGATGAGTACGATGATGGTACAAAATCAAGAGAAGAGATTCTCAAGGATACATTAAGGATAAGCTACCATAGGGACCATATTGAACAGCTCCACAAAGCTATAATGTAAACTCCGTTATACAGGTTATATATGTATATATATATTTATAAAAGTCTGATAGTTTTAATCGATATTAGTTATGTTTGCGTTTACTAGTTAAAATATTTGTGTATTTAAACCATTAAATGTTTTTTTTTCAAAATGTAAACGCAAACAGAATTTTGTTATCCTTATATTTTCAATTTTCAAATAATTTTTGATTAAAAAAAAAACTAAAATGTTGTGTTCTCTTTAGAAAACCAAAAGTAAACACAATAATTCACCGTATATACAGAAAATGTAAATTCGGGAAAAAATCCACCTTAATTTATTAGTCCTCTCCAGTCTCCATCAACCGGACACTGTTTTTAATTATTTAAAATATTTCAGTCTTCAGAGTATTTGCACTTAGATGGTAATAGAAATGATGATAATTAATAAAATAACAATAAATTTTCTTGATAAAGAAGCAAAATAGATTAAAATACGTTTTTTGGTGGTTTTGAATTTTTTAATAACATGTTAATTTTCTATTTTAACAAATAATTTATCAAATTAAAGTTTTTAATGGTTTTATTCATATCATTTGTGGAAATGCGTGAGTTTATATATATATAACATGTTGCTTTCTATATATCGAGATATTATTATTTTAGAATGTTAAATATTAGTATATTATTTACAAAATATCAAATAAATATATTGTTAAAGATCTATTCAATACAATAACGCATTAAATTTCATCACAAGCTTTTGTTGCTACCCTATTGTGATTTGCTGATAAAAAAATTACAAATCTTTCATATTTTTTAAAGAAAATCTTCTCCATTTTAGATTTACCAAATTAACTCTATTTTAACTGATATAACAGAGATGATGGATGTGACGTCAGAGGATATTACACATGGTCTTTGTTAGACAATTTCGAGTGGGAGCATGGATACTCTATTAGATTTGGTCTGTACTATGTAGACTACAACGACCTCAAACGGTATCCAAAAGATTCTGTTAACTGGTTCAAACAGTTTCTCAATAGACCAGTCGTAAGGAATGTGTCACGTCGGGAAGAAAATAATAATAAGACTTTGGATGATTCAGAAGGTTCCGAGAAATCGATTGATTCTATTGTCAATCTCATGATGAAAAATGGGTCGAGACTAGAAGATGAGGAGAGGGATTTCTGCGCTTTGGAGAATCCTAAGGATCAGTTGGGTTTGGTTCTTGTTGAAACCACAAACTCTGTGGGATTCTAAATGATCTTTTGTGGATGAGAACTCTTTAGATTTTCAAGTTGTGGTCGTTTAATTAGTAATTTAGGTGTACTACCAATAAGGTATGTATTAGTGATTATGGGATGTAAATTTGTAATAACGTACGTGAAACTTATAAATATGTATGTGTTTTTCGTTTAATTATTGTATACCCAAAGTGAATCCTATGACATTTTGAAACAAAGAGAGATTGATTACAATTAATGACCAAAACAAAAACAGAGAGATTAGTTGCAATTATCTATAAGTCTCTTAAAATCGCCTAGTCCTTTAAGTGTCTTGTTTAATTTGTTAATTCTATTTACATACTAAAATTAAAACAACTTACAAGTCTTAGGATCGATTGATAAGGTTTGTATCTATCGATTAATTGTAATGGAAATTAGATTACTATTTTTTTTCAAGTGAACTGCTCAAAAATGTTTCTCGTTAAGAGAAGAACAAAATATGAATGCTTACGTTAACACCAAAAGAAAGAAAAAAAAAAACTGAAATTAGATATTATAGCTTTAAATGTTATGCTAATTAAAGAAACTACAATACATCATCTACTAATTGTAATAATTCTTTTTACGAAAAAAATAATTGTGTTTACGAAAAACTCAGCAAGCTCTGTTGGACAAACTTATGGTTGCAGGTGAATAATCCCCCAAACTGAGCTTAGGAAGCTTTAATATTTGTTTATAGATTGAAGATTTGTACCGATTGAAAACCAAATTTTAAGTCGGTTTAAGATTTTGATTTGGTTCAGTTTCTCCTTGGTTTCAGACTTTCAGAGGATCTTCTATTTGAACATGAACGAAACGGAAGTTGAAGATAGAGACTGAGGGAAGAAGAGAGTCGATCCCTATAGGATCCGAGATAAGCCGATCAGGTCAACGATGATGCTGGATCTAGGTCCATTCTCAGATGACGAGTTCGATACAAAGCGGTGGATTAACTCGTGGTGCCAAGTGCGTCACCCGCAAGACTCGCTCGAGAAACACCTGGTTGATCTAGAAATGAAGCTTCAGGTTACTTCCGAGGAGATCAGAGCGTCTCTTGAAGAGCAGAGCGGAGGCGCTCCTCTCCGTGCCCCTCCCACCACACCCGACCTGTTACGTCTCCGAGATGATGCAGTGTCTCTACGTGGTTCTGTTGCTGGAATCCTCCAGAAGCTCAAGAAGGTACTCATTTGTAAGTGCTGATTCTTTCGATTCTTTGATTCTGCAACTAATTTTGCTATCGTTTTGGAGATTGAATCTGAGCTTTTTGTTTTCCTTGATTGAACATTGTTAATATCAAATTAGATCACGCAGTATCATTAAATTGATCATAAATCCTTGCAAATGATCTGATTCAATCAGAATTTTTGTGTTTTGTATCTCAACTTAGTTTGGTAATCTGTGTTCTTATCGAAATTGGTATTTGCAGGCAGAGGTTTCTTCAGTAGATCGTATAGCTACTCTTGCTAGAGTGGACAATGTCAAACAGAGAATGGAGGCTGCCTACAAAACACTACATGTGAGTATGCATTTTGTTTTTTTTTATCTAGAGTAAGATCTGCAATTGATTCTCTTATTGCTGGTATATGGATAGGATGCTGCTGGGTTAACTCAGTTAAGCTCGACGGTTGAGGATGTTTTTGCTAGTGGCGATCTTCGTCGTGCTGCTGAAACTCTTGCCAGCATGAGAAATTGCTTGTCTGCAGTTGGAGAGGTAATTAAATATCAGCTTCAGTACTGTATGGATTTTAAGTCTTTTGTAGTCTGACGCCACTTTAACTCCAGTTTTGATCAACAGGTAGCAGAATTTGCTAATGTTGGAAAGCAACTAGAGGTCTTGGAAGATAGGCTGGAGGCGATGGTGCAGCTACGTCTTACTGATGCATTAACATATCACAAGGTTTGAACCCATATTATCTAGAAAAGTCTAGAAAAGCCAACTAATTTAGGTTGTGGTCTTTGTTGCTATTATTGGACTGAAAAGCCTTTCCCCAAATTTGGCAGGTTGATGTTGCCCAAGATTTGCGAAGAATTCTCATCCAGATTGGGAGATTCAAGTCTCTGGAGTTGCAATATTCAAAACTCCGTCTAAAGCCAATTAAACAACTCTGGGAGGATTTTGACACAAAGCTAATGGCCAACAAGCTTCCCAGTGAGAGAAGTGAAGGCCAAAGGTTGCCTAGCGGCGATGAGTTTCAATTGACATCACCTCAGACATGCTTTGCCAGTTGGCTGCCAAGTTTTTACGATGAGTTGCTACTCTATCTTGAGCAGGAGTGGAAATGGTAATTGTGTATTTAATTACAGTATCTAATTATATTTACCAATCCCTTCCAGTAACACAATGTCAGACCTTTATACACAATCATGTGATTGCAGCTCAAGTATCAATCACTATAGTACGTTTTTGCAATCATGATTGTTCAGGTGTATTGTTGCCTTCCCTGATGACTACATGACTCTCGTCCCAAAGCTGTTGGTGGAGACCATGGGAGTACTGGGGGATAGTTTTATTTCACGTCTTAATCTTGCAATAGGAGATGCTGTTCCTCAAACAAAAACTCTTGCCAAAGGTTGGATATGATGTCAGTGCATTTTGATTATCAGATTTCCTTCTTAGTCTAGTCCTTTTACCCATCTTCATGCTGTGCTAGATAGTTCTAAGAGGATCAGTGTCTTCTGCCTTTACATGAGCTAAAGTTCTTGGTTATTCTTGGCATGAAAGCTAATGTCATGAATCTGTCGTCAATGTGCAAGAGAGGCGTGCAGGAAATCTGAACTTTTCATATTAAACAATTTATTTATAACATTTTTCATAGCAAATTTTCCAGACAATTAAGGATTATTTTCATTTGTCTTACATCTATATGTTGTATTTTGGACAGCACTGACAATTTTGATGTTTTCCTTGAACAGGTGTGATGGATCTGTTATCTGGAGACTTGCTCAAGGGTATTAATATTCAGACCAAGCATCTTGAGGCCCTGATTGAACTGCACAATGTAACTGGGTCCTTTGCAAGAAATATTCAGCATCTGTTTGCAGAATCTGAACTTGGGGTCTTAATAGATACGCTGAAGGCCATGTACTCACCCTTTGAATCGTTTAAGCAAAAGTAAGTTTTTCATGTTGTGTACTTCTCTATCCCATATGTTTTTTATTCATTTCTTTAGTGTATATGGATCGTCTCATTTTTTTGATGATACTTTTTTCTGGTTCTTCAAGGCTGTTTGTGACGTAAGAGTTGATCATGTTTTAGGTATGGGAAGATGGAACGTGCTATTTTATGTTCTGAGATTGCAAAGGTGGATCTCAAAGGGGCCGTTACTAGTGGTATTGGGGACCAAGGAATTGAACTCACCGAAACAGTGCGTAGGATGAAAGAGTCTGTTCCCCAAGTTGTTGTTCTTCTTGAAGCTGCGGTTGAAAGGTGTATCGGCTTCACTGGCGGCTCAGAGGCAGACGAGCTGGTACTTGCAGTAGATGACATAATGTTGCAGTATATCTCTATGCTTCAAGAAACACTAAAATCTTTGAGAGTTGTGTGTGGAGTGGATCATGGTCCAGGTGATGGAGTTGGCTCAAAGAAAGAGGCAAGTGCAGAGAAAAAGGAGAGCTCTCGTGAGTTGGATTTGACTTCAGAGGAATTGTCCATTGTCCAGGGAGCACTACAAATACTTACTGTAGCTTATTGTTTAACGAGCAGGTCATCTGTCTTTGAAGCCTCTTTGAGAGCCACTCTAGCTAGACTAAATTGCAGCTTCTCTATTTCATTATTTGGCGGCACAAATTTGGATAAAAACCTATCACATTTGACAAGTGAACAAGCTGCTGGAGATTTGTCTATGGCTGGACGAGCTTCCCTGAATGTTGCAGCTATTCGGTTGGTTGATGTTCCGGAGAAGGCTCATAGACTCCTAAACCTGTTGGAGCAGGTACTGAAAAGCATAATCTGATCCCTTTTCATATCGCACTTATCTAGTCTTTTTATTGGTGGAGGTCGAATTTTCTCTACTATGTTCATGTGTATCATTCCCCTTGTTTTTGTTGCAGTCCAAAGATCCGCGGTTCCATGCACTGCCTTTGGCATCTCAGAGAGTCGCAGCATTTGCCGAAACATCTTACGAACTTTTCTATGACATCCTCATATCAAAAGTCAGGCAATGCCTCGAGGAAGTATCTCGTCTACCAATCTGGTCTTCAGTCGAGGATCAAACCGCTTTTCCTCTACCAAACTTTAGCTCATACCCTCAGTCTTATGTTACAAGTGTTGGAGAATATCTCCTTACTTTGCCTCAGCACTTTGAGTCTATAGCTGAAGGAATCACAACCAATGGCGATTCAAACAACGAGGATGCCCAATTCCTGGCAACCGAGTGGATATTCAAGGTAAGTCTAATTTACCTTTAGCCAAACCTCAAACAGCTATCAACTAAGACCTTAACCGTACTGAATTAAAAAACAAAAAACAGGTAGCAGAAGGCGCAACTGATCTGTACATGGACCAGCTGCGAGAAATCGTATACATTTCAGACCGAGGAGCACAACAACTCTCTGTAGATATAGAGTACTTAAGCAATGTGCTTTCGGCTCTGTCCATGCCAATTCCGCCCGTTCTTGCAACTTTTCAGACGTGTTTGGATACACCGAGAGATGAGCTCAAATATGTAATGAAACTAGAAGCTAGTAGTGAACTGGATTCCCTACTTGCTTCTTTTCTGTAAGATGCGTCGTATCGAGACTATGCTAACAAATCGGTTCGGCCATTGTTATATTGTGTTACACACTGGATAATATTGTTGATAAAGCAGACCAGAGTTGGATACCAATGAGGAAGTATTGGACAATATCTTTGGAATCAGATTCGAAAATTCATGGTTTTATAGGCCAAGTTTCGGATGCACAGAACAAATATTCATATCCTCGGTAAAAAAAAATAGACATATGTCATCCGAAAACTGAAATTGATATTGTGGAATGTCTCAAATATGGATGACAAGAGTTTTATTATTATATACATAACAACAGAACATTGCAATACATTAGAGTTTTGAATATATTGACGACAAATTTGTTATCAAAAAGGCAGTTTCATGTTCCTACATGACACTTATCTCATGCTCTCCAGCTCTTCCCAGTGTCGAATTATTGACTCTAAACTGTTTTTTGTTAGGACTGAGCATCCTTACAAAGACAGAAACCTCACCCTCAATTTTCTTTCAGGGTTTGGTGGAAATGTTAGATGTTATGTATACACACAAATCAAACCAAGAAAAAAAAGTCAATGCTCTTCACCTTTCTATATTAAAAAAAATTCAGTCTAGCATGGAATTATGTGTCTTTTATGTTAACCATATAATTCGGGTAATGCCCAAACCAAACTCAAAACCGAAATAATTTAAAAGGAACCAATCGTGTTATTTGGTGTACCAAATCCAAACCGGAAAAAAGTAGTGCAAATTGGTTTGGTTCGGTTGGATGATTTGTGTAGGCCTAACAAGGACAAAGTTTTGATTCTGGACAAATAAAATCTCAGGGACCACAGCTCCATCGCAGCACAACTTATCATCCTCAAAGAGGATACTATAGCTTCACACTCGAACACCAGATAGTGAATTAGAGTGGTCCAATTAAATCAATTAGTGCCTAAAGAAAAATCAGAAAAATTCAAAGCAGCCTTCTTAATCCATCCATCACTATTCCTATTTTCCTAAGTGATTAATAAGCAACTTTCGTCTTTTAATAATTTCGTAACTAATAAACACAATTTTTGAACTTTGAATACCAAGGGAAATTACTCATTTGAGCCATAGGGAAATACCAACAAAATATAAAATAAAAACACACTTCATTTTCTAATTAACTTTTGAAGAAAGCACAATAACATATCTATTTTTCTTTCACCATTAACCCCTACTCATAATATCCATTTCTCTAACCAAGAAAACCAGAATCCAAACCCTAAAGAAAAAACCCAAAAATTAATGAAAATGATTTATTTTATAAGAAATAAACTACAACAAAGCACCAGTATTAATGTAGTTGACAGTATTGCTCCAAACTTCTCTCCCTGAATCAATCTGATCAGCATGACCACTCCCTCCTCCTCCCATGTTCATCTGCCATGGGAATCCCCACAAGACTTTGTTTGGATCACTTGTCGCTATCTGCTCCAAACCGCCTCCACCGTTTCCAAACGCATAACCAGCGTTCTCCATCTGCTGGCTTGTGTTCCCAAACACACCCTCGCTCATCTGAGAGTTTCCGAATTCAGAAGGAAACCCTAGATGTGAAGAAACCCCTAGAGGTTGCTTGTTCAACAAGGCAAATGCTAACCCAAGCTCCATTTGCTCATTGTTAATGTTATTATTATAACCGCCGAAACTCACCGCCGGGAATGTCTTGCCGTCGTGGGTCGGTGTCGGTTCAGGAGTTGTTCTAAGGCTTTTAGTAACGGAAGAGGAGCGTTTGTGTTTCCGGTAAGCCCCACCGATGGGGATGTTTCTTAAGATTCCTCCTTTGGTCCAATATCTCCGACAAGATTTGCAGAAGTAGCGAGGCTGAGAGAGACTGTAGTTGTTGTAGTAGCAGAACTTTGTGTTGGTAGAGTCACAACGAGGACATCTTAGTGATTGCTCCGGTGGAGCTGGCCTAATCGCCGCCGATGGTTTCTTCTGATTATGATAATTATCTTGTGATGAACATGAAGATATTCCCATCACATTCTATCAAAATCAAATTTAAATGAACATCAAAACCTTAATTCCCTAACAAAGTAAAGTAATCATTAAAATGTGATGTTGATTAGTACCTGGTGCATTGAAGAATAGTCCATCTCAACTAAGTACTCTAATCGAGAAGCTTCTTTGAAATGTAGAAGAGATTGAGATTGAGATTAAGCGAGAAGAGAGAAAAGGAGAGATAGAGAGTGGAGTAGATAAAGGAAAAGCCAAGCATCTTATCTCTCTATATATAGAAAAGAATGTGGGAGTAGATAATTTGGTGGCTTCCTCAATATTTTATATTATTTTCATTTTTTACTATGAATAATCATTTTTAATACGGTATGAGGAAAATAACGTGCATCAATCCATTTTTTTATATAGAAAGCCGTATTTTTATTTTATTATTAGATATATATATATATATATAATAATAAATAAATAAATATAAATATACAAATATATATATATATATATGAACCTTGTTTTTAATCCGTTCACCTCATTGCTTCTCATCAGTCATTACACATGTACATCACACATCTTTTCACTTTACAAAGAACTATATTTTCCATAAACTAACAAAATATGTTGGTATAAATGGTTCTACCTTATGTGAAAAATCATTTGTTAGTACGTTACATGTGATGATGTGGGAACATAGCATCCGCTGGCATTTGCACTAACTAATTATCCTACACAATTTCAATCTCTCACATACAGAACGGATCTTCACAACATGTTCAGTCCTTGAAGAAAGGTACTAATGTATATGTGATATGTATTTCGGAACCATCACCTTAAAATTTTTTTTTTTTTTTTGGGTTCATTCAAAATATATCAACAACCATACTTTTGTCGTATATTATTAGAATATCATTCAATTATTAGTTTGATATATTTTTAAATATTAATTTTTCACTCTTATATAAAACTTTTTACAAAATATAATTTAATTCCTAGAAGATCAAGTTACATGTAAGAGTTGGTTAATCAATCGTTTATGATACATTTCAAGATATTTATTTGGTAATTATCTCATTTTTACATTATTATGTAACAAATTATATGTTCTCATTAAACAAAATTTTTTTAATAAAGTTAAAAGTAACACAAGAGAAAACAAATGTAATCGTTTATTTTGTGAAAATTTTGCGATTTTCTTTATTTTTTGGGTAACCTATTTAATATTTATTATATTTTTGGTGTCTGATTATCTCTAGAAATGATTGAGAAGTGTGACCAAGGGGCCGTACTATGATGGATCAGAATTGGTTGTTTGTACGACGTCCATTCTTAGGCTCCCATCTCCATGTGTTCTCAACCTCTTTTTGTGTCACATTTCCTGCCATTGAGTTGTCGTCACCAATTGAGACCCACCAATCTTCTAAATTAGTCAAAAATTTCGATTCTTTCGTGGGTCCAATTCTCACGAGCTGCTCCTAATATAAGTAGTAAGTATATTATTTTCTTTGCCCTATTTGTTCATTAAAAAAAAAATCCATGTTGCAATTTTTAATACTTCTACTCTCCAATATGTTTTGTGAACGGTATTATAATACTCCACAATT